>JAPKLX010000071.1:800699-926052 GCA_026898415.1 Leonotis leonurus | reverse complement strand
CATCACTTCACTACCATCACTTTCTATATTCAAAATACCCATACACCAGTACAGAAATTATATATACGTAGTAGTATGTGTCTGTGTGTGTGTGGATATGCAATTTCATCAAATTCGAAATAGCTATGCATGTTTAAGAGAACCAATTGATGGGGTACTGTCATACCTGCTCAATATGAATTTTGTGGAGGTAAGATGAGACGCCTCTCGTAGAAACGCAGTGAATTACGTTGAGGTTTTTATCAAACAAATCTGCAAGAACCTTTGAAAGGGGGAAACTTTCATTATCGAGGCTGCTACTAATCAATATCTCCATCCCATCTTTGAAAAAATTTATCTTCACACAATGAGGCGAATCATCGACGTTATTCCTTGAATCCGAAGTGCTCACTACATTACACAACTTCCTTAACTCGTCTCTCCGTTTCTGCATTTCTTCTATTTTCTTCTTCATATCGTTGATGTAGTTCACAGACTGATCCATGTGATCTGATATAGCCCGCTTCCCCTAAATATCAAAACACACCATCTTTGAAAACGTGATGTTATGACTACAAGGTAGCTAGTTATACATGTATATATAACTTAATCCATATTGTGACATTTTAAGTTTAGAAAGGTAAATTGAAGTTAGTTCACCTTGACATATTCAAGAGGAAGAAGGGATCTGAATGAAGCATAAAGGGATGTCATTTCTTGCCTTCTCTGCTTCTCATTTAATCTATGGGCACTCTTCTTCGACTCGCTTCCACCTTCCTTGTTTGCTTCAACAGCTTGGTTCGATGATGAACCTTTTCTTGATCTCTTTGTCACACCATCCTCAGTATTGTCATTTCCCTCTGAAATGGGACAATCCGCCAGCAGATCTTGGAGGAATTTGTCTTGCTCGATATAGATTGAAGGATCCCCAAGCACCCCATTGCTCGAAATAGGAAACATATATAGATATAGATATAGATTTCTATAATTTGATTTTACCCTAGCTAGCAGAAACTTATAGACGAGAGAGAGAAGAAGAAGAATGAAAGCGAACCCTTTTCTTTTTCTGGGAGGATCAAAGAGCGAAGGAGTGTGCTTTTAAATACAAACAAGCAGCAGCCTATCAAAGCGACAGTAAGTCTCCTCCCATTACAAATTACTATAACAAATAGAGAGTAGGGTTATAGACTCGTAGAGTGAGCACCACCCTAAGTATTATTTTAATCACTATTAATTAATTAGTATGATTGCATTGAATGATGATCACATTATGTAATTTTATGGTTAGTTAAAACACACTGACACTGTAGCAATAATTTTGGAACGAATCCGACAATACAAATTAGTTAATATACCTTAAATATTGGAAGGTGGCCGAAACTCCGTACAGGAATAAACCTAAAATATTGCATGTTGTGATTAATTAAGACGTACGTTAAAGTTTACTAAATTAAACTATAATAATCACTAAACAACTTTCGTAGTGCGCTACTATGAAGGAGGCCGGTGGTTAATTTGTATTTTAAAAGTTGGGAGAGGTCACAAATTAAACCTAGTTTTTGAACAAACATGCTCGATTGATGCAGGGAAAAACAAATTATAAAATAACATAAATTAATAAAATTGTTCGCCTTCTATATAGTTTAACGTGGTCGTGGCTGATATGATAATGTCATGTAACAAAAATATTAAGATATACTATAATCAATAAATCCTAGTTGAAAAATAAAATAAAAATTTTAATAAAAATTAATTATTTATCTATACGATAAATCACAAACATGGTAAATTATGCTCGCCGCGTACGGGCCAGCTATCATTTTATATAAATTAATACTGGTACTAGATAAAATCAACAAGATAGTAGTAATATTTAGACAGCCTCTGTATAAATTTACTCCCATTAATATCATAAATTATTAATAATTTCAAAAAATGCAAAGATAAGAAAATTATGCTTGTCTTCTATTGAAATTTAATCACAATAAATTAAAAATCAATCTCTAAATTTTCTTACTGCGCTCAAAAGTTTGTGGTCGTTCTTGAACTGCAACAAAAAAATTATAAAGGGTTTTCAACTGTATTTTCAATTATGATATCAATACTTTACCCAAGGATAACCCAATTGTAATTAATTAGCATCCATTTTATAATGATAACTAAGATTAGTGTCTCAAGTTCACAAATGCATTAAATATCTGTTTTATTGAATTTGTTGAAACTCATCCATCTCCTAATTAAACAAATTATAATTTACAATTTACAAATTAATTAGATATTAATTGTATCATGTTGAACATTTATAGTCCATCAAAGACAATTACATATTCTCTCTTCCCCGCTATTTATGTCAGACTTTGATCAAAAAATTTTACAGTTTTTGTCAAAATACGACATTATATTTTCTAATTAATAAATAGTACAAATTTATCAATTAACTAAAACCTTTTAAAAATAATGAAAATTTTAATCTGTACAAATTTGTTTTCTAGGTCTTTGTACTACAATTTTTAATTAACGAATTCCTTACTTTCAGATTATTAATTGATATGGTCCAGTATAATACATCCTAATATAAATAGTAAAATTCAAAATTATACTTGCCCAAAAATAGTTAACGAACTAATCAAAATAATTAATTATTGTAAATTCATAATTTGTCCAATGTATACAGTATAATTTGTGTTGCCTCTCGTATCATTTTCACATGATTTGCTCGAAAAACACGTTGAATTTTGTGACCATCTGAATCAGGTGGGATGAATACAAATTTATCGTACCATCCGTCATAAAAATGATTTGATATATATAATTAATTTCATATAATTTTTAAGGTTTGTTCTTGTACAAAATTTTGGTATACCTCCTACCGCTACCATAATATATACATATATAGGGAATAGATCAAATAAAAATAGTTATGTACAAGTTAACTAAAAATAAATTTTGACCGTAGAATTATTTAAATCAATGGTGCAAATTAAAAGATAATTTTGCTATATATTTGATTTAAAATATTTTATCCATAAAAACAGGGAATTTGTTATTTTTTCTGACTAAGGTTCATTGATTAATGTATAGTTTAATTATATCTATTGAACGAAAATATGGATGGTTCAGATTTATTTTTAGTTAAGACAAGCAGATCTATTTTCAATATAATCATCCGCTACATACATATATATATATAGGAAATAGATCAAATAAAAATGGTTCTGTATGAGTTAACTAAAAATAAATCTTGCCCTATACATATATATATATATATACATGTATATATATATACATGTATATATATATATAATAGGTATATTAGATTATATGTTTAAAACTTTACAAATTTGTACATGCAGTACTCTCGATCGCTTTCTCAGATATATGCCATGCAAGAATATTTGGCAAAAACTACTGCTATAAGTGACAAAATTATAGGTTTTTACTCTTTAATGCATAATAAGTCTTCTTTAAATACAATTATAGTGTTTAAATTAAGAATAGTTATTTAGCCAACAATGAAAAATACAACCATTTGATGACGACACCACAAACCTTCTTATATAATGCTAAAAGTGGATCAGCTGATAAACTGTGCTTGAAGTATCATCATGCTCGTTTTGTACGCTTTCCGACTACAAGTGCAAGCTCCGTATCGATTTTCAAGGAAATATCAAGTGCTTTAACAGAATGTGTTAGGGCACCACTGCATTTCAAAGTATCTACGTAAGCAACCTCATTGAAAGCCCAACTTTATGCTAAGGTTTGGTCTGGGAATACTATCTAATGTCCTCGTAAATTGTGGCACATTTCTCACACTCAGCATTGCTAATTTGCTATCATGCATCATACTTATTCAATTATGGTCAAACAGAACATCCCCTCTTCCCAACAAACAAATAAATGTGATATTAGCTTATGACATGCCAAAAGAATCATAAGGGAAGATCTAATGAGAAAACACAGCATACAAGTACCTAAAGATGTCGATAATTACAAAAAAAAAAGGTACCTGGAAATGTAGGTGACCCCTGACTGTCCAATCTTGTGAACAGTCTCAAGGGTGACGTTTCCAGATGCCTGCCACAAAAAGAACCTTAGCAAATTAGAACGCAAGAACTGTAGAACAGCTGGAAATATGAAGGGCAAACAGATATCAGACACAATAGAAACTCAGTGGTATTACAATAGAAGGTAAGATATGGCTCACTAACCACCACCTAACTTAAGCCCATTTCTCTTGATCCAAACTACAAGTCTACAATGATGGATTTAATATGAGTATATGTGCTAGGAAGAAAGAATGCTCAATTTATTTTCAGTTTGCAGTACCCCATCTCTTGTATAGAAATACAGTGCATCTGAAGGCATATTCTTATAAAGAACATCACCTGATGTGTATAAGAGAATTTCTCAGTGATTTGGTTACAAAGAACCAAGTAATCTGATTAATAGAATGTTGTCTGTGTGTTTAATGAGATTAGAGAAAGGAAACTTAGGATTCTCCATGGGATTAATTAGCAATAATGAAATTAAGTATGATGTACCTCAGTCTCAACCCTCCCATTAATCAATTCCACCGCTTCTTTAAGCATGGATATATCAACGTCGCCATTAGCCATGGGGACGACCATATTATCCAGCATTATTCTAGTCAGCGATGTCTTTGTTGTGGATGTGATAGAATAGCAACAACAAAGAAGGGAATTCAGTTACCATAATTTTAGTATTTCCATTAGTTAGTTCCAATAATTAAGTACTTATGTTTAGTTGAATTAGTTAGGGCTTAGGGTTTTATTATTAGTATAAATAAGTCATTGCTGGAGTTTAGAAAAGATAGATTGGAATTATTATTTGTTTCGGCTTCGGCTTGGGCAGAACTTCGGTTCTGAGGGCGTAACTTCGGTTACGAGTTCTTATTTTCGTTTTTATCCTTCAATAAAAGTTTCATTATTATTTTCGTAATCTTAACTCTATCAGGATGCATAGTCTAGTACTTGCTTTACTTCCTCCAAAGTCCTGGTTTCAACCTGTTGGCAGAAGTCATCAATAATATTTCATCAAGAGGATTTTTCCATGTGAGAAGTTTCAGCATGCATAGCTTATGATCCTGCCTAATTATGTTAAATAATTTATATATTTGACAATCATGCATTATCTTGTTTCAACAATCACACAACCATCCTGTCCCATCATCTAACTTTATCAGTCCAACCAACCAAAACCACCAACAGAAGAACCCAACACAAGCGATTCAAAAGAATTGAAGGCCTACAGGTAGAACATAATTACAAAAAGTAAGAAAAGAAAAACAAAATCAGGCACATCCAGACTAACAGTAACAGACATTCTGGTATATGTTTTGGGGGGATTTTCTTTCTCCGTTTTCCTTTCTTATGTTGCATTGCATGTTTGAAGTAGAATAGACAGCACAGTCAAGTGAGACTCAGAACCATGAGCACTTCAGAATTTTATAAAGAAATTTATTTATCCCACAAATCTGTATAGAAGCATTTTGCAATTCAAGCTTAATCAAGTACCTCAACACCCATTTGACTCTTATTTTGCTCTAAATAAAGGTCGACAGATTTCAAGGCATTCGTGACACCTCCAGCTACTGATATGTGATTGTCTTTTATCATGACCATATCAAACAAACCCATTCTATGATTCTGACCTCCACCTATCAGAACCTGAAAAAAGTCAAGTATAAGCTCAGAACATACAGTATAAAAGAAAATGCAAAGTGAAATTAGGATCAGAGCAAGATAGTGATCTACACCGCCCATTTATCCACTAATCTTAAGCCTGGGGCAGTTTTCCGGGTCTCTAAAACGCATGCAGGGTGTGCAGCATCTGCCATGGCCTGCCAAGTAGTGAACATCAAATCAGGGAACAATAATTGACACATCAATGATGGTCAAGAAACATTAGTGATAACTTGACAAACTATAAGCATTACTAAGATACTCTAACAATGAGAACACCTTTGTTAGAGTTGCTATTCCACTCATTCTCTGCATAAAGTTAAGAACAACCCTTTCAGCCACAACAATACTGTGTGCTCTTCCTGCATATCATCATTAAGTAGTAACAATGGACAATCAAACTCAGGTTATGTGGATATAATTTGATTATGCAAGGAATAGAATCCTACTTACCATGTACTTTCCCAAATTGCAAGCCTTTGTGTACATTATCACCATCTTTTCTGTACCACTCAATCTGGGGAATACCAAGTCTAACCCTTAAAACTGATGTTTTGTTTTTTCCTTCTAATTGACCATAAATTGAAGGTATAAAAATAATGATGTAAGCATTCAGGAGCCAAAGTGCTCTATTACCTTGAGTGAAGGATCCACCTCATTAAATACCATTTCAGCAAGTTCAATACCAGCCACAACACCATCCTCCTTTGCCAAAAAATGGGCTTCCGCTTCCATTTCAATAGGAATCGTTGCTTTACAAGTCACGTCACCTGCATATCAGTTACAGAGCATGTTTTCAAATTTCCGAAGTCTTACTACACCACTTTATCAAATGATTCCTCTTCTCATTTTAATCAATCTAAGCAAGGACAGGCATATTTCAAAATTCTTTAGCATGATATGCACCAATGATTAATGTGAAATTCCACATTCTCAACTTTAAAGGGCTCTGGGAGACTGGGACAATTTTCACTCCTTAACTGGATAGCGGAACCAATTCCAGTACCAACAACTAAACGTTGAAGAATATAAAGGATATAGACACAAACTTCAAGTTCCAAGCTCCTTACCGACCACTTTCTATAAACGATTGCTGTTTGAAATATATTGCAATGTAAATGTTAACACCTCACTCATAAAAAACAAATCCTCATTCGCACCATTTCTCAAGCAGATAAACCACCGAAAAATGTAGGTTCTTCACAGTTGATTCATCATAAATACACACACATTGTTCATATAAAGCTATGCATAAACACTTCCGAATTTCAGGAGTCACCTAGATCACCGGCGTCCTCAGACAGCGCGAGCTGTATAACATTCTTGAGGTCATAGGTGGGGTGGGCCGGCGGCTTCACCGCCATCGACACGGCCGGAAATCCCGTGTCTCTGTTTACTACTGCTGACATTTTCACCACCAATCTGCAAATTCTCCAAAACTAAACAAAACCCAAAATCGAAAAAAAAAAAGAAAAAACAGAAAAGACAGAGAGACAAGAATTTACAACCTTTGGGCAGAGGGAATAGAAGAACAATATGGGGAGATAAATATAGCATTAATCATTTAATACTACGGCGAACTACAATTATGAATTCCTCCACTTTCTAAAAGAAGCTTTCCGCGTGCAGCGTAAACAATGATTCACACTAAGCTAAAACTAAAATCTACAGTATTAGTTTAAGATAACAATAACGACAGTCAAATACAGTGTTGATTGGAGGAGATGCTGATGTACTGTAGCATGAGGAATGTGGGCTTTTGAGAAATTGGGCTTTTAGTTTAAAGTCTCTCAAATATGAGCCCAAAATTGTAACGCTTATTTATTTCATTATTTAATACTTTGTTGGGCTTTTTTGTAAATAGTAGAATTAGTCATTTTCTTCAATATTATAGACATACTAATCATTTTAAATAATTTCTAGTATTTAATAAATATATAGTCTTTTCTTATTTATTTAATTTCGTGCATTAATTATGCATGTCTGATTTATAGCAAATAAATAGAAATCGTATGTCTTATGCTTTATGTCCGTGGTGATACTATTTTTTTATTATTAAATAGCTTTTTCTTTTTAATATTCGAAATTTGTTATTAGAAATATTTTTTTTCAAAGTTTTTTTTAAGTATTTGGCCAAATCTAAATTGGTGGTGCACAATGATATCACTTTCAATTGCTCTCGGGATTCAATGTGAACTTGAGTTTGAATAACTAATGAACATCACATCTCATTAAGTAAGTTGATGTAAGATTAAATATTTTATAAATTAAATACTTTGCAACGTAATGATGCTTAATGCGGTGCTTTCAGTGCCAAGTGAAACTCTTGTGTGTGTGTGAATTGTGAAAGAAAAAGATTTGTAGGGTTAGAGAAGATCTTGAGATAGTAACTAATAAATGGAGATATCAGACAACATTTGATCAAATATAGTGAGAACTTATCCAACAACAATGACCTTTGTTTTATAATAATTAAGGCTTCATTATTTTATAAACGTTCAATTCAATTTGAGGTGATGTATATTAGAACGGCCTGATCCAATTAGAATCGAGGAGCTGCTTTATTCTACTGTTTTTTAACCATATTATGGGAACAAATTAGTGGTTAGCAATATGCTGACTTTGAGCAGTAAACCATTGTTATACAAAAGCATTGGACATGCAGCTCAAGAAGAGTTCCCTACCAATCCATCCAGATATTCTATTGTCTAATCGTGTGTGACATCTCATGTTGTATTAATGCGAGGATGACATGTGTCATAATTAATAATTTAAGATTTAACATATATATATTCTTTATATATATATACTCTAAATCTTGAATCATATGTCAATCTTGTGTTAATGCAAGAGATATCCAAATAGGAAATTTCATTCGCTTGCCTATGGCAAACATTTTTCCCACATATAGTATATATACAGTCCAATCAATTCATGAAAAATTAAACAAAGCTAGAAATCCAAGTCTCTAATAAATATTAGTACAAGGTTTAAAAATTAATTTTATTGCAAAATATTAGACCAGCAAGAATTTTAATTATAGCTTTAGAATACAACGGATTGCACCCTCTGAACAATTAAAAATCAAGAAACAATGAGCATAAATAAATAAACTCGACACTTGAAATAAATACTGCTAATTACCAATATTTACAAACTCAATTACAATTTCATCTAATTTTCTCAACATGATTACCTCTGCATCTGCAATGGTCATTGGTCAAGCATGTTTAAGCACATTCCCTAATCCCTCTTGTAGCTCAGATATATCAATACTCGTGGAATCATTCATCTGAATTTTTGGATTAAAATTCCATTAATTAAGTTTGATGATATATCAAATGTTAGAGAAGAAATTAATTAATATTAATAGAACATACCTCAATATGAATCTTGTGGAGGTAACAATGGTCGCCTCTAGTAGAAACACAGTTGATCACGTTGAGCTGCCTCTCAAGCAAATCCTCAAGCACCATTGAAAGAGGGAAGCAATCCTTATTGAGGCTACTACTAATTAAAATCTCTAATCCATCTCCAAAAAGGTTTATCTTAACACAATAATCACTAGCAGGAATCAAGCTTTCATTCTGATCATGAGGTTTAATGGCAGCAGTACTAGCATTGCACGCCTTCTTTAAACTGTCCCTCCTTACTTTCATTTCTTCGATGTTCTTCTTCGCATCATTGATGTAACTCACAGCCTGCTGCATATGATCAGATATAGCACGCTTTCCCTATACAATGTAAAGAACAGTTAATTAACTGCAGATAATGAAGTAGCTAGCTAGCTAGGGTTGTAGTGAAATACTTTGCAACCTTGATGTATTCAAGAGGAAGAAGGGCTCTGAGTGAAGCATAAAGGGATGTCATTTCTTGCCTTCTCTGCTTCTCTGTTAATCTATGAGCACTCTTTCTCGACTCGCTTCCACCACCTTCCTTGTTTGCTTCAAATTTGGAGGAGGCTGATGAAGCTTTTCTTGCCCTCTTCTTCCCACCATTTTCAGTATTCTCATTTCCCTCTGAAGTGGAAAAATCTACAAAAAGATCTTCCACAAATTTCTCTTGCTCTAAAAATATCGAAGGATCTTCAAATACCCCATTACTCGAGATAGGAAACATAGATATGCTGAGTGAGAGTGAGTGAGTGAGTGAGTTGAGTATGAAAATGAAATCCCAGAATAAATGAAACTTTGTTTAGTTTCCTTGATGAAAAAAACAGTGGAAGTGTGCTTGAATTAAATAGAAAGAAAGCAGCCTATCAAAGCAACAGTAAATCACATATGACTAATTAGGGTACAGTAATAATTAAGTAAAGCCTGCAGCATGTGCAATAGACCCGTACCTAGCCATTATTTTAATAATGAAAATAATTAATTTAATCGTTGTATTATGTATAGGTCAAAAATAAAATTAATCAACAATGTCGCAATTGAAACAATATTAGCATCATTTTGCACTGTTGATGTCGCAAATCTCAACACAGAAAACCGAGGTAGACAACAACTACTAGTACTAATGGCGGTATAAAACTATAAATTAAGTTGGATTGGCTAATTAATGGTGGTAGGTGGGATACTTTTGTAAAGCAATAAAGTTAATTACATAGTCATTAAGACATTATCATAATTAGTAATAAGTTGCGCTACAGCTGAAAGGTACGTTTGTTTTGTTCGTAAACCATTTGTAAGTAAGGTCAAGAAATGTGCTTTTTAAGAAGAAAAAAGAACGTGCAAATTGATTTATTTAACTATATTACTATCATGACTAATTTTTTACATTATTTGAAATTATGAGGTTAATAAAACGTGATTAGCAGGCAAATTACGCAACTCAATCTTCTTAGTTAGCTCTTAATCATAGAATTAGGTCATCATTTTGTCTTTGTTTTTTCTTTTAGTTTCGCTATTACACTTTCAAGCTTGCAAAGGTTTTGTCATACAAATTTGTTTCATAATCAACAAGTCTCAGTTATAGTTTGAATTTTGGGTAACATTTGTAGAAAATAGAATTGGATCGTTGAGAACAAAGGAAATACATATATACATGTTGTAGTGATTTAGGCAGAATTTAAATACATACATCACTCCCAAGAAAAATTATCAATTAAGTACTTCTACTTTCTTGTATAATGAATACTGAGAGTCTGAGTAGAAGAAAAATTTTGATTTATCAAAATCTAGCATATATTTGCATTTAGCGAAGTACCATATGCATCTTCATCAATTTTTATTAGCACATTAGTCTATGTTATCTTTAACTAATAAATTTATCTCTTGAAAATGTAGGATAAAAGTATAATTACATTTTAAATTTCTTCTTTTTTATCCATTTTTCTTATATAAATTATATATTCATAATTAATTTTATCATTCATCTCACTTTAAGGAGAGATAATATTATGCATTCAAATTTGGAGTGAATATTTTTACTCTTAGGGTGAGATGAGAAAGAAAATAGTGATGAATTTATAATTTAGATAGGATGGATAAAAAAAATGATTGAAAGAGTAATTATATTTTAATCCCAAATTTTCAAGGGATAAATTTATTACTCAAAGTGAACACAACCTTAGTGCTCATTTAAGGGGGTCATGAATAGAGATGAGAATCGGGACAGGACTGGAAGTGCCAATCGCGAAGTCCCGGTTCCGAAAAGCGTCAAAATTTTTGGGCTAGTCCTCGTCCCGAAATTAGAAAATTTTATGTTCTTGTCCCAGTCTCGAAAAAAAATGTTTTGAATGGTCTCGAAGTTCCGAATGGGACCAAATTTTTCGGATTTTAAAATTAATTTCAAAAATTCGGAAGTGCTCATAATTTTCAATTTCTCACTCTCAGTCCCAAATCCCGCCGGGCTCGGATCGGGATTAGAAAAGTGCCAAGTTCCGATCTCAAATTCTCGACCCTAGTCATGAACATAAGCATCTTCATGTTTCTGCAACTAATTAAGGCTCAGGATTCTGCTATTTCTTTGGTTTCAAAAAGCAACCTAAGAAATGGGATTAATTTTTCTTAAACAAACAACCCAACCACTTTCATGAATTTTCATGACTCACGCACTGTAATCACCTTTGTGCTACATGGATCTTTAAAAGATACTAAAACAAACATGTATAATGACTGCAGCTCCTGCCTGCAAAGTGCAAACTCTAAGATCAACAACGAATATCAATAAACATTTCAACTTGTTTTTATACACACTCTGAGTTCTGCATAAACAAAATAAATAAACAGCAAGGATCAAGAAGGAACTGAATCTGTATCAAACATCAGTGTGGAACTGCAACCACAGAGGTCAAATTGAAGTTACCAAGTTCACAGTCACAAAATAACTACAACTGAAACAGTATCCCGATATCTAGCCATGTGAAACATACTAAATGCAGCACAAAGTATATGCAATCACAACTGAAGCTCATTTTGGTGAGAAGCATTTTTAATTCGACATTTTCTTTTCTTTACATGAATCAGTCACAAACAAGAATCTACAGCTTAAAACTTCACGAAAGCGTTGGCACCAAATCATGATTCACCGGACCTTCTTGTAAGACTTGAATGGATACCGAGAGGGAGGGGAAGGCGAAAATTCAACTGGTAGCTGAGGTGACACTAAGTCTCCACTCAGCATCCCCACTACATCCTTCATTGAAGGCCGACGTGTGGGTGATTTCTGCAAGCAGAGAAGCGCCACTGTGATGCATAGCAAGGCTTGATCCTTATTAAAAGACTGAATATTTGGATCAACCAAATCAAGAAGCTTCCCAGCACGAGCAAGATGTCGTGCCCATGACAGGAGATTGGCTCTTTGGAACTCCGACATAGGAGACCCTGTCACCTGAAGTGGTCTACGTCCAGCAATCAAAACTAATAACAGAACCCCAAAACTATAGACATCGCACTTCTCAGATACATCACCACCACCTCCATACTCCGGTGCAATATAGCAAACAGTTCCTCTCATACTTGGCGTGCTACTAATACCTCCACTCTTCGGTATCTCCCCACTAACAGAATCGTAACTATTTTTCCTTGCTCTCCAAAGCTCACCACTGAGGCCATCCATCCACCAATCCATGCTACCTTTACTACCCCTGCTTCCACTCCTGCTCCTTTTCTTCTTTTTATCAGCATACAGCTCGTCATCCCGTCGCCACCAATGCTCACTATAACAGTCATCGCTTATGGACCCTTGAGCTTGTTTTTTCTTTTTCTTCTTTTTCTTTCTCTCTAGCTCTTCACAGTACTCTTCCTTCCACCACTCCCTTGCAGGTCTTCTCCTTTCTTTCTTCGCATTCTTTTCATCATCCAGTGACACCCACCAGTCCAACTGCCTTCTTTTCTTCTTTTTCTTTTCCGTTTTCCCCACCACCTTAGAACTCGATGATGCCCCAACCCAATCACTCTTTGGCCTCTCCTTCTTGATCTCACTTCCGATCCACTCCATCACATAATCCTTAACCTTGCCTGACTCCCCATCCACTCCAGTGTCTTGCTTCCACCACCAATCTTTCCCCGTAAGGCTCTTCTTTTTCTTCTTCTTCCACCCACTCCTTTCACCCCCACTGTCAGCACTAAATCTATCAAAGTTTCCATCAGAGACACTAGTCTTTTCCAATCCATCAGAAGGCGAAGCCATTGCAGCCACTGTCCTAGGAGACACAACAGGGGCAGTTTCTGCCTCCGGTGACAGCTCAACTCCGGGAACTATCTCAGGCGAAGCCTCAACCCTAACAATCACACTTTCCGGTGTGCTATCAACACCGGCCAGACTATGTACATTAAGACCTTCCTCAAACCCACTCGTCGTAATCACACTCTCGGTGTCCTCCACCATAGATCCATTATCCTCCACACCATTCCCCAAACTACCCTCCTTCTTCACCTGACCTTCCACAATAACATTATCCTCCGCCTTGAACCTCGCCAACCCAAAATCGCCAATCTTGGCATTAAAACTACCATCTAACAAAATATTACTCGGCTTTATATCACCGTGGATGATCGGTGGATCGCAATAATGGTGCAAATACTCCAACCCCTTGGCTATGTTAAGAGCAATCGTAAACCTCTTATCCCAAATTTTCAACTCCTCACTCTTCTTATGAAAAAGACAATCTTGCAAGCTACCATTCTCCATAAGCTCGTAAACTAAAAGCATCCGACGTTTCTTGGGACTCGACGAAAAGCCCACAACGGAAACAACATATTTACAGTCAATCTTGGAAGAAAAGAGCAATTCGTTCTGAAACTCACGCTCACCTTGCAAAGAACCCGAATCCATGAGCTTGACTGCGCCATGGGAGAGAGTAAAGCCCAAGTCTTTTGGGAAGTGGTAGCCCGGCTTGAAATCTGCGCGGTAGACGGAGCCGAAGCCGCCTTGGCCCAGGCGGAGGGAGGGGGCGAAACTGGAAGTTGCGCGGCGGAGGAGGGAGTAGGAGAGGCGGTGGGGTGGTTTCTTGGAGTCGGTGTCGGAGGCGGAAGGGGCGGTGCGTTTCTTGCTAATTCTACGAAAGCAGAGGGCCAGGAGGAGGAAGCAAGAGAACGCCGCTGTCAAACCACCGGCGAGGGGCGCCAGGAAGTGATTGGTCTGGTGGTGGTTTAACGCCGGCGGCGGAGAAAGGAGGCGGCGGGAGGGCATAGCGTGGTAATTTTGCGAGTGAGTAATTAATGAGTACAACTCATAACGGAGTGATGAGGGCAGCAAAAATGGAGCAGTTGATTGAGAGATAGAGACTGCTGAATTGTATCTATAATTCTGCTTCACTGCGAAGCTTTTTCCTCCAACACTTGTACTACTTAGATTTGATTGTGGCCGTTGGATTTATCTATGACTTTTTTTATTTTTATACTGTTTTAAACGGCAGTATTTTATTTCCTTGTTTATATACAAAATTACAAACATATGTTGTTACTTTAAAGCATTAATTTACAGTAATCACTTTCATCTTTCTGCTACAATATAAACACCGACACTAAATATTAATTTGATATTTACACTACTCAAACTAAAAATAAAATTTACTTGTTTCACGTTTTAAGTAAATTTTAATATATTACTTTTAAATTTTAATGTTTATATTTTAATTTAATTTTGTATTTAGTATTATGAGTTCATCACATTTAGATAAGATATATAATTATTTTTCACGTTTAATATTATTTCTATATCATTTTTAAAGTTGATGAATTTAAAAACAAAATATATAATTTTTCACATTTAATATTATCGCCGGACGCATGTTCATTGCTATATCTTATTTGGAGTGAAAAATACACATTGGTATTGACACAAAAAGTAGATAGAAAAATAATAGTGAAAAAGAACTCAAAATATTTTCTGGGTTCCATAATGCCTATACTTTTTGAGACAAAAGAGAGCAATTTATGCAATGCTTAGTATTGCACCATTAAAAACTGCGCAATTTAAGAAAATATTGAGAACCCTTGTAAATTCAACGATATTTGTTAAATTATTTATCATTACATATTTAAGAAAACATTATATATACATGTTAAACACAACAATCCAACGAGTTTGGGATTGTGGGATTCATATGTTTATATACAATTCTCGTATAACACACGAATTCCGCGACTCCGAGCTCGCGAGATTCGTGTGTTATATAGTAATATGTTAAAACACATGAATCCCGCGACTCGAAGTTGCAGGATTCATGTGTTTGTATACAATTCTCGTATAACATACGAATCCTGCGACACCGAGCTAGCAGGATTCGTGTGTTATATAGTAAAACGTTAAAACACACGAATCTCGCGATTCCGAGCTCGCGGGATTCGTGTATTATATAGTAAAACGTTAAAACACAAAGCATGCGAGCTCGGGGGTCGGATATTTGTGTGTTATACGAGAATTGGATTCAAACACACGAATCCCGCGAACCAAACTCACGGGATTTGTGTGTTTGGCGAAAATGATATTTTTGTCCAAAATAAATAAAAAGAATTATATTTTATCTTTTTTTTTATCGAAAGGGCTATTATTTATCTTTTTCAAACAAAAAGGCCTATTTTGATTCATTGACTCATTATCTTTTTTCACTATTGTTTGTTAAATTATTAACTATCCTTATAAATTCAACGATATTTGTTGTAATTTTTCAATAATTTTCCTTAAATTTTAGTAGCCAGATATTTAGTTATAAGCAAAGTCGGTACAAGTACGCCTCTTCTATAATAAATGTCATGGGTAAATATAGCATATGATATTACAATATTGCCATTTAGAACAATACTATATGATATGGAAATTGCAAATCAGATTTTGTAACACTATATATTTATGTGAAATTTTGATTGTCTATAAACACATTGCATGCCCTCATAAATTATTGCCAATAATGAAAAATCACACTCTTAGTGACCCAGCCCTCTTTAAAAAGAAAAAGGACAAATGATAGCGCAAAAGTCTATGATTAACTAGAATAGGTGGGGAGTAGGTTGTATCACTTTGTTGTCCTTAATTGTTGTTATTGTCATGTAATAATTAAATCTTTTTGTTAGATTCTATAAAATTAATTCATCCACATATGACAGATAGACCTTTGAAAGGGTATTTAGTGGGTAAACTACTAAGTACTAATAATACTAGATAGTTTTTTAAAGCTGTTACTTGCAGTTCATGAGTAGGTAAGAAGAAACAAAATTATCATCATGAAAATATTTAGTTCCCAATGAAATATAGATAGAGGCTAGAGCTAACTCTAAAACTGGGTGGGATAAATGTGTTAAGCACTTAATTTTAATCACTAGAGTATTGGAAAAAAGTACAGCAAATTGGTGAATAAATATGCTGTATGCATAAGAGAAAAGAAGATCAAGTGGTCCTTGGAACAGCAAAACTTAAGTAGTGATGAAATCTTAAGAAACAAGCTTCCAAAAGAGTGAAAAAACAAAGAGGTGAAAAGAGAAAAAGATAGTGGGGATTGATTGACCAAGATGAAGATGCCTTAGCAATAAGCATTGGAAACTTTTCTATGAAATACTTTTGTTTTCCAATCCCCCTAATTGCTTTTTATCATCTTTCTTTTCATTTTGGGTGTTAGCAAAATTCCATAATTTTGCAGAAAAGGTGCTGTCATGTTAGCAGCCAAAGAAATCATCATAGCTATATAAAAAAAAGTTAATCCCAAAAATCTAAGTTGATACTTGCTTATTTAGACCAAAAGAAAAGTGCAGTGCATTCAGGAGCTTTGCCAATTGCCATCATTGGTAATAATACTACTAATAATGTTTCTTCCATGTCTTTTCTTTTATTATTATTTTTTAAGGATTTCATTTAATAATTGTTAGTTTCTTGTTTTATTTAACGAGAACTTACCGATGTAAAGATGTAGCATATAAATCACATTTACAATCTACTGTAATCTAAGACAAAGTTATACTCACACCTAAAACAATTATTTGTTCCAGTGCAGAGATTATAAGTTAATTAATCTATTTCGATAAATATTTTATCATATCAAACTTGTTGCGGGAATTTAACAATCATAATGTAGTTTTATAAAATAAGGTGCAATAGTATAACATTAAATTGATAGAAAACCCGGTGTAGTACTCTGGAAAAGTCGATCCTAATAATTATTAAATTTATTCGCACAACTCCGATCGACAAATTTAATAAAGAAAAAAGAAAGCATAGGGAGAGACAATAAAAGAAAGATGAAGAATAAGTAAAAGGTGTGAGATTAAAAGTGTAATTAGTCAAAGATAAGAACAGTCTGAAACAAAATAATGAAAATGGATTATGATAAAATAAATGAAGAAATGGTCAATTTAGAAATTGAGATAGCATGTGGGGGGCTTACTTTGCTTTGCTTGTGGACTGACTAATTGCAAATCTAACAAATTTTGGATTTGCTCAAAACTTAAAGAGTCAAAGGTCCACATGGCATATGGCTTCTCAACATCAAAGTCGGCAATTGAAGGATAGAAGAATTAAAGTCACGTGCTTCTCAACAAAAAAAAAAATCTAGTATTAAAGTCACGTGCGGCTATACCCCATCCACCCCCACCCCCACGCTCTTCAATCTTGAATGCTCTTCCCCACTTGAAACAAAAATTTCGCCCACCTTCCAACATCCTACGAGGAAAAAATGATACTCCCTCCGTCTCCCAAAGTGTGTAACACTTTAACTTGCACGGGTTTGAAAAAAAGTTATTGACTTAATGTATGATGTGTAAGAAGTGTAATAAGTGTAGTTAGAAAGATGTGTTGTGAGTGGAGATTGAGTCCCACGGATGACAATTTTGAAAATAAGACAACTTTAAAGGGTAAAAGGGAGAAAAAACTATGTTCCAAAATAAAAATTTTCAAATGTTAAATACTTTGGAGGACAGTACGAAAAGGAAATTCGTTAAACACTTTGGGGGACGGGGGGACGGCGGGAGTATGTTCTAGGATAATTGGCAATTCTTTGAGGATGGTGGATAATTGGAAAAAGTGGACACAATCCTCAATATTCATATTGGGCCAGGCCACATCTCTACAAGAAGTGGAGGATATTTTGTAAAATGGGATTTAATTTTAAAGCAAAAGCAGATCATAATATATTCGAAGGAAAGCACTTGAAGTTCACATAACTACTCATATCACACATATGACTCGCATAGTTGATATATAAGTGGAATAAATGGCATTAAAACATCATTTGGTAAATCCTACAAAAACTGCGAGTTCAATACAACGCCTTCATCAACAAAGGGGGATCAAAATGCTCTCAAATTACCTACTTGATAGTAGGGTTATTTGCCCTGGATATGGATGCATAGATATCAATTAACTGTTACGGACGTGCAAGTTCTCCAAATACAGTACCAAATAAGCTAGGTAGACATCATCTGAAAAACCATGACACCTATAACATCATCGTTAGTGGATGTTCTTGTCTAATATAAGCAAAGTACAGCTCAAGCAGGTGCATATGGTATGACAAACTTGAGTCAAGATGGGCTTGAAGGATTTCTCATTTAGAGAAAAACGGTGCAAGAACAAATGTGTTATTTGCCAAACGGGTAATGTGATTAGCAGAGGGTAACCAGCAGGAGTATGACGATTTGATGATCCTTGAAAGACATCATTCACAGTTCACCATTTGTTTATGATCTCCACAGATGAGCACATTAATTACCCAGTACCATAGACAAATCTCACATAAGAAATAGCAACACTGGAAACTATCAATATCGGCTACAGGTATCATTTCAAGGACAATTATTCAAACCTCCAAGGGTTAATTAACTCATGTCATGTAGTTGTGTACTATAGAAAGAAGTGAAATAATGGACATGCCTTCTCCAGAAAGAGGAAAGAAGATGTAAAGGGCAAAAATTAAGTCTGGGATATATGCTACTCCACCATATGAGATAAGCACAGTAATCGAAACGTATGCAGCAGAAATAGTATATTTAAGCAACTAACCTCTCCATCCAGTCAATGTAAACGAGGAACAAAACCCACGATTGTAACCGGAGCAGTTTGCCCCATAGTGTATGCAAAATCCAGAGTTTGAGAATGATTAATAACATTTTCTCCACTAAGAATATAGCGTCAGTCTAGAAATCCTCAGTGTCTAAGTGATGAATTAGGAGCGTCTCACTCTAGGTTCGAGATTGCAAAAGTTAGAAGTTCGAAAGATTCTTAACTTTAAAGGAGTTTGACCAATCTATGAACAAAATGTACACGAATTGTGCAGCTAGCTATAAAAGTAAGTAAATGCCTGTATTAAAATTCAATATAGCAGTGAAGAATCGTGTGAGACTAGTACGATGTGAGTGACGTGTTAAAATGAGGTATGTATGTATGTATCATCCTCAGGTCCTCCTAGTATACCATTGACTTTGAGTAATATTACTATTTTATTATGTAAAGCACAGGTATAAAACATGATTAATAATGTGTGATGACTGATGTCTCTATCCTTTCCGTACTTAAGCTGTTAAGCACTGTTTATAAATAACCTTTATCCAAACATGCTTGGTTGAAGTGAAGCAAATTTAGGTGCTCTCCTCGACAGAATTCTAAATTGTTGCTACAATAGAAAGATAAGCATTTCATGAAATAAAATGGAAAAGCAAAGGAAGATTGAACATAATAAGGGGTCAAACATGGGGATTTCTTTAACAAATTCTCCTCTTATTGTGCCACCTCCTAAATCAAAGTGCAGAGCTTAATTGGATCATAACGGCGGCAGCCATGTTATCACGACGGGGCTTCTCACTTTATGCGTCCCACTCTTCCACATTATGCCCCCAAACTCAGGCGCAGACTGCCTCGATTTGGTGATGAACGTCACCTTGTACGTTATCTTCTTCACTCTGCTGCTGAACTCCAGTGTTGCAGGCTCCACCTTCACCGATGCGCCCCTAAACGGCGACACCGCCACGTGGTAGCTTGAGAGCGGGGGACCCACATTTGTTGCTGTTCTATGGAGAGTCAGCACTGTAACATTTGTATTCTCTGGGAAAACTGCCGAAATCGCTGGGTAGTTTAGATCCCCTGCGTTGCGGAGGCTGTTCCTGCAACTTCTTTTGGCGAATTTTGAGAAGACGACGAGCTCCGACGAGCTCAGCCCTTGCGCGCAGAGGAACTCGAAGTACTCCTGCGCTCCGATGTCGTACACCAGACCCGGATCCAACGCCTTCAACGGATTTATATGGCCGGCGCCGTGGTCGTACGGCGTGGAGGCGGCGGCGCTCGAGGCGTCGCTCAGGGGCTTCAGCGTGTTGTCATGGATGTATGCTGTCGTCATCAACGCTGACTTGATGGCAGCCGGGCTCCACTCGGGGTGCCGGGATTTTATCAAGGCCGCCACGCCGCTCACGTGGGGGCACGACATTGAGGTTCCTGATAGTATGTTGAACTTCGTTCGGCGATGGTCGACTGACAAGCTTGACGGCCCCAGCTCGCCGGTCCACGCCGCCAGGATGTTCACTCCCGGCGCCACCATGTCTGGTTTTAGTATCTCCAGAGAGAGGATGTTGGGGCCTCTTGAAGAGAACGCGGCTACCACCGGCGATGGCCTAATTTTGAGTTTTGTTCCGAAGAATGAGAGCGTTGCGGTGGCGTTGCGGTGTGCGGCATAGTGCTGCTTTACAATCTTTCCGTTTGATTCGCCTACTGCGACAGCGGGGAGGAGGTGGCAGTCGGCCACGAGCTCCTCGCCGTTGGCGGCGGTGTTGGATAAGATCATCCCGATTCCGCCTGCGTCCTTCACAACCTGCCCCTTTTCGACTCTCGGGGTTATGCCTCTGTCGCATATCACGATTTTTCCGGCGACGGAGTGGCGGTCGAGGGTGCCTTCCAAGCACATTGAGCTCGGCGTAAGGTTGCTTGAGTTGCTGCCATGGTAGACTAACGGATACTGTTTGTTGGGGGAGAGATTTCTCATCCCTTTGTATAACGAAGCTCCGGTGAGAGATCGGCCGTTTCCGAGCTTAATCGTGGCCGGAAAATCCCTGTCCATGGTACTGGCGCCGACAGTAGTGACCCACGGCGAGACGTTGGTGAGGCTGATGGGGTCGGGGCCGCCATTGCCGGCTGAGCAGGATATGAAAACTCCCTTCTCCATGGCGCCGAAAGCACCGACGGAGAGACTGTCGCGGTAGTAGGAGGAGATCCCGCCACCTAACGAGATGGAGAGGACGTGGACGCCGTCGGCGACGGCTTGATCGACAGCGGAGAGGATGTCGGAGCTGAAGCAGCCGCCGCTCCAGCAGACCTTGTAGGCAGCGATTCTGGCTCCGGGAGCCATCCCCCGCGCGGTGCCGTAAGCGTAGCCCATAAGGTTGGCGCCGTGCACGGCGGAGCCTGCGACCGTGGCGGCAGTGTGGGTGCCGTGGCCGTCCTGGTCTCGCGGCGACTTGTACTCTTCCTGCTCGTTGATCTTGCCGGAGGCGGCCTCGTAGCCGCGGTAGAACATACGAGCGCCCACGATCTTCTTGTTGCAGTGGCGTTTGGTGAAACCGCGGCCGACCTCGCAGGCGCCGCGCCACTGCCGGGGCACCGCGGTCATGCCGGTGTCGTTGAAGCTGGGGCTCTCCGGCCAGATACCGGTGTCGAGTACGCCGACGACAACATCGTGGTCGGATGGCATGTTAGAGAGTGTGCTTGTGCTGTCTTGGCGCTCGAGGCCGAGGAAGAGAGGGCTTCTGGTGGTGTGGAGCTGGTACACAGTCTCCGGAAACACCGCCATCACGGCGTCGTGTTGCTGGAGCGCTGCCGCCTCTTCTGCGGTTAGGCTGGCGGCGACGCCGTGGAAGGCGGTTTGGTAACTGTAGATTATCCTATTTTGGCCTTCTTCTTCTTGTTGTTGTGAATTGCCCCCCTGTGTAGGGATTGTTGATATTACAGAATTGATAATGGAGGAATACCATTGATTGCGGTTGATGAATTGTTGCGGCTTCGCCCATTTGTCCATGTATATTATGTATGTATTGTGTGTGGATGGAGCTTTGTCGGTGCTGCTACCACTACAAACTGCAGTTGCTATACAACTTAACAATACTACAAAGAAGCACCATTTTACTTCAACCTTTGCCATTTCTCTTGGCAATTAACCACAAAATTTGTCCAGCAATGGAAACAAATGAGAAGTGCGTGAAATTGAGTGTTGGGCATGGAGAGATGAGAGTGAGTGAGGGGACGATTTAGTGAAGTAGTGTCAAGTGTGTGTTGTTGGGGCTAATAAAGAGGGTAGTTGGCTCATCAATGCATGTAATTCGGATTAGGTCAAGAATACTGAGGTGTGAAACTAAACTATCTTTCTTTCTATCGATGGTTGGGAGTAACACAAGTACAAAACAATACCCTCCCCCACTTATTCCAATTTATGCTCATTTGCCATCTTCAACATATTGGAAGCCAAAATGTGATTAGCCATCCCATCAGATTTCAAGAGGGAGTTGCAGAGTATTCATGTTCATGATATGGCAAAAATGTGATTGTGCCTCTTTTTTCTTTCCCATTCAAGGTTGGTAGTGATGCTCTTTTTCATTCATATTTGATTATTTGGATTGCATAACTTACAAATATTTCAACTTTCATTAAAAGCAAAAAAATGTAGTAGAGGAGAGGGATGAGTGAATTGAATGTAGGCAGCACATTACGGTTGCTGGAGATATTACAAGCGTGGATTGAATGGGTCGCCATTACTTCTTGGTGAAGTCATAACTAGTTCCACAAACACATTTCTCATCTTTTTCTTTAATTCTTTATTTTATTTAGTCTTCCCAAGCATTTGTGCATTCCATCTTTTGTTTGTTCGACCAATAATAGTGGGACAACCAAAAAGAAAACAATCAATTTTTAGTAAGATGGTAGTAATTGTGATTAGGAATTAACCCTAAACAGAATGAAATAATTAAATTTGCAGCATCACTATATGTGGTGGGTTAAGCTAGGCCGCAATAAATAGTGATGAAATGGATTGATTATAAACGTACCTTAAACCATGCACATCACAACTTTTCTTTTGTCTGCAGCGCTAGCAGTCACCTTCAACTTATACTAGAGTTGGCCTCAAATTTTACACTCAAAGCAATGTATAATGTGAATATATATCAAGTAAAATTAAATGATAAAACTATACATATTTTCCCTTCAAGTTCCCTGCAGAGACTATTTACACCTCTGTTGATGCATACAATACAAGAAGAGTGAGTAGTAGTAGAAGTGTTCACGTACGGTTTCCCCGTGAATACCTTTAACTAGTAGTGATGAATTCCTGGAATATACCTTAATTTTTAACTATCAATGGTACTATTTACGATATCTGATCATTGTACTATTCAGAAAATAACGACCTCAACTTACTTGGTCAATCGGTTTCAAACATTTTTAATGATAGCAACCGGTTAATTTGGAAAACTAAGAGGTTTAATTAAGTAGTACGATGATATTAAATTATTTCATGTTTGGTTTACAAGATGACATTCAAGATTTGATTAAAAAACTATCTAGGATAGTTAATATTATGATTTTAAGTTTTGGATTACCCCTAGTGATAAGTTTTATCTTTAATAAAAATCCAACATGAAATATTGGTACTATATTATCTAATAAACCGAATATGGCCGAAGTATTATGTTTTTTGGAGGCAATTCTAGTCACCGGAGACGTGGGTTAAACTATATTCATATGTGATATTATTGCGAAAGTCACATGAGTAATAAGACAAAATACATAAATTTAAAAATAAATCAAAAGTGATGATTTTCTATTAAAAATATTGTCATCTAACCTTTAATATAAGTGAAAGTCATCTAAAAATGTATTTGTATAAGAGAGAGAAATAAATATTTTAATTGGAAGTACCAAAATAATTAATAATTGTAGTCTTAGAACATGTTATAATTGGACCACACATTATATATGTTGTACAAATAATACTTCCAATGTCACGAGAAAGTCAACAATATTAATCGGACAATTTGTGTTCCCCAACAATTAACCACAAACCAGTCTATCTAGCTGTAGATTGCCCTCTGTTATATATTCAATCAATCACTGTAATTTGTACTTGACAAAGTTGCAGGTCATTGCTCTTTTCCTTCATCGTGAATTGAAGTGAGTGAAGTTTGAAGAGTCGTTATTTCTCATTGTGGTATACTCCCTCCTTCCCAAATTTCTTTACATTTTGTCATTTTCGCCCGTTCACAAAATATCTTTATATTTCAAAATTTTCTTTATAGTAATTGAACTTACTTAACTCATACACACAACTCAATTAAACTCAATACGCACGATCACTTAAAAATAATAAATATAGTGAGTCTCAAACTTCACTCACCATACACTCTTATACTAATTCAAAACACATTATTAAAACTCGTATCGGGTCAAAGTGTCAAAATACGGGGAGAGTATGAAATTTAAAATATAAGATATTATCATTGAATATTTGAACAAACATATCACTAATAGTCTTCATTAATTAATAATTTTATCTAACATATGACCTTTAACAAATTCTAGCTTGTAGCTGATAATATCACAAACTAGAGGAGACACGCTTTCGCCTTTTTTTATTTAATTGTCATTGATGTTTGAGAGCTCCATAGTTGATTTGTCACTGTTACAACTTTAAATTTTACAGTAAATTAAGTCCTACCAATAATTTTTTTCTCTGTCCGCCCGGGACACACTTACATTGTGCTACTTAATTAATTAAATGCAATAAATAAAGAGTAGTGCTATTTGGACACACTGTGGTCGACCACACGTGGGTTATTTTAAGAAAATCGGACCGGTTCAATTAAAAATCGGACCAAACGATTTAATATTTTATTCTCCTAAAACCCTAAACCCTCTTGATTGCATCGATTTTTTTTAACTGAAAATTATATTGAAATTTGTTTCTTCATTTAATTGGTTACTGTTCGATGTTTTCAATACAAAATTTGAAATTTAAATGATGAAATTTTAAAGAGGAGGTAAAAGAGTATCATTATAATTGCATCTGTGCATTAAAAAAGTGAACAAAATTACAATAATACCATTGTGTGTCCATCCACACTGTGGTCACATAGCATTTCCCATAAATAAATGAGACCTATCATTTCCCTATCAATAGTTATGTCGCAGAATTCAGTGTCGGGTCATAAGTTGTTCCAACGCCAATGACCTCACAATACATAGAACCATATTGTTATTGTTACTCCGATTTTTATATGTTTTGAATCATATAAAAAATTATGTGAAAAATGAAAAATATCTCAACTAAATCCGTGAAAATATTTAATCAATTACAACTATATTCTGAATAGATTAATGGCTTAGATTTATTCTCATTTCTCACGCTTTTCATAAATTAATTGATATAGCTAGTTCGAAATGATGAGGTTCTTTATAAAGACCCGAAGTAATTAAATTTGTTTGGCATGATTGATCGGATGATCTAAACCGAGTGGGTGCATATATAGCGCAC
Source organism: Leonotis leonurus (assembly GCA_026898415.1). Classification (NCBI taxonomy): domain Eukaryota; kingdom Viridiplantae; phylum Streptophyta; class Magnoliopsida; order Lamiales; family Lamiaceae; genus Leonotis; species Leonotis leonurus. Next base: position 900,432 of record JAPKLX010000071.1, on the reverse strand, counting down.
ACAATTGGATTTCGTTAGATTGATTGACATCACAACACACCACACATATATAGGAGTGATCACCTTTCAAGTTTCAACTGTTACAATTTAAGTTCTTTATTTGTATATTCGAATAGTGAACACGCGAGAATTTAAGTACGTGACACGATTATAAATCATTAGGGACTCATAATTTATAGTTGCATGTTATAGTATTTTAATTAATTAATATCCTGTAGGTGCATGCATAGCTAATTAAACATTTGCCACACCTATCGCTACTTCAATTATTTATGAAAACATCGTGACTGATATTAGGGTTGTAAACTAATCGAATCGAATCGAATTATTTGATTTTATTTTTTAATATATTTAATAATACTTCTTCCGTCCCAATAAGCATGACACAAAATTTTTGGGCACGATTATTAAGGAGTGTGTATAAAGTAGTATAAGAGTGATAAAGGTGGTAGGGTGCACCACCTTTTGTGAATGAATAACTTTTAATATTTTAGAAATGTGTCAAGGTCCAAATAAGGGAATTGTGTCAAGTTTAGTAGAACGAATGAAGTAATATTTAAAAATATTAAATTTAAAATTCGATCAAATTTAAAATTTTACCATAACAAAAATTAAAAATTATGTTGAAATTTATTTATTAATATACAAAATAGGCTTTGCATTTAAACAATTATATGTAAATATATATTTATATAAATATAAATCTTAATATATAAATGTATTATTTATATATTTAATTGAATATTTACGAATATCGAATCTATATATTCGAATTCGAATCACTAAATTTCGAATCGAACCAAAACTTATTCGTTTAGAACCCTAACCGATATTGAGGGAGAGGGTTTGATTACCAACACTAATTATTAAAGCAAGAACCCTAAATCATCAATACAGTTGAAATAATATAACATACACACACACACTCACATATATAGTAAAGACTAAAGATGAAATCCACCGATAAAATGAATGTGATACCAAATGGAACAATTGGAATAAGATGAAATGATAAATTCAATTTATAGGATAGTTGTGGATGGTATCAGCCCACACTCCTCTTTGAGCCTCTCCAACAATGGGCCTAATGCAATTCCAAACCAAACTATTGCATTTGGGCCCACTCCCCATGCCCAACTGCCACACCCTGTCACCTTCCTTGATTCTTTCCTTAGCTTCAATGTAACAAAGCTCATACCACAAAGAGGATGAAGACTGATTTCCAAACCTATGCAATGTCATCAATGCTGCTTCTATCTCCCTTTCCCCAAGCTTCAACCCTTTCCCTATTTCTTTTATAATCCCCTTTCCCGATGCCGGTAGGCAAAAATGTTGCACTGCGCTCTTAAAATTTGGCACGTAGATTTCAGTAGATTTGTCCAAGTACTTCTTCTTGATGATGGAAATGGCGTACATTATCATTTCTGTGTATGGCAGAAGCTTCATCCCCAGAATGGTTATGTTTGACCTTAGGGTTTCTCCAGCTACCTGCCAATTAGATATTAATGATAAAGATGTAATAAGGTCAAAGAGAAATAAATCCAAAATTCGAATGACCAATGCATTAACTATACCTAATTGGGGTCAAACCGATGAAAAGTGTGCCTGGCTAAAGATGTCTATTATTGTGATATCCATGCTATTTTGCTTACGACAAAGTGACAAAATTCATGATCTTGACATAGGATGTTCATTTTCAAGACCTTAAAGCATTAAACACTACTCAATACATTATACATACAAACCCTAACCTGGAGTAAGTCTCTCTTGAGGCAAACACCAGTAATGCCATCAGAATCCTCATCTCTAAAAGCAGAGTAATAGCCCTTGTCATCAAACGCTCTCTGCGTCCTCACACTGCAAAGCAGCCTATACTTAGCCTTCCTCTTCGCCTCCCTCTTGTTGCTCACAAGAATCGCAGCGGCGCCCATTCTAAAAACGCAGTTAAGCACCATCATGGCTTGATCCTTCCCCGCGTACCACCCCGTCGACAAAATCTCCGTGCTTAGAATAACCGCATTCGAATTCCTTCGAGTTTTTAGAATGTTGTGCGCCATATCAATGGCAAGCGCGCTCGCGCTGCACCCCATGCCGCTTATGGTGAAGCTCTTTACATCCTCTCTCATGGAGAACTCGTTGACGATGATGGAGGAGAGTGAGGGGGAGGGGCAGAAGCCGCTGCAGTTAACGATGAGTACGTCGATTTCTGAGGCTGAGGTGTTGGTTTTGGAGAGAAGGTCTTGGAGAACCGGGAGGGCCATGTGAAGCTCTTTTGTAGCTTCATCATGGCTTGATTTTGGTGGGATGAAGTGTATGGCTGGTGGGAGATAGGTTTGCTCGCTGTGGCCAGAGTGCTTGAGGACTTTTGCCATGAAGGAGACGCTCTCTTCGTCCAAGAAATCGAGCATCGTCACGTGCTCGACGTAGGTTGAGAGTGGCACCCTGCAGTAATTTGGGGGCTTGAAGCATGAGAAGTCGACTAGGTATAGAGGAGAAGGGCTTGAGAGGTAGTGCTTGGCGATGGTGAAGAGAAGAAAGGATAGGGCAGCGAGAGAGTGGTAGATTGGATCCCATTTTTGAAAGATGAATAGGGATTCTAAGAGGAAGAGGAGTGTGAGTACTGAGAGGTTGATTAATTGTGTTAAGGTGGAGAAGATGTGGTGTAGTAGAATTTTGTTGTTGTTGCTGGTTTTGGCCATGCTTATAGTTATGGTACTGAGGCAAGAAAGTAGCAAGAATTTGTGGAGGAAACTTTGGATTTTAAAGACTCAATCAAAGATTGTGGAGTTTCGCTTTTCTGATAGTAATTATTTTAATTTGAATTGATGATGCATGCAGGTTATAATAAATGTGTGTCTGGGTTTGTGAGTGATTATTTATAATATATAGATGTAAGAATACAAGTACTGTAGGAGAGGTACATAGCCCACATTAGTAATAGTAGGGGCAGGTGATTGGTGTGGATTTTGTAGGTGGAGGTGTTAATTCACTCCATCATCCATGACTACTTGAGAAGTACGTTTCTTGAATTTATTTTATTTTTTCTTACAAGCTCCATTCCTCAACTTGGACTTAAGCTTATCTAGTCAACATTACTTGAAATTCTTGACTGCTGACTACTGTGCAGTGTGTCTGTGTGTGTGTATGCATTGCTGGGCGCTTGCGAATCCGAAAGGGTAAGATTTTGATGAAGAAATTAAGTAGAAAACCGAACAAGTCCAAGTCCACTAACTCAAAATATTGAATCATGAATAATATATAATTAATCATGTGCTTTATACATGGCTCAATTAATTGTTAGCTTTTGATTTTAATGTGTGTTCTACTTGTGTAAAATTCTGCCATGAACATGCATGCTTTCTGTTAACGATACATGCAACCCATTTTCCACCAGCTTTTGTGGCAATTTTCAGAGAAAAAGAAATGCTTACTCGAGCATTACATCGATTCTTTGTCTCTATATATGCAGAACCAAGCAGAATTACTCAATCTAGTACATATAACTCACGTAAGACAAGCATAAGTTTTACATTTATAAATTAATACATATAAGTGTGTAAAGGAGATCGAATGATATGTTTTTAGGCTGTAATTGCTGAACTTATAGTGTAGCAATTAATCACTCATCTTTTGAGAGAGATGAGAAGAAACGGTTATGAATTAATAATATTAATGGATCGGTGAGAGAAATGAAACAGCATGTCCCAGTTTCTGTAAATTTTTCAGTAACTTTTTTTTCCCTCTTTTAACACACCAATTCCCGATCTGGACATTAAATGCATGCTGCACTATTGTTTAATACTGTGAATGTCAAACCAAAATTTATTTAGTGCAGTGCAGAGACAATGAATGCAGCTAAGCTAGCCTTGACCAGTTTTCAAATGCTGAATGCACTCTACTAAACTACCCACCAATCACCATATGTGTTCTCAAAAGTCTCGAATTCGAATCAATAGCACAATATTTAAAATTTAATATAATTATCATTGACACTAGTAATTATAAGGTGAAAGCCTTCCAAGTAGTAATGTTTAGGTGCAAGATACAAGTGTATTCCGATAAGGAAGGTGGTGCTTCTGGACCCACCCTCCCCATGCTTCCTTATCAGATCTTGAATGCACCATCCTAATTTCCTCCCTCTCGATGTTGTAAACATGTAAGTCACCGCCTGGACTTTCAATTACTACTTCCTTCCCACTCATCCTAGTACAAATAGGTGCATAATACGTGAGATCTCTCGTAATCACATCAAAACTGAAGCTACATCGCTTCACCCAATTCTCTCTTGATCCACCCTCATCCATCAGTACCCACACCTGCAGTTCATCCACTTGTGCGTGATGTACAAGTCCAAGCTTGCCCTCCATCTCCACCAGCTGATCCCAATACCCACTGCACCTCATTGGGAAGTTCTTCGCCACGAACTTCTCCTCCTTCACACTCAACGACAGATAGTAACTACAAGGCCGTCTCGTCCAGTACATTGATTCACCAACCGTGATTGGAACGTCCCACATGTCTCTGAACACCTCGTATGGTGGTCCCTCGATCCTTCTCCATTTCCTCGTTGAAATACATAGGATGTTACACCCCGTGCACCTAGGGTTTATTTATTCTCAATTAGAATACAATTTAATATATGAAATGAACTAAATAAAAAGGTTTTTATAAAAGAAGATATGTTAAGGGGTGCTCACATGGTGGTGGGGCCTATAGGAGACTCCGCCTTGGAAAAAAGTTGGACTACTTTGTATGTTTTGGCCTCTTGGGAGAATGAAATACCAAACGATTCTTGAGCCACAGCACCACAATTGAGTCTTGGAAGAACAACTTGCTTTCTTGTTATAGGATTCACGATCATAAGCTTCTTGTACTTACCGAATCTGGCAAGAATCAGGCCGTCGCGGCTTGCTAGAATATCGTACAACTCCACGGAGCTCGACTGGATAAAAGTATTGCCACCGCGGTCCAAATCCATGAAATGGAAGTAAGATCTGATGGAGTTGGATTGATGATCATGGGGCTCCGATAGGGTTAACTTTCGACAGATGAAAAGGGCTTGGGATTGGTTAGCATGGCAAGTGATGAAGAAGGGGCTGTTGATCATGTCGAACCATTTCTTGCACACAAATTGCAACTTGAAGAGGGATTGAGCAGGGAGTAAAATCAGAATCTTGAAGAGCAAATCATCAATGAGGGTCACCTTTATCTTTGAATGTTGAGATGCGGATGCTGTTATTTGTTGGGATGGAGTTGATTTTTGTTGCAGGAAATGGGCTAAATGGTGGCGCCGCCAACTGTCGCCGTCTCCGTATGGAATACTCGCGGTGGCTCTGCCCCTTCTCATGGTGTATGTCTTGATTAATTGCTTGCACTCGTAGGCTTAATTTCAGATACGCTTAGGCATTGGAATTGCCTAACAAGAGATTGATGAGTTTTCTATTTGAACTATCTTCTATGTGTATATTTATTTATATGCTCATTAATGCTGCATCCATATAGTAGTATAATAACATTGTATATGTAATAGCTAGCTAGCTATCATTTTCTTAGTTATATGGTCATCACAGTTAGGACAAAAGGTGGCCTGCTCAATTTCTCTCATTTTTAATTTTGTTTGTTTTTCAATTATTATTACAGCCGGCTATATCTGTCGTAATAGGTAAACAATAAGCTCCATATATACTTGAGTATAAAATCAAATAACTGAAAGGACTACAAGAAAGAACCCCATTCGTCATTAGGAAGTTGAAGAGATTGATTCGAGTATATTTTGTACTTCATCTGTCCCACTCAATTTAATCCTCTTCTTTTCCGAACATAAATTAAGAGCTAAGGTAATTGAATTTTTAAATATAAATGTAAAAGAGAAAAGGTCGTAAAAAGAAATGAGCCAATTTATTAAGACAAATCAAAATGATAAAAAATGATATATTTGAATGGGAGTGGAGGGAGTATTATTTCTAACAGTATAATATCATATACTCCACTCATAGTGCCACGTTTGTATAATAAATAGTCATTTTCATGAAGTACGAGTGTGTCATCTTAAATCTTAATTAGCTTATTTATTCGTACTGAGTTGGGCTGGGCTTCTTTATCTGAATGTTAACGCTTAACGGGCTAAGAAAAGAAGCTCAGAATAAATGAGTAGGTTATGTTATTGTGTTGGGCTGCGCTATTATATAAAGCCCGCAGTGATAAGGGGAATATTTCTTTTCCTTGTTTTGGTTAGAGCGGATGGTCTCACTTCTCCCTTCCGTTCTATATTCATAACTAAATTTTTTATTTTAATTAATATTTATTAAAAATTAAAAATTATTATAATATAATATGATAATTAATATTTAATTAAAATGTTATACTCGATAATTTATTTTAAATTTATCAATCCTAAAAATTAATTAAATATAATATTAAATATTAAAAATTAATTATTAATTCTTGTATTATAATGAATGTAACATTCCACATTGAATTATAAGTAATATATAGATATTAACAAATATTAATTATGAACTCTCTAGCAACTTAGTTAATCATAATGTGAAAATGAACACTAAGCAGTTGTTAGTCGATAAATGGTACCGCCATATATAACTTAATGGCCTAGGTGGGAACAACGAATCCCATTTATAGTAGATAACAAATTATATGGTTTGGCTTAATTCTGTCATAATTAGAGTAGATAATTTACTTTACTCTAAGAAAAGTAGGTAGCTTTTATTCCTATAAGTACATAATGTTGGAACAGTAAATACAATAATGTGGCACAAGTGAGATACAAACGATACTATTAATGCTAAAATGAATTGCTAGTTAGCGAAGACTTCCCGTGACCTTGAATGACAATAACATGAGCATGTACATGAACATGTAGGACCAATTTGCATCTAATCTTTATTAGCCAATACTAATAGTAATAGTAATAAACAATAAATTAAAATCTTGCCATTCTGTTTGGCATACCTTACTCTTAAGAATCTCTCTTATAATTTGGTCCACCACTTTCATTGCCCACCACCACCACATGGAACACACTCACAAAATTATTATTTTTATTTTTCATCGCAACTACATATATGATATATCTAGCAATCCAATCAAGATACAAACAGATAGAAAAAAATGGTTGAGACCCATAATTTCTTGCACATGATTCTTACATTTCTTTTGCTATTCCAAGAAGCCTTGTCATGGAGTAATCAAAGTAAAGTAGCAACTCCACCTTTGCCAATTCCTCCATTACCATCATATTCCCAATTGAAATGGCAGCAAAGGGAGATCATTATGTTCCTCCACTTTGGTGTCAATACCTTCACTGATAGAGAATGGGGTACCGGCCTCGAAAGCCCATCCATCTTCAACCCAACTGGCCTCGACGCCGCCCAATGGGCCGACGCTGCGGCTCAAGCCGGGGTCTCGTTGATGATTCTCACGGCCAAGCATCACGATGGATTCTGCTTGTGGCCTTCTAAATATACTGATCATTCTGTGATTGGTAGTCCTTGGAAGAATGGGGAAGGAGATGTGGTTCGAGAGTTCGTTAAGGCCGCCAAGGCCCGAGGAATCGACTCGGGCCTTTACCTTTCGCCGTGGGATCGCCATGATCCTAGATATGGACATGATAAGCTCTACAATGAGTACTATTTGGCTCAGTTGCAAGAACTTCTCAAAAGGTGATTCTGTTCATTGCTTCATTAGAACATCATTTATCTTGATTTCTGGTGTCTATGTTAAAATTTTGGGACAAGGGATCCAAAAATCTAAAGGATTTCCGATCTTGCATTATCATTTAATTTATTTTAATTAATTGAGTTGGTGATCTTGCATATAATAATGTACGACCCATGATCACCAATTGCATGCAATTACTTTATTTTTATAATTAACACGTTAAATAATGGAAAAGAAAATATTCCCTATGAATGTGTGCAACTCTGGATAGTTTAGCTATTGATAATAATAATAATAAGATGGTGACAAATTTATTTATTGAAAAGCGGTACTCCCGTGTCGGGAGCGCACCTCACGCTCCAAGCCAAATATATTTTTAATTTCACACTCTATTTTAATAACTTTTTTTATCAATATTAAATTAAACTTAATTGAATATTACCAACTTATAATTTCCCTTAATTATTATTGATTATAGTGAGATTCACGTTATGTATGTCTGTGTTCACCTAAGTTTTGATTTATTTATATATTATATTAATGATAGGTGAATAAGCTCCAGCTCAAAACTTTATATATTGTGATTCTCATACACAAATCTATTTTTCTTTCTCTCATAATATATACTTGTATAATTAATTTGACACTAAAACTCAAACAAGAGAATGTTAGAGACTTAGAGTTCCATTAGAATCAAAATGGAATGAAACTTTTGTGTTGTATTACAGATATGGCGATGTTAGAGAGATATGGTTCGATGGAGCAAAAGGTCCTAATGCAAAAAACATGAGCTACTACTTTGATGATTGGTTTTCGATGGTGAGAGAACTGCAAAGCAGTATAAACATATTCTCCGACGCCGGCCCCGACATCCGATGGGTCGGAGACGAGAACGGCTATGCCGGGACCACATGCTGGTCCACCATTAACGCCACATCTCTTTCAATTGGCAATGCCGCCATTATTAGGTAAGCATGCATATGCATGCAGCTTAATTTCATCACAACAACTAATTTTGGTAGCTAACATGAAATAAATAATGTAGTTATCTCAACACTGGTGACTCAAAAGGAACTAACTGGCTACCGGCAGAGTGCGACGTCTCCATTAGAGCAGGTTGGTTTTGGCACAAATCACAGGCACCAAAAAAGCTAAGTGAACTACTCAAGATCTACTACAATTCCGTAGGCAGAAATTGTGTTCTACTAATCAATGTGCCACCAAACACAACCGGGTTGATCTCCCAATCCGACGTTCAAAGATTGAAACAATTTAGAGGAGCAATTGACACCATCTTTTCCTCAAATTTGGCACTAAAGTGTTTGGTTAAAGCCAGTAGCCAACGGGGAGGCGAAAACGGAGGTTTTGGCCCGAAAAACGTGCTAGACGACGACCATTTGTGGACGTATTGGGCTGCGAGTGAAAGGGAGAAGGAAGGCTATTGGATTGAGTTCAAGGCAAGAGATGGAAATATTGCTTTCAATGTGATAAGGATACAAGAAGCCATAGGTTTAGGGCAAAGGGTGAAGAAACACGAAATTTACGTAGATGGGAGTAGGGTTGCTAAAGGGAGCACAATAGGGTACAAGAGACTTCATAGATTGGAAATGGGAGTTGTGCATGCATTTAGTGTTAGAATCAAGATTCTGAAAGCAAAGGGTACTCCTTTGATCTCTTCTGTGGGGCTGCACTTTGATCCCTTCTGGAACCCTAAAGGGAAAATTACTCAAAGTTAATAAAGGGTTCGATCTACTACTGTTGATAGCTTAGCACTTCTTCTCCATGGATTTAATGCATACTGCTTAGTGTGTTTGATACGCAATTTCTAAAACTGTTATAGATGAAGTTATATGTACTAAACGTTGTTGAGTTGTAAATTCTCAATAAAGAAAATGAAAGGTCTGGCATAACTGTGAAGTGCTATTTGTTCTAATCCAAACTACAAGTCTACAATGCTCAAGCCACAGATACATAATGACTAGCTAACCTTTTGGAGAATGATCATTTGAGGTTTTCATCTTGCCATGAAGAATGAACAGACACATCTATGAAATCTTTGGGATAGTCCTCAGCTACCGATCTGATTTTGTTTGCAAAAGTGACAGCTGATACACTACAATCAATCACTTCAATCTTGAACGCAGAGTATAAATCAGGTTCCCACTCAAGATGGCGTAATTTGTAGCAGTGTTTCAAAGACATGCTGTCAAGCTGACTGAGTCCTCCAGATTCCACTTTAAAGTGCACTAGATCAGTGTCTTCCATTACAAGAGATGTGAGCCTTTCGAACATATTGTATTTCACTTCCCACTTTGGGCCTCTGAAGGCATAGAACCGCAATTTGAGCACTTGAAGATTTGGCAACGATGATCCAATTACATTCATATGTTCCCAGGGATAGCCCAACCCACTCAAATGCAACTTTCTCAGACTTGATGATGAGAACATTGATGGATGTAGAGGTAGAGCAGCAGGGAAGGCATCAATCTGAGGCCTCAACTTAGGATTCACAGCAATGCATTTAAGTGATCGCAGTTTACGCAAGACATGAATGTTGTTTAAACAAGGTAAAGCTTTCATATCATCATCAGGATGCAATTCAATTTCAACTCCTAACTTTGCAAGATTTGGCATTCTCTCAAGAACCTCATTTGTGCAAGTCTCAGGACCCACACCTTTAAGCGTTAAGAGGCCTTCCGAGAAAGAGCTAGTGCTGCTTGGGCTCGGGAGATTGCTTCCCATGAGTTGGATATGTTTGAGTTGACTCAAATCCCATATCTCTACAGGCAGGTACGATGTGACTCCTGAGGCTTTGATCCTCATGTTTGTGTGGATAATCAGGAAGTGAAGATTCCAGAGTCTGGATATAGATGGTGGAACCTCACCATTGGATGTGAGGGCAAGGTACCTTAGGAAGACTAGCTCTAATGCTTCTAAAGGGAACTCATAGAAACGAATTTGAAGAGCATCAAGTATTTTAAGCAGCTCCAAATTGAAACAGATTGGCACTTGATAAGGATGGTATGGACCATAACATAGGAGAGAGCGTGCAGTGGAAACATCATATATTGCATCAAACACCTCTTTCATGCCAAATAGGATGTTGCAGTGTATGCTCAACCTACGCTGCCTCATCATGCATTCTGGTAAATCGATATCAGCAGGAGCAGCTATGATATGAAAAAACTTGTTCTTTGTAGCTTCTCTATTACAGAGATGCCAGAAGGCAGAATGAAGGCGGCAAGTTTTTATTCCATCATCACATTCAGAAATGAAATGGCTAGTTCCTTGGCATCTCATAACAACAGTATGATCAAGAAGCATCCACAAAAATCTTCCGAAACAATTATCCCTAGTTTTTTCTTTTTCTGTAATTAGGGTTGGTTCAAGAAACCCCTCAGCAGTCCACATGCTTAGGAGCTTGAACCGAGAGATCTCATAACATTGAGGAAAAACTCCCATATGCAGAAAGCAAGATTTTAAATGTTGGGGCAAGTAGTCATAGCTTGGAAATAGTACCTCGGATATTTTGTCATATGCAGCCATGAAAATTTCAGAAGATTTGTCCTCAGCTACTTCCTCCCAGAACTCTGCTGTTCTCTCAGCTTGGGATAGGAGGTTGGCAACTGTCACAATCATAAGAGGAAGACCATCACATTTCTTTGCGATCTTCTTTCCAGCTTTGATAAGTTGTGGGGGGCATGAATCTTCTTCTCCTTCCTCCTCTCCAAACACCCTTCGACGAAGAAGACACCAACTTTCTTCCTCGTTCAACAACTCAACTGTGTATAGATCGTGCCAACGCGGCTCCGCATATCTACCCACATGTCGCAACCTAGTTGTGAGCAACACTTTACTTGCTCCAGAGGTAGGCCTTGGGAAACATGTTTTCAACTCGTCCCAAACCTGCTCATCCCATATGTCATCCACCACAATCAGACACTTCTTAGCCTCCAATATTTCTTTCAAGACAGTTTTAATCTTCTCGCCTCCTCCTTCCATAATCAATCCATTAAAACTAGGGTCTAGTTGAATGAGAATATCTTGTCTGACTTTATCTATTGCACTACATGGCATCCTCCCTATGGTCACCCACGCTCGACATTCGAAGTTGAAGTCAGCGAACAGGAGTGGATCGTCGAAGATTTCCTTTGAAATAGTACTCTTTCCGATACCTGCCATCCCCACAACTGGTACCACATTGAAACCAAAGGGAACCTTTAGCTTAAGTCTGATGCTTCTCAATACATCACATGATCCGACAACCTTCGATTTCTTTGCACCAGAATCAGTTGTAAATGGAACAGAAGCAGCTTCTCCAGCCAACATGTTATCTAACTCATAGCAATACTCACCCTGCTTCTCCTTCAACATTTCTGTGAACACATCAAAATCATGCCTTAGCTCCTCTAGATTTACCTCTAGTAACATTTCATTTTGTGCAGACTGTGCGAGTATTTGTTGATAAACATGAGTTTCAAGCAAATCCTCGAATTCCCACACTGCCTCTCTGATTCGTGCATCCAAAGCATTCACTTTGCTCCGGCTGTTGCTCTTGCTGCTATTATCCAGTTTTTGCAGAGTTCCCTGCAAGGACTTGAGGTCCTTGTAAGCACGTTCCATGAGTTGTGGAGAGGGGGGAGCAAGTGAAATACGAGGAGATTTTGCAAGATTCTCCATTGCTTTCAATACAGAAATGACTGCAGCATATGCCATCTCTCACTCTCATTGTTCTGATTAATTTCTTGCAAACCCTTTAACTGTCATCATGTAAAAGTTGGCTACGTTGCAGTGATTCTGGAGGCTTAATTAATCTTTGATGCAAACATCAAGGTAATAATTATCCATTTTCCCAAATACTAGTCTTAATTTCTTTGACTAAAGCAGCAATTCAAAGATGAAATTTTTTTCGACTTTCAAGAGGTTGCGCTGCACTGCACTGCACTGCACATGTATATATTCCAAATTGTCGAATGCAATTGGAAAATTACAATTACCTCCCTCGTCCCGCTTCGTTTCCTAAATTAAATTCCGAATACATTTATAATCATCAATAGTTCACTTTTACTTGATGTTAAATACAAAATACAAAATATAGTATATCGTAAAGAACAAAGAAATAGTAAATTCCATCCTAGCTAGCTAGCTCCTCGCAACTATCGATAGCTGCTAAACTACACACATAACATAGACCTTATATTTGTATCTTGGGATATATATCTAATTAAACAAAAAGCTTCAAATCCCAAATTTTGTTGTACTATATATACTATATACACCCTTCATTCTTTTCTTACTGTTATTTCGTCATCTTTTAGAATTAAAACGCCTTATGCTCACATTCATTCATATATATGCCACCACAAACAACTCTCTCATCATCATCGTCTCAAATTAAATATATATCTGGATCGTGTATCTAGTCTAGATTGAAACTAATACTAGCTAATTAATATGGCTCATGAACCATATTACCTCATCATATATCTTATCCTAATGCAAACGATCCTCTCAATGCAAGACCAAGCAACTCCACCTCTTCCAATTCTTCCACTCCCATCATATTCACAACTACAATGGCAACAAAGAGAGATGATAATGTTCCTCCATTTTGGCGTCAATACCTTCACCGGCCGCGAGTGGGGCACCGGGAAAGAGAGCCCATCGATCTTCAATCCGACCGGCCTCAACGCCACCCAATGGGCCGATACTGCAGCCCAAGCAGGATTCTCATTGATGATTCTCACCGCCAAACATCACGACGGCTTCTGTTTGTGGCCTTCAAAATACACTGATCACTCTGTCATCGGAAGCCCTTGGAAAAATGGGAGTGGAGACGTGGTTCGAGAGTTCGTTGATGCGGCCAAGGCCCGTGGAATCGATGCCGGCTTCTACCTCTCGCCGTGGGACATGCATGATCCTAGATATGGCCATGAGAAGCTCTATAATGAGTACTACATGGCTCAGTTGCAAGAACTTCTCACCAGGTTAGTTATCATTTCTTTCTTTCTTCATCTCATCATCATTACATATATATTTCATGAAGCATGTCTATATTATTTTTATCTAACTAGATTAACTGTTACTTTTTTATCGTCTACATATATGCATGAAATTAAATTAAACTTTTGAAGGATGGATGTAAATTTGGTTGCAGATATGGAGGAAATATTAGAGAGATATGGTTCGACGGAGCAAAGGGTTCGAATGCACCAAACATGAGCTATTACTTCAAGGATTGGTTTTCGATGGTGAAGGAACTACAAAGCAATACCAACATCTTCTCCGATGCCGGACCCGACGTCCGTTGGGTCGGAAACGAAAAAGCTTCCGCCGGGAGGACATGCTGGTCCACCATCAACACTACATCCTTATCAATTGGGAATAGTTCCACAAGGTTACCTTTATTAACACAGTAAAATATATAGAAGATGTCAAGGATTAGACAATACATTCTCAACTTTGCTATTATATAGTACTCCCTCTCTCCTCTAAAATACATCACTTCTGTTTTATTCACACACAACACTTTAATTTCTTAATCTCCGTGTCGATTCCCTTATGGTCGCTTTTTAGCAAAGCGACGGAGGGAGTATAATGTATCATTTATCTTCACCAATATCTCTGATTAGAGTTATGCATGCAGTTATCTCAACACCGGTGACGCAAAAGGGATGAACTGGGTGGCGCCGGAGTGCGACGTGTCGATCAGAAGAGGATGGTTTTGGCATAAATCGGAGTCGCCCAAAAAGCTAAGTAAACTACTCGAAATTTACTACTCGTCTGTGGGCAGAAACTGCGTTCTACTACTGAATGTGCCACCAAACTCTACCGGTTTGATATCGGAAGCCGACGTGCAAAGACTGCAACAGTTTAGAGCAGCGGTAGAGACTATATTCTCCACAAATTTGGCTCAAGACTGTTCGGTTGAAGCAAGCAGCCAAAGAGGGGGAGATTTTGGAGCTACAAACGTGCTAGATAACGATCATTTGTGGACATACTGGGCTCCAAGCGAAGATGAGCAAGATTATTGGATGGAGTTGAGGGCAAAGAGTGGGAACATGTTGGTGTTCAACGTGATAAGGATGCAAGAAGCAATAGGATTAGGGCAAAGGATAGAGGAACACGAGATATACGTGGATGGGATTAGGGTGGTGAAAGGGAGTACAGTAGGGTACAAGAGACTTCACAGGTTGGAATTAGGAGTTGCGAAAGCATCTACTGTTACAATCAAGATTCTCAAAGCAAAGGGGATACCTTTGATCTCGTCTCTAGGGCTACACTTTGATCCCTTTTGGAAACCTAAAAGAAATACAAATCATTAAATGCAATTAAGTCCATTGATCGTTTAAACATGACAAAAATTATTCCACAATATCATATTTCTGAGTGTTCCTTTTTAGTTTCTTGATGCGTAAACCTTATACCAGCACGAAGATTGAAACCCCTTCAATCTGAAGTGTTAACATTGTAGGTTTGGATTCATCTTCCAATTTAAAGGAAAAGGCACTCAGCAGTACAGATGCAAAAACTGTCTATATGCAAACTATTTCCCTAAACAGATCATTGGACATTCCTGCACACATCATATATAATTTTGTTTTATATAAATGTTTCCGATTATAGCCATTGCAATTTTTATGAGGTTTCTGCCTTCTTACTTGAAAAGATGTGAACTTTAGTGGACTTTGTTTGCATTTAAAGGTTGTTACAAGAAGTAGACGATTCCAGTTAGAAGGGCAGTATAAAGTCTGAGTTTTGGCTTAAATTCTTCTCTGTTTTAAATTCTGTAAAAAAAATTTGAGTTCTGAATATTTTCTTATGCATTTCTCTTTCTGGAGAGCTCCATTTTCCCTAACAAGGAGATTAAGAGATGAGGAAGTTTTCTGGGGTAAATTTAGTAATTTTTCAGGTGTCAAAAAAATTTAATGATCCATAAAAAATAATTAAAAAAATTAGAAATCAAATTTTTATCATAACATTTATACAAAAGTATTTAGTATAGGGCTTAGGATTCAGAAACTCGATTGGATCCCACAAGAATCTTCCACCCAAGAGGAAAATGGAAATCGACTATTAGTAGATGTAAAATGAGTTGTTGATGTATATGAGGTATGAATTCTTTGAGTGATAGTAAAAGAAAATTTTCCGCATTTGGCTGCGAAATCTTGCGTGAGTAAAACAGTGAAACGCAATAAATAACTACCTCACTAAAGGGAAAAAGAAAGGATGTCTCTCTTCATAATTACCAAAAAAATCCCTCGGCACAAAGAAAACAAGAATTTAACAAAACTTATATCCATCCATATATTGCATGCTTGGTTCAACCAGCTCCTGAGCTCTGGAAGAGAACTGCAAAATGCTTCACCATCTGCGGTTGTTATTTCCACGACCTCTTCCACCACCACCACCGCCTCCGCCGCCAGCATTACCTCTAGGGAACCTATCATTCCGCCGATCAGGAAATCCCCCTCTCCCGCCTCTTCCACCGACGAACCTACCATCTCTTCTCTCTGTGTAACCACCACCACCACGCCCTCCGCCTCCGGATCTTCCTCCTCCTCTTGCCTGCTGCTCTCTTTCTTGCAAGCGCGGCAATGATTTCACCACCTCTAGGCTTATCCCGGAGAGATTTTTCTGCCCTGCAACCTCATGATGATGCAGCTTAGTCATGAGCGTTTATAATAAGTAACTCTTAAGATCTCAAAAACCCCTGGAGATTTTGATATTGGTAGTTTCTGATGCTAAGGTTTTCTGTTAAGCCATTCCAATAACTGACTACGTTCAAGCCAGCCTTCTATTTACACAAGAAACTTATAGCAGGAAATTTAGAGCATAACTAACCGGAAATAAACTGATCCAGATCTTCAGTAGCCACATCAAACACTGCACCCTTCCCATCAGCTGTTAAAGAAAGACCCCTAATTGATTCCACTTTCTCTTCAGGTAAAAATCTCCGTAGAACACCATACACAAACCTGCCGCATCATGATTTTCATTAATATCAACGTAGAGAAAAATTTAAACAGACAAAACATGATGTCCTGTTGATGCAGAAAGCTCAATGAACATCTCCAGTCAGGGGAACCACTCCATGTCTCCCTAGGCTTCCCTTTCTACCAAGAATACCTTTATGCGAACTTCCAAAATTTGAATAATGCATGTTTTGCATGTTATTTTCTATTTATACCGGAAAAGTAACTAACAGTTCAGCTCCACACAATGACCACATCTTGGCTGTCGTAAAAACTAATTAATCGAGAGAACAGCTTCTCTACCATATAAAACTAAAGGGGTTTTACTATGGATGATAGACTAGATTGAATACATATATGAAACATTAGACGATCAAACAAGCTCAAAATTGTTCATCCCATTAAAGTGTGTGGTGATTAGCCTATATATTTATCTAGGCATTCATCCAATGAGATTGTAATAGTGTACATGGATGTCAGTCCAGATGAGTTTGTCTACAAAATATGAATGTAAGTGGCTCATCGAATCTTATTGATGAAATAACAAAACCATCAAGGACTACCTATCCTCGCCGCATTGAAGAAGTTGAGGTCAATATATAATATTCTTATGCATGAAAAAAAGATCACAGGAAGTAATGCAGGCACATACAATTATATCAAAATATATTTTAAGCACTCACGAAGGTGTGTAAATTGGCCGTCCGCACTCAAGGAGAATGGTAACATAGTTCTCCATTGAAGTGAGAAGTGATCTGCTCTTGATCTCAGTATAACCCTGAAGAAATAGAAGCCTTCTATAAATATTAAAATAATTTGATGTTCCACAACAATAGATGTAAGTATAAACCTACAGCAATTTTAGCCAGTGCCTTTGCGAGCAGGTCTACTGGGGACAGAATGGACGACTTCACTAGCTCTTCGGCAGCATCCTTAAATACAGGTATGACTCTACATGTTTTTAGTATAATAGCAATATCTTGGGTTATTTCCATTATAAAGTCTCCGAAACAAAAATGCACACGGGATAGATACCTATCAGATATCTCAGATATTTTCACAGCAGCTTCTGCACCAGCAACTTTAGCAATATCTGCTGGCTGTGGAGCGGACATATGTTCAAATTTCACCCCAGATTCTCTTTCTATCTTAGAAAAGTTTGACTTCCTTGGATCATAAAGCATTACAGCAATGCCAGTTTTCCCTGAATAACGCAATTGTTACACATACTATATTTGACCCATTTAAATAATTATGTAAAGTTCAAATTAAGAGGATATGGATAAGAAAATCACCTGCTCTCCCAGTTCTTCCAGAGCGATGAATGTATGCTTCTACATCACGAGGTGGTTCACACTAGGCACAAAAAGTACATTTAGTCAACATGTCAGAGCAGAAAGAAACATAATCATGAGTAACTAAAACTAGTAATGTATGTGCTTCAAGAGAAGTAGAGGCAGGGAAAAACACCTGAATAATAAGCTGGACGTCATCGATATCTAACCCACGTGCTGCTACATTTGTAGCCACAAGTGTTGAAAACTTCCCAGATCTGAATCCAGAAAGTGTGACCTAAAAGTATTGTTTCCATGTGGTCTCAATCAAGATTTTTGCCCAATCAGTTCAGATTTGCTTAAAGAAGTTCTGGAAGATTAAACTAAGAATCTAAAAGACATTTTAGATCAATTCTCAAGCAGATTATAGTAACAAAGTAGCAGCACCATGAATTAAGTCATGAAGCCAAAAGTATCAATTTTATCCAGATTAGACCAATAATAATACAATCTTTTTCCCAGATGCAATGATAAAAGACATAACACTCCAGGATAAGTCATAAGTGTCTACCTCACGTGTAGCCTGTTGTATGTCGCCATGCAAAGCACGTGCTCCAGGTAGTAATCCAGCTAGTGTGGAAGCAGAATCCTTCGTCTCTGTAAAAATAATAGTGCGGCCTCCACTAGAACACCACGAGGGAGAATTAGAGAGATTTCTTTTTTTCATAAAATAAAAGAATTTGAAATATTAACCAATTAAGTAGGATTGTAACTAACCAACCTACTATAGCAGCGAATAATATCAGGAATAATTTGGGATCGGGCAGAACTAGAGCAAGGAAGAACAATATGTCTCACGTTGGTGCTAGCCTTCATCTTTTCATTTCCAACAAGATCAGTAGTTTTCTTATCATGTTTTAGAAACTTTGCTGCAATCTGACATCAGAGAGTACTAGTAATGATCAAAAAAAGAATTTTCCACGATAAAAAGATATCTACAATCATGAAAATATAGTAAGAATGTAATATTTTATGGGAGCAAAAGACATACATGCTTTACCCATTCTGGTAAAGTAGCACTAAAAAGAAGTGTTTGGACTCTATTTGCATCCTCTACTTTGCCTTCAAATCAATAACAGAAACACAACAGTATGAAAAGTGAATGAGCACAAAATAACATGATGCTATGGAAATCACAAACTAAGAATGAAAGATGACATGCTCCCAGAAACATAAGCAAGAACTACATCTCAGATGTAGCATCAGCATCTGAAGACCGGGGCGATATTTAAAATTGATCCCAGAGACAACATCGTCATATATTCACTTTTGACATACCCAGGATAAGTTCAACGTCTTCAACAAAACCCATTCTCAGCATTTCATCAGCCTCATCAAGTACTCGGAACTTTAACGCACTGAAGTCAATATTTCCCCGGTCTAAATGATCCTGCACATCAAGTTTTAGGCTCCATAGTCGAACATGCTCTATAAATCAAATAACAAAAGGCATATAAAAGACAGTGCATGAGTCTCTATTCAACCTTAATGCGACCAGGGGTACCGACAACAATGTCTATCCCTCTTTTCAATTGAACCTGTTGTGGCTGGTATGGTGAACCGCCATACAGACAACAACATTTCAACCCTAATGCTCCACCGTATATCTCAAAGTCAGAAAACACCTATCACCGCATGCGAAAAGAAGAGGGTCAAGAAAAATAAGTAAATTTGAAAATATTGAAAAGGCAGAAAATTATAGAGAAAAAAAACAGAGGAATTTTGAAACAATATGCTCTAATGGAGGGATGTACCTGAGTGGCCAGTTCCCTGGTGGGTAAAAGCACAAGAACACTCGGTGCCCTTCCATATCCAGTCTTCCTTGACGCTTTAGCGGGCCCATTTGTCAATGATTCCAATATGGGTAACATAAAAGCCAATGTCTTTCCCTGAAAAGAGACAAAAAAGCAGGTAAAATATATAATAATTGTCCAAATTCCGGTAAATGAATAAATCAAAGCAACATGGTCGCTGAAATGACCAAACTTCCACCATTGTACACTACTACAACCATAATATTCAAAACACCAAGCTGAGGAAGCCCAAGCTGCAAACAGCTCAATATCGCAACCAATCATAAGAAACCACAAAAAAATCAAATCCTAAGACGTAAAAAAGAAGGATGCGAAGATATTCCCCATACATTACGCAAACAGGCGTGCAGGTTCAGCACACGTCAAAATCTGAATTCTGAAAGTGAATGGCATGATGCAAATATCATCGAAATCGAAACCTAAAATTGGTCTAACCTGACCAGTACGCGCCCTTCCGACCAAATCAGAACCATCGAAAATGGTATTGAACGTCATAGCCTGGATAGGGAAGAGCGACTCGATCCCCTTCTCTTTGAGGATCTCCCGCACCGCCTTCGAAATCCGGAAGTTCGTGAGCGCATTAGGGTCTTCATCGTCCTCGTTATTATTCTCGAATCTCATCATATTATTCTCGATTGAATTCATGGGCTCGCCAGTCTCCGAACTGCGATGATCACTCTCCTCTTCTTCATCATCATGCCTCGATCTCCAAAGCCTTTCGCTTCAGTCTCTCTCTCTTTCTCTCTCCGCCCTCTCGATCTCTCTCTTTGGTCCTAATTTTGGGGAGGCCACCTGTATTGAATTAAAATGGTGAGGTAGTTTTTTTCTTTTTTTTGCATGGTTGGACTTTTTCTCTGTGTGTTGATCCTTCTCTAGGCGAACCATCCAAAATTTCCGGAACTTTAGCCTTCTCCATTTTCTTCTTGCTTTCAGAGGGTTGAGACTCTCTCTCTATCTCTCTCTGTGAGTGAGGGAGAGCAGAGAAGAAGGAAGAGGCGGGAAAGTGATTTGACTTGCGTAATTTATATATGCTGGAAGTGGTGGAGAGATCTTGGCCGTCGGATGGAGATGCGCGCGTTGACCATTGCTATCTGCCGTTAGATCTACGATGGACTAACCTTCCTAGGATATTACTCTCTCCACTTTCTTCACGAAAAATTATGGAAATTCAATTATCGCATTTATTTCTTCCATTTTTCAGGAACTACAATTACTTTATATGAAAATTATAAATTGTACACAGGAAGTTCTTCTGTATGATATATTGTACACTTGGATATTGGAATGATGACTCACGAGCCCTTTTGTATGATATATTATTTATTTTAAATCCTAAAGATAATTAAAGGTAATGAATAGATTTTAGAGTGGAAAAAAGACATCCCATTATAATATTGAATGCACGATGTTTACGGACATACAAACATAAGCGAAGAGAAGAGGAATAATGAGTTGCATTTTGTTTAATCATCGGTTTCCCTTGTCTCGTTGTATATAGTGTAAACTAACGTAGGTACACGTACACCTGCCCTTCCCTTCCCTTCCCTTCCCTTCCTATATTCTACTACTTTTTCCTTTCCTCTTCTTCTTCCTTGTTTCCCATCTACTACTACAGCCTTCTAAATCATAAGACATACATTAATGATACAAGACCAAAAGCCCCATCACATGATCAAGGTGATAATGTTCCATTCACCGGTTCAACTACGGGAGTTACTGTTTGGTCAATAACAAATTGATCCACTATCTTCACAGTGCTGACCGGATCCTGCTGAGACGAAGCCGATCTCCATTTACTGGGAAATCTTCTTTGGTGGCTAAGGCTCGGTTGCTGTTTCGACTCCCCCTCCCAACTCTGGTCCAACTTCCACTCTTTCGGCACCTTCACATTAGTCGACAATGGGAGTGAAGATGAAAATCGAATCATTGTTTGGATATGAAGTGAAAGTTGAAAGGCTTCATAAATTTTAAAATGCAGACTAGAAAGTTAGAACTGCCACGGCAATTTGGCATGATTTGGGAGATTCTGGAAGTAAGAGCCAGCAATCAATTCTTACCTTATCCACAGCAAGGGTGTAAACTTCAAGATCACCTTTTAAGTTGATATGGAACCGAGTAAATGACTTGTAATTAGCAATTCGGAGAGAAGAGAAGGCTTCGTCGAAGTGTAAGTGAAACCAATTAATGCAGATATACAGGTAGCTTCCAAAAACCAATGAAACAATTGGAGTCGAGAAGACCCAGTAATAAAGAAAGACAGAAGCATAATAAATCACAGCCCCTCCTCGAGACAGCGAGTTCATCCCCTTCTTGCAGATATTATTCCTCGTGACAGCCATGACCTAAAAAGGAATTTATAAACAAAGATGAAAGAAAATGGCTCGAAAGATAAAAGAAAAAAAAAGGCCATATTAGTTATTTACCTCAGGAACATCAAATGCCGACATCAAATATTTAATGCATGCTGGATAAAGGCCAAATGTCCACTGCTCGATACGTGGCCTTAGGCCAGATGGGTCAGGAAAATGCTCGCTCTCCACAGATCGATACCATTGATACAGAGTATGGTAACCTATATAGAAGTTGAAATACGGTCAGAGATAACACCAAATAACATCAGGTGAAAACATGAAAGAAATATCACAAATAAATGCAAGCAAAAGATCAGAATGCTAATTCTGCAAGAACAATCAAATGTTAATTCTTGATTTCACAATCTGAAACATGAAGCAAAAAATGGTTAACCCAGTGATATACACAGTAAACCACAGCACTTGGAATGTAAAATAAACATCACAAACATGATGATCATATATAGTGAAAAGGAAGGCAACAAACAAGTCAACCACATTCAGATCAGTGAAAGACCAAATAACCCCAACATTCAGATCAAGTAGGCACAGCATGCAGTAATGTAAACGAATAATGCAAGTGCAGACAAAATAAGATCGACATCTTAATGTAATATTGAACATCAAGCTACAATCTAATGCCAAAAATAAGTTGACAAATGAATCAAACTGATTATTTTACTACTTAGAAACATATAGTATCCTAACTAACAGGACATTCACCTGAAGTTCCCAACAATTTATGCCTGATGCAAGTCTCAATACCCAATTCCAATAGCAGCATTAAAATCAAGGCAGCAGACAAATGTGCAGAGACATGAAGAACTCCTATTATTACTCTTCTCTTGCGGGAAACTTTTGAAGGCACAAAGGTGATAGCAATGACCAATAGAAGGAAAGCACCAGTAGATGATACATATGATCCTCCAAGCATATAGATCAGAGCATCCCATACTGATCCAAAAAAGCTCTTCAAGTGACCAGAAAATGTATCATCCTGTAAGATGTGATCCAGCTTACACTAGAAGAAGAGGTAAAGCAATTAGTCATCTTCCTGTGAACAGTAAAGTTCAATCCGATATCAAATGCACTTAGGATACCTTGCCTCTTGACTACTAGATCAAGGTAAAGATTTTCCATGACAATAACCAGTAAAACACTTACCTGTGGAAACATAGAAAATGCTAGCACAAAGTATATAATGCCGCCTATGAAGTCAAACTGCCAATTTTTCTTCCGAAACTTTAATATGTTTCCTAATGCAATCTGCACCAAGATTATGAACATACATCACTAGAAAATTAGCATCTGATAATTAGACCCATCAGTCATAAAATAAGTTGTACCCTGCTTGAGTCTTCAAAAGATGGATAAGCTGCCTTGCTTTCATAAGATGCCCCATATAAACTATCAAAATTACTGAAAACATGAGTTGGATGTAAAAATGCTCCACCGCAACCATTAACGAGCAAATGCTGTACATATGCAGGCTTCTCTGATGGAACATGAGAATGACGCATGTAATGATGCAAGTCCCCAGCCATCCGTAGTTTGCACCTCCCTCTTAAATGATCGCGTATCAGGTGTGAAACATTTTTCCCAGTGAAATCATCCCAGTACCAATCAAGTAGCCAATTAGGCTCATGAGTCATGATGATGACTGAATCATAATCCCCCACCTGGAAAACATCATGTTTCATAACATAAAACACAGGGTTATGTCATTTTAGTTCATGAGAGAAAACACAACCATAGATATATCAAAAAGGAGGGCTGATAAATTTATGTCAGCACCATTTTCCACAAAGCAAATAGTAACAAAGCCATATCAAAAGAAATAATACCTTTTCTTTTATCAGTTCCGAAAAGAACTTGAATTGGAAAACATCAATGTCACAGTGAAGAGCAAGGTCGAGTCCAAAAACCCACCATCCTTTTGGCAGCTGAAGGGCAAAATAGCTTTTCTTTTGGGGCATAAACCATCCGCCTAACCAACTCTTGTGACAGATATAACGCATAAATGTTTGAAGCCCATCAAACCAATCTGTAAACCAAAGAAGACATGCACCATACCTTATCAAAGTTAGCTAGCATCAAAAGAAAATAATTAAAAAAAAAACACGAGGGGGGTACTGCAGATTATCAAATCCAAGCAACCACCCAAAAAATAAAACCAACCATGATTTCCAGGTATAACAAAGCATTGAGGCCCGTCATACTCCTTCAATGATGACATCCCACTAGGCAATTCTGGTTTGTTCACGGCTATATGCTCTCCCTTATACCAGGCAGGAGGTTGAAGAGCATATTCAAATGGACGAAAAAGGCGTCTCTCGTATGAAAATTCAGATGGATTAGGATACCTGAAATTAAAATAGACATCCAACTTAGTATTTAACCTACAGCACAGAGCAAACAGCAGCCAGCAGTTCCGGCGCCAGTATCCAATAAAATAGTATACCAAATAGAACGATTTCACTTATCAACAAAATTTGATAGCAGAAAGAGAACGCATTGAGCTTACGCAAGATCACCCCCAATAAGGAGCAAGTTACTACGTGGCAAACTAATTGAAGAACCGTTACTCTGAACTCTAAGAGAAGGTTGTGCCAGAAGCCGTGCCACACTGTAGGATGAATTGCCACCATCGCCGGTATCAGCCATAAAATCAAACCACAGTTCATCATGTTCACTAAATTGGTCGTACAAAAGATCATCTTGCTTAGCTGCATCTTCAACCTTGCTCATTGCAGCCTAATATTTGAAAATTGCACATCCATGAGCAACCCAAATTCAGTATGAAATCTCAGATTGCCAGCATATTGCAGATTATAAATTAAATACTGCAGCAAAACAAATTATTACAAGTAAAAACAAAAGTATCCTACTCACAAGTGTGTACCAGAAAGGAAAAATATGAAACATTCAGAACAAGACAACATAAATTTGACAAATAACAGTGGTCAGTGTACCTGCATCATACGCATGTCAAAACGTCCAACAAACACAGTCACTGATACTAGCAGGTCAAAAACTGTCTTAAATAAATCAGCAGAGGTCCTAAATCATATCAAAGAAAGGAAATGATTGAAGGTTCCACCAGATTATATAAAAGTCCATGTGCTACTATGAGAGAGTATAAAACTGTACCCTGAGTACCAAGGAACCATATCCAGGAAGTCAGGCTTCATTTGCTTCTTTTTCAACTTCTCAGATTCTTTTTGCGAAACAGGGTGAGTAAGAGCCCAACTGTTGGAGTTAGATATAAGCAAATGTCAGTCATTAGAACAAGAGTCTAGGAAATGCAAATGACATCTGAAACACCAACTTTTCCCGAATAATTGAGAGATTTGCAAACTCAATTTTTACTTAAATTGTATGAAATGGGCAAGCAAAAAATTACTAACAGATCATTATTACAAAATAAATATTATTTCAATAAATTTTTGGTCACTCACTGTTGTGGTCGAGGAAATCAACTTAAGTACGTATATGAAACAGGATTCAGTGGATATTTTATGATTTTCCTAGGAACCTCATATATGTATTAGCGAAAAACGCACTATGTATTACTTAAGGAACCCAAAAACAGACAAAGTCAGATGTATGAGAGATGGTGTCTTGTTAACTCACCCCGTCGATCTCTCCACAACATAATTTGCCATGTAGAGACCTATAAAAGTTGCCCATAATGAATATATAGGGGAAATTTCAGCTGGTGATTCTGCACACGAGCCACTGCTACAAGTCAGCTGAAAATGCAACAAAAGCGTAAGGCAGCTTGCCATGTCAATGCGGAAAGCGATGGATGATGGCAATTATAGACAATACCTCTCCATAAATGACCCACTTCGATAAAAATGGATAATCATTAGCGGAACCAACTGGAGCAAACCATGATTTACAAACTTGGTCTTTAAACTCATTCATGCGTACAAATTTTGCAAGCCATGAATTCCTTTCTTCCTTGTTCCACAGTGTAAACCAGCCAGAATTCCTTCTTTCAAATGTCTTTTCTCTCATATTAGCACGATTGCCACAATGGCTATAAAATACACAACATGCTACACTTATAACCTACACACCGATAATGCCAGCAATAAGAAACAAGGATGCATGATTTTTTCAGTCTACGATTTCAAGACTTACAGCACAGTTTTGAAGGATTGTTAGAATAGCAGGTCTTCTTCCAGCCACCCGAGCAACAAGGCCAATATACCAGAGGCCAATGAATACAATGTGAAATACAAGAAGAAATAAAATGGACGATACATAGATGGTCAAAAACAATGAAAGGTTCATCCTCATATCAACTCCCATTGATTGAAAACTAGGAAGATGATATAAAGCAGCCACCAATATCCATCCTATATACCTGAGAGGGGAAACATTCAAGTTACTGAAGCCCATTACCATAATCTTATTTAGTTATGACCAATTTACTCAGAAGCAGTTAAAAAGATAGGATGTTGCAAAGAAAAACATACCAGCGACTGAAGTTTGAATAACTTGGTTTGATCGTTTTGCCTATAAAAGGAGAAGAAAAGAAATAGAAGAATCCCAGCAAGCATGCATACATGGACCACCACTTAATATTGCTGTCTAATTTCTGAACAAGAGTGTGCATGTTATCTGATGATATGAAAAATAGGCATCCTATAAAAACAGCAATGACAGCATGCCGTGAATGCTCATGCGGATATGGATACGTGTGAGTGAATATAGTCCTAACTGTCTCCATCTTTAGAGTTTCCAATAAACCAGAGTTCTGTTTGGGAGAGCCCATGTTGCTCTCTTTATATACGTCACTTATTCAAATATAGCAGGGTCTTCTCTTGCAAGATAGAGGATATTACTGTACAACCAATATGGATGATAGAATCCTGAAAATATTCCAACAAAAACCACAAATGAAATGATTGCTAGGATTTAAAATGAATTTTTAACGTGCAATCAAAATAATTAAAGAAAAACCACAGCCTTTATGGTCTATCTAATTCAACTGCGCCAAATAATGTGCAAAGGAACAATTATCAGAACTTAGAAATACCTAACTTGGGTATCAGCTTTATACTGTGCAATGATGGAGCAAAGATTTGAAAGACTTATAATTGAGCAGCAAACATCTATCCGAAGCTACTGTCCGCAAGCTAGATCCATTTTCAGGTCCTAGTTTATAATTCAAGTTAATCACTTCATTTACTTATTATTATGATCCAATTCGTGAAATTTTTATATAATGAGAATTCTATGTTCATGTCGAAACTGAGTACTATTAGAGCAGACATGTTAGATGACAACGACGTTCTTTTCTTATGATTTGATTCTGCAATCTTGATCCCGTTTAGTTTTAAAATCACGGTAGGAAAATAAGTTTCTAAATTTGTTCTCTGTTGTAAGTCGTGAAAATTCAGTTCTTCAATAAGAAAAAATTCATGTCGTGATATGAATACTTTGAATTAAGACGCTGCCACACGTCAAAACCACCGAATGGACTATCCCAACCATAACCACCGCCATCCTAAGCAACCACCAGTTCAACCAACATCTACATTAAGGCTACAGAAAACTGCCCATAGCAACAAAATATATGAACAAATTCAAAAAACAATAAGAAAAAATGAAGTTACTCACATTAGGCAGAAGACTTAAACTCACCGCTGTTCCACGCCGATATCAAAAGGGTCCCAAAACCAAAAGCAATCCCACACAAACCAAATCCCAGGTATGGCGTTGTCCGCGCAGCAATGGTTGCTTATCTCTTTCCCAGCAACCGAGTTCGCGGCAATTGAATCCGTAATGTGATGAGCACAAAAGTTCAAATTGCCGCGGTAAAATAGAAAATCTTAGGGTTTTCCGAGATATTGAAAGGGAGCGAGATGAAAGAGAGAAAAAGGGGTTCAGAGATTGATGTTCCGTGGTTGAATAGGAAGAAGCATTGGCGAATTTGAAGTGAATAAGAAAAAGGAATGTCTGAAATGAAGCATTTTCTTCATGGCATATTCCTTCAAACACGTCCTCGCCGATTCACCGTCCTACTTCTATGACTACAATAATTGACACGTCATCATGTATTAATTATATCCTAATCCTCCTACCCAATTAATCCTCTCCTTTTTAGATCACCTTCAATGTTCTTTAATCTTTATTATTACAAGACCAATTTATTGGCTAAACACTACTCCCTCAATTGAATCATTGAAAATGTGATTTAAAAAAAAAAATTGTATCTACTTGCATCAAACGTTACGTGTTTGACTCTCCCTATGGATACCATTAAACGATGCGGATTGTTTTACAAGATACTTCATCTGTTTTACAGTATGAAAATATTTAAGTTTGACAGTTTTAAGAAAGCCATTTAATTAATTTTTAATGACTTTGTTGTTACAGAAAAATCGTGTAGCATGCTCCATCTATAAAGTGTTGGCCTGATTCAAGCTTGAAATATTTCGATTGAAAAATACTTGCAGACCAATGGATGACATAGTGTGTGTATATAGGATAATTTATAACCATAAATATTAATCCACTTTATTTAACACATTTTATATTTATATGAATATATTATAATAATAAAATATGTCAAGTAAAATTGGCGGATGAGAATATTTTATAAATGATTCCACTATATTAATTAGTATGATTTGGTCATAAAAGCATATTCAATATTCATTTCGTCTCACTAGATCACACTAAAATAATATGGAAATCAAGAAATTAATAAGATGTGTATATTTTAAAATAGTGACTCATTTTATTTAAAAGATGATACTGCATATGCTCTCTTTGATAAATAGTTACGGACACTTTATTTAAAACACAATCATGTTTAATGATACGGAGACAAATTTTATTGGTTACTACCATCACTTAATGCGCTATGTTTTGTATGTCGATAGCCATAGGCAATTAGGCCATATCTCCATAGATTCTATTGTTCAATAAAGTAAATAAATTGTATTAATAAGACTTGCAAGCTCATATGTATAGCTAGTTGATATTTAACAAGAACTTTGATTGTTGAATTTTCTTGAATGTGTTTTACAACATGTTTTTTTTCCTCTTAGAATCTATTATTGAACGTGTTTGCGAAGTCTATAAATGGAAAATTCTTTTTAAAATATTAAAATTAAATTACATAATTTATTATATGGCCGGTAGGCGGCCGCCCCTAAATATCTATTTAAATGATGAATTAAGCCACTACTGCAATAAAATGTGCTGGCTTTGTCACAATTGCAATAAAATTTGGTGTCTTCCTACATATGTGCCTTTTCTTTTTATGTGCAAAATACATCAAGATTCACTAGTCTCTGATCGAGGTAGGAGTTCATGCAGGAGATGAATGAGCAATTCATAAACACTCCCAGTTTTACTTTTTCAGGTATATAGTAGCAGCAACTTTTACATGATCATACAAACATATATCTAGGCTTTTGGGTAGTAAATTAGAGGGCCGTGGTTAATTTTGTTTGTCTGCAAATGCTTGCTGTTGATTTATTCAAGCGTACTAAAGTATATATCTAACTTCTCAATATTTAAAAATCTGACATCTGGAAATGTTAGAACTAACTTGATACTCCCTCCGTCCACGATAAATGTATTATTATTATAAAAACGGCTGTCAACAAGGAGTGTATTGTTTTCACTTTAGGACATGGACTCATACACTTTCTAACACAATACATCACATCACATCTTAATATTTACAAGATTACTACGTAACATCATATTTTTTCTTAAAGTTCATGTCCACTCATCCATTATACATTTATGAGACTGAGGGAATAGGATAAAGTATCAAATCTTCATGTGAAAGTCAAGGAGGAGAGTCGATCGATTATAAGCTTTTAAAGATAAATAAATAAAGGTAAAATTATAAGAAGGTCGTCTCATCTGTGTTTATTTTCTCATACTACGTTGACTCTCTGTTTACCATCTCCACTCTCCAGAGATCTATCGCATTCGGATTCACATGCGCACACCCATTAATTCCAAAGAGAGAATGCAGAGGTATCACGGAAATTAAGGGAAAAAATTAAAATTTATACATATAGAAAAAAAGGAAAATTACGGGAAAAACTAGAATTATAAAATTTAGTATAAATTTAGTAAAGCTTTCCTTTCCAATGATCCCTCCAGCTAACAAGTTAGACATTGAAAAACCTAAAACATTATTAACAAGAAGTATGCTATGGTTACAATATTTTGTCCTGATACTTGTATATTGTTAGATTGCACTATAGCTATTTGTATATTAGTGGCTAAAAAAGTAAACTAATCTATTTTTTAGCTGAGGACAAACTATTATTGAACCTTAGACTTTGGGTTGGTTTGGTGTGGCTGATTTGGAATGGTCGAAATGCGGTGGTTTTCAATGGGAGGAATTGGAATGCAAGGAAGATTTTCGATGACCTTAAAATCCGTTCTTGGTTTTGGCTTGGTTGCAATAGTCCTAGGCTTTTCGTTGATTATGATTTTCAAAAATGGGTTTCTTACCCATGGTTTTGCATTTGATTGTGTCCGTTTTCTCTTTTCTTTTCTTTTGTGAGGTATTGATCTTTACCTCTTGTTTCGTGTGGACTTTGTTTTGATTTCTCTCGTAATAAAATTCTCTTTGCTGACCGAAAAAAATTATTGAACCTTAGACTAAAGTAGATATACTAATCTATATTCTGCTGTAGGCAATGTTCTAAAAATCGCTAGGCGCTAGTCGGGCGGTGGAGGGGGGACTAGCGCCTAGGCGGGACCTAGGCGGATTCGTTACACAATGCTTATTTTTACTATTTTTACATATTCTCATGAGATACAAACTATATCAACATATATTTTTCATAATTATATTATCAAATTCATGATAAAAACATAGAATATGAATATTAATAGTCAAATTGCATAAATTTTACAGTCCCCACATAAACTTCATAGCCTACAACAAATTTTTTATAACTTTCAACATAATATTCATATGTATTGAAATATATGTAATCTAATTTAGCCCAAAATCATGTATAGAACAGTCTAGTTGGCATAAATATCGATTAGTTCACACCTATAGACTAATTAAGCTTTAATACGACCGATAGCTAGGGCACCGCTTAGCGCCTAGGCGGATTTAGCATTAGTCGGGCGGCGGAGTGCCGCCTAGCGCCTAGGCGGGGACTAGGCGGGGCTAGTCGGGGATTTTTAGAACACTGGCTGTAGGTGACTGAAGTTATGAATTGGAAACTGCATTTTAGAGTTGCGTTTAATTTTGATGGCATGCAAATATGCAATTGAAGGTATTGATTCTGCTGGAGAGAGATGACCACATATTTTGTGCTGACTAGTGTCCTTATAGTTATAGATGCACCAAAAGTTGTAATAGAAATGTAGGTGAAGGATAAATTAAAGTAGAATAGGAATTGCTAGCTTTCTGGACTGTAATTACAATACAATTACACTTTTACTGCTACAATTCAATATTTATTATAAACTTCAATGTCATTTAGTTCACAATAAAAATATGCTCATCAAATTAAATTAAAAATAAATATTACCTCTTACAATCCGCAACCCATTTTCTAGAAGATATTCCAAATTAAATTTTGACTACTTATTATTTTAGAAAGATAAAATACAAAATACTCATCAAGTTTAAGGATGTTATTGAAAATTTGATTATTCAAATGAACTCTTGAATGAACCTTAATAGCGGGAAATTTTTGTAATATTTTATTTAACATACGATACGCCATAGGACAATTGTGCATAATGATGAGATTAAGACAAAAGCTTATGCCTAATAAAATATTTTTCTACATATACTACCAACTACAAGTACCACAGTTTGTTAAATACGAGTAACGTGTGATGTGTGCCGCTTTAATCATGTGCCCCACACAATATAAGTAATCTATTGTTGTATAATACTAGCACTTTGCCCATAATCATACACATCAATTCCTAAATTTTAAAAATAATACCACAAAATCTTATTCTATAAATAATTCCACAAATCTTATTGTAATTAATATATGAATGTATCATTGCGCAGAGATACAAAAAATAATAATACACCTATACACAATCGACTCAACATAATAACCAACTCAACCTTCCAATTTTCCCCTCTAATGGCCTAACCTGGAGTATAAGTAATCAAGTAAATAAATTACAAAAAAAAATAGGAGTAACAAGCAAAAATACCTCAGCCAATGAAAAGTGGGTTGCTTTCATTTCCATTTGTAGCCTGGTTCTTGCTCCTTGGCTCTTCTCAGATATCCTTCAACAGCCAAATCAAAGGCATCCTTGATGCCCTCCAAACCCTTGTTATTATTTGCGTATACAATTCTGGGAATGTATTCAATCACTTTTTCCCTCATCTGTGCCACCTTTTCTTTACTAAACTTATTAAGAACATCTATTATTAAGGTCCCATTTTTCACCTCATTCCGGTGTATGAACACCGAGTAACTTTCTTTCTCGCCCGGAAAGAACCACTCGTACTGCAGGTAGGCCGTTCGATACCAGAAAAAAACCGGAATTGAACCGGCCAGCATACAGTCGAAAATCGACCGCCGAGTGAAGCTATCTCCTCTCGGCTGCAAGCAGAAATCCGAGTCCAGAAAAGCCTCCAATATGGCCGAACTCCCATTGGTGCACTTCGTACCGCCGCAGTCCACGACCCGGCACGAACCCGGTGCGGAGTAGCACTGGTTCAGTAGAACCCCCCTGAAATCGTTCTTAATGTACCCGCGCGTGGCTCCGGCGAAGGAGAACAGCGTGCGGCGGGGGCGGCTGCGGACGAAATCCTGCCACGCCAAGACGTCGGCGGCTGAACTCGGGTGGAAGCCGGTCGGGTAAGGTACGGCGACGTCGAAGAAGTCCCAGGGATTCCTCTCGATGAGGAGGCGCGTGATGTTACGCATCTGCGGCATGTAAAAGCAGCTGGATCCCCACGCGCCCTCGTGCGTGCGGCGGAAGTCCCACGATATGCGGCCGAGCGTGATGAAGTGATCCCAGCCGTTGGATTTGGTGTAGAACGGCTGATCGCTCACCCAATTGAGCATCATCTTGCAGTGGTGGTCGCGCTCCGCCGTCGTGGATGTCTTATTGAACAGAGATTTCTCGATGGCGAGGCCGAGGTAAAAGGGGATGTAGAAGGCCGTGGCCGACTCCGGCTCCGCCGCCCTGCACCGGTAATTCAGCATCCGATTGTGGTAGATGAGTTCCAGTGAGAACTGGTCGGTCCAGAACCACGCGCCGCTCACGTTCCCAGGCGCGATTCTCGAGATGGTGGCGGCCGCGGATTTGCCGAATCCGGAGTTGGAGAGGACGTCGCAGCGGGAGTGCCAGGGGTTTATGTCGTCGCATTTTTGCACGACTCGAGTGTTGAATTGCGGCGGAAGGTCGTAAACGTAGACTTTACCAAACGGGCAACTCTCCGAAGATTCGAGAATTGACGTGTCGCCGGAGAGGTGGCCCGATGTGAGGTTTGCGGAGATGAGGTTGTCGGAAGTGACGTTTACGGAGATGAGGTTGTCGATGGCAGGAGAGGAGGGGAGGGGGGTGGCGGGGGAGAGGGAGAAGGGGAGGGAAGGTGCGGAGAGGAGGAGAAGGATCTGGAGGAGGAGGACGGCGAGGAAGAACCATGTACGGCGGTGGTGCAGGGCTAGGTAGGGTTTGAGGGAGGATAGGTAGGAGGCCTTATCGGGGCTTTTGGGTCTGGAGTATGGAGGAGGTGAGTCGGAGGAGGGAAGCATTTGATGCGGCGGCGGCGGAAGGGGAAGTGGCGGAGGGGTGTCGGTGGCGGCGGAGGAGTGAGAAGCGGGGGATGATTGATATTGTTAGTTGGAGGAATTGAAGCTTCTTTTTTTTCACTCAGTCTCAGGGTTATGATTTTTGGGCGATTAAAATGTTGTGCGGACGCGTGCGATTTTGGGTTATCGCAAACCAACACCTATTTATGCTCCACTTACGCTAATTTATCTCTTTTAACCTTTTATTATCCAATCTCCTTAACCTTTAATTATTAAGTACATTCTCAAATCTCTTCTTATTAACTATCCAAAAAAACAAAAACTATTCACTACACATAATGCAATTAAATTATACCAATATCCAACCAGCGTTTCTGGTAAATATTATATACATTAATGAGCAATTTTGCAATTTCATAGCTATATTTGGAAGTAAAAAAATCAATAGATGATAATGAAAATTGAACATGTTGGCACTTGACAATGTAGTAAGAATTGACTCTAAATTTGAATTTTAAGTCACATTAGAATCGCAATAATCAGTCGATTTTTGAATCTTTTCAATTTTCATCGAGAGTCCAAAACGATTCTTAATTTTATATTTGAAGGTCTTAGCAAAGAGTGTCCAAAATGTGTAATCTAATTTTGAAGTAATTTAACTTTATAAATTGATTTGTTTAATAACTGTTATCGATTGTATCATAGTTTTTACATAATTTCTCAAAAATTAAAAGTATTGAAGGGCGGGCCAATTAAAATTTCAGTCCAATTAATCATATTCTATTAACTCTGACATTATAAAAAAAATTATATGATTTGAACAGTATACCGTACAATTAGGGATTATTAAAACAGTTGGACGGATTCCTATTCCAAATTCCAAAAGTATCAAACAAGCGCTTCCACTTCTAAAGCCATGCATTTCTTTCCAAGATTCAACTTTCGACAACTAATTTAAAAACAATAAATAATTTGAAATATTACTACCTAACATAATGTTTTTATAGTTCAAGTTTATGTATTTTGGAAGAAAGTGAAATCCCACCTTCGATTAGCTTCCGTCATTTGTTTATGCTTAAATTAAATTGTATTACATTGACAGAATGCATCATTAAATGTAAGTATGTACTCCATGTCAACTGAGATTATCGTTAAACGTGTAGCTATCAGCTTTAAAGTTAAAACAATTAAATTAGTCGTATCAGAATCTCCTAATTATTTTACGCTTAGCTGTGTGTAAGTTTACTTGGGTTTTCACAGTTTTAAGAAAATATAATTGAACAGTCAGTTTGTACATGAAAGCAAGAGTTGATGTTTAAATTAATAAAAATAGAGGAAGACGCACATTAGACGCAGCGTCAATAGGGTCAGGCAATTAATATCCATGTGAGGTCCAATTAGTAGTAATTAATTGCTCCATATTATAAGAGGTTAATTAGTACTTGGAAACTAATTTTTAATTTACTAAATTTAATGAGAGTGAAGCAATTGGAGTTGTCGATTTTGGTGAGAGGTTGAAGTGGTAGTAATTCATAAGATAAACACAAGACAGAATTGAGAGCGGTGCAGATTGACCTTTTCTTTATAAGTTATCTGGTTTAATTCAGTCGGTCAACACATATATGCAAAACTGAGACTATATTTTGTTTGAGTATGTGTGCTAGTGTTACTTTCTTCTCTTCATTTTCTTTGAACATGATGTTG
The DNA here is from genome assembly GCA_026898415.1 of Leonotis leonurus. NCBI lineage: Eukaryota > Viridiplantae > Streptophyta > Magnoliopsida > Lamiales > Lamiaceae > Leonotis > Leonotis leonurus. Next base: position 864,833 of record JAPKLX010000071.1, on the reverse strand, counting down.
GCTAAAAGAACTTAAAAAGAAATTGATGCATAGGCGAAATTATGAAGAAAAAAATTTAACAAAGGAAAAGGAAAGCTAAGAATGGAGAGAAAATGATCCAGTTTGTAACGTCATTTTATTTGGACGGATACAAATGCTCACTTACCCATCATCAATCCATGCTAGCATGATGTCATATAGGCATGCAAGTATATTATAAAAATAATTATATTTTGTTATTATAGGCTCATTTTATTAAAATATTCTCTCTTTTAGTCGTTTAGTTTTCGCTATGTTGCTAGTGATATTCGAAAATTTTAAATATATACTCTATGCGTTTTACTATTTATGACATAAATTGTAAGGCGGATGAAGTATAATATAATAAGAATTATACTCCTTTCATTCCAACTAAAATGATTCAGTATTTTTTTATTACACATAAGTTTAAATATATAAATTATATCATCATTTTATATTCTAAATACACACATTATTATCATGCTAAAAATAAGCGCATCATCTTAATTGAACGGAGAGAATATTATTTATAAATTTAAATATCAAGTTAATGGACCTTCAGTTTGGTGGGTTTGGACGGGACATCTCGGTCCGACCATTTTCAACTTTAGTTAATAACCTTTTGTTTTCCTTTTAATGTTTCCTTTGGAAAATAATCCAAGATTACAATTTTAAAGAAAATCTAAAATATTTTAGAAACTAGTATGGAAATATGGAATATGAAATGGGCAAGCTCTATATATCATCCCTTGAAATGCGACGATGCTTCTACTTTCTAACTTGTCAACTTTTCAAAGTGCTTTAGTCCAATATTTTACGTTTTAATTGTCCTTTTTCAATAATACGAGCTGTACAATACATATGAGGACAGTATTTGTAAAAGTTCATCAAGCTACGATACTAAATGATGTATTTCAAAAGACTCATCAAGTCATATTATACTTCCAAGGACATGAAAAGGCTACGATTTTTAAGATCATGATTCCAAAGAAGAATAAATAAGATAATTAAAACTGAAAATATATCGTTAAAAAGTTGAATTATTTTGAAAACCTTATAATAATAATAATAATAATAATAATAATAATAATAATAATAATAGAGATCCTAATAAATAAATGGCTAATATATTATATTCAAGTTTGTTGGTCCCCGGATTTAAAAACATGAAGCATGGTGAGCGGTCGTAGCTTGCCACGTACGCATTCTACCCTTAATTTCCTTATTATATTTCACCAACCCTTCTTACCCTTCCACGCTTCCATCCAACTTGTAGCCTCTCGTCCCATTAAACTTGGTACAATTCTTTTATTTAAATGTTCCATTAAATTTGGTACATTTTTAAAATAGTAAAAGTTATACATTTAAAAAGGTGTGGATCTTACTATTTCTATTATTCTTACACTACTTTATATACTCATATTAATAATCGTGGCCAAAAATTTTATATCATGTTTATTAAAAGGAGGGAGTATTATTTTGCTTTCAATTACCTCACCTGCAGGCAGGCACTTTCACAACTTCAAAAAGTATTTCATATAATTAAAGTTTATTGCTTTTCGGTGAACTCATATATATGTCTGGAACATTCACTTCTATCTATTTCTTTCCCCTTTCTATTATTTTTATTTCGCTGCATATTCAAACTTTCGGAATATATATGTGGTAGTAGTATATATCAATAATAGAGTAAAAATAAAGGCTTCCTTTTCTTGGAATAATATAATTCTTGAAAAATATTAAATTTAAAGGATGGAAATTATAAGTTTGTGGGAATGAAGGCTGCCTATAATTGACAATGAAAAGTCTTATAGTTTACTGTTTATGTTCGGTTGTTTTAATTCTTGTGGGGTAAACTGTAAACATGCGCACCTCTCACCTTTTCTTGAATCGACTCTTTTTTTTTTTTTCTTTATATACATTTAAAGCAATATATATGCGGGTTAACAATATTCATTTTTATCCTAATTAATTTTCAGCCTAAACATGTACTGATGTTGGATCAAAATCTGATTAATCCAGAGGAAATACTACTAATTTCTGTGGGATGTTGTTGAGGAATGAGAATCTGCTTTAATTTCCAACGATATACTTATATCATTTTTCATTCGAAATAATCCTCTTGTAATCATTAGGTGATGGGGCTTCTTCTGTCTGCTACCTTATGACTTATGAATAGTTGATTGAGTCTCAATTTCAGTCATCGCCTACCATTTTTTGATTTAGAATTAATTCAATTTTCAGAGAGGTTGCTGTTAATTTGGTAGTGAAAGAAAGTAAGCTTCTTGAATCTTGATCAATACTTGTTTGTTCTAGTCATTGGTATTACCATTTTTGCTAGAGAGAATTTGACTAAGATTATAAGCTACTTAAAAGAGCTTATAAGTTGTTTAGAAGATTATAAGCTCTTTCAAAGTGTTTGACAAATTAAGCTTTTTGAGAGTTTATAAGTTGTAAAAATAAGCTCATGGAGCTTATAAGCTGTTCAAAAAATAAGTAGGTTCACCCCAACTTATTTCTCCATGAACTTATAAATTTATAAACTTAGAAGCTGCAACAAAATTATATAAATAACCTTCTACGTCACTTTAAAAAAAATTATAAGTTCGTTTATCCGAACATCTTGACAATTTATAAGCTTTATTCTATAAGCTCTTGCAATAGCTTATATATAAACTTAAGCTTCAAAAACTTATAAGCATTTTAAAATAAGTTTAGTGAAACACCCTCTTATAATTACTTATAATTACTGTAATTGACAAATTAATTATATACTGTCATCAAATACCATGCATTAAGATGTTTCTGAATTAATACTAGCTAGCTAGTCGATTTATTTAAATTTAGTGAAGCAAGAGATAAGATAAGATACAGATAGGACCTAACATAGTAACATGGGTATTAAGGGCCTGATGTAACACAAAAGACGACAAAAGAGGGATAATATTGACTCTTTTTATAAGGATACTCTAACCTTCAATTCTAAAATAAACAAGGGGTGGTCATGTGGTGTCAAAGTTATAATATAGCATTCCACATAGAAAAGGGTAAATTAGGATGTATATCCCTTAATTATATATAATTTTAATTATTTTTTAAAACATTAAGTGTATGTTTATTTTTTAGTTAAACGTATTAACCTATACGCTAATTCAAAATAAATAAATCATAATTAGAAATTAAGGAATTGCAATTGAGTGAGAATTTAAAACACGTTAATTATTAATTACTCTAATAAAAAATAGACTTCTGTTAAATGTCCCACTAGTTACAAATTTAGACACGAACTAATTTATAATGGTGTTGTATCTCTCTTCTTAAAGATCTTTTTAAGAAGAATTGAGTTCAATATCTAATTATATGAAATGTATAAAAGATTAAAAAAAAAAAGCGATATGATTCAAACAAAATTACTATTAAAAACCATTGATATAATCTGGTGAACCAGATGTTACTAAAAGACACTAAATTCATATTATATTCAACCACATATTTTCATAACATTCTTTGGCATGTGCTTTTTAACCTTATCTTTTGGCTTCTATAAAGTTAATATATATACAGTTACGTTGCTCTCTGTTTGGTTCGCCTTTTAATGGCATTTTAATGGTGGTCGTTAGCTTAATGATTGCTTAATGTCTGGCTTTATCTGTGTTGGTTCATAGTAAATGACTATTTAAATGTATTAATGCAGCCGCAGAAGGGAATAATACATTACGGCCTTTATGAAATCTTGCAAACTGATTAATCACTGAAATTAAGGGATCATACAGTTTATCATTAAATATCGGTATATATTAATTAATCTTTCTTGTTATACCAATTGGCATGCAACTATTGGTCAATTAGATTACTATCTAAATGTAGTGTGTGTATGGTGCAGAAATTGATTATTACAAACTTGTTATTTCATGAAACTTAATCAGATCTTAAATTCAGATTTTTTCTAATTAATCAACTTTTCTAAGTATGCAATCTTTGTCAATACACAATCGAAAACTGAAAATAAAGCGTACAAGTAAAGAACACAAGATATAATTTAGGTGTTTTAGAGAGAAAAAAAAAATCTTATTTTATAATCTTGATGTGAATTGATTGAATAGAGAGTTTTCAATAAAATTGGAGATTGTGCATCAATCCTAAGGAACGAACCCTTACAATATAAAGTATGATGTGCCCTATTTGCTTGTCGATCTCTAAGCTTATGACAGTAATAATGTGCAAAACTTAAATTTGTACCGGAATTTTTGTACATGTGTGAGGTACGGATTTGACACAATGTCAAAAATTCGGGTGAATAAAAGAGCACCTTTCGTGTGCCTTTTAGACCATGTAGAAGAACAATAAAGATTCACAAGTCATCTTCAAACCCTCTCGGGTTAGACGACGACAAACCCACTCAAGTTAGATGAGCATCAAATAGATTCTTCTGCATATTGAGAAGTGAACTATCTTAACTTTGCATGCCACGTGCTTGTGATCTGTTTATCAGATAAGTAGGATTGATATTACTCCGTATCAATTTGAATTCTTGTTGATTTCGACAACCCAATCTTTGTAGAGTTTCAAGTTTATTTATACTTGAATTGATTCTTTAATTAGTTTTAAATCATTCAATATATAAACTTCTTAACATTTGAGTTTATAAAAATATGTATTCTTAAATCATTTTTGTTTTTTTAAATCTAGATCAAAACACAAATAAAATTTCTCAATGATCAACCCATTGATTAAATAAGTTATGTACGTTTGGCAATTTGTTGGACTATAAAATATTTTATGTTGTCTTTACGTGTTAAATATTATGAATTAAGCTTTTGTTCTATTCACCCACAAAACCCAGAATAAATAAATTAGTAGATAGCTTCATAATATGAATAATTGAATTTGATGTGTAGAATGTGGACATCTCAATTGTCATTATTTTTACTAAGGCCAATAATGGAACCTAGTATTTAGGGCAATGCAGAGATCATTGGTGGCTCAGAATCGCGGAAAAATCAATTTTTAATTACAAATGTCTTTTTTTTTTTAATCCTATTCTGCTAGTATTTTATATCATTATTTTATACTATATTATGCTAATTCTTGGATATCTCTATCATCTATACACACAAGATTCCTAGTTTTCAAATATTCAAGCAGTGGTATATGTAATCAATTGGCCACTTATGAATGTCCTTTCTTCAGGCCTGATAGCTTACATTTATAAAATAATGTAAGTTAATCAAAAAGTGCATTGCAATTTTAACGTTGTTTGATCATATAAAGTTATAAACCTTAAATATTCAAGTTGATCATATAAATCTTGAATATAAAGTGATTGTATAGGTAGGGAGTGTTTATTAAATAAGATAGGATTGATTAGAAATATTCTATTTATTGAGATTATTTTAATTTCATCTTTTTAGATAAATTTTTTTATCAAATAATTAATTATTTATTAGAACATTAATTACATACTTTAGAATATTTTATAAGTTGAACCCCAATTAGTAAAAATTAGATTAATTCATATTATTTTTTATCATTGCTACTTATCCAATTACACACTAACTTAATGTAATAAATCAATCCCTTCAAATTAGGGCTGTCAATTTTTTACACGATACAATAACCTGACATAAACACGCACGAAATTAATGGATTTGTGTCAAACCTTATCGAGTTTGAATCGTTATCAGGTTGACCCGATAAGAACACGAAATTATCGTGTCGCGTTCGGGTCGGATTCAGGTTATCTGATAAGAAAATTATATAATAGATCAATAATTTATATTTTGAAGTAAATATAATTTGTTTTATATTTTTCAATTTCTTTTTCTGTTTTCTTTAAATATAAAAATAAATATATTCTAAAATTTTTAAAAAAATGTATTTATTATTATTTTATTATAACTTTATAATTTTTATATTATTTTCTCGTATAAATTTAATTTTTTATCGTGTCAATAATGGGTCGTTTCATTATCGTGTCGTGTCAACACGAAAGTTATCGTGTTCGTATCGGGTTCGTGTCGTGTTCGGATTTGAACTTAACAGGTCAGGTTCGTATTCGGTTCAGCAGAACCTTAACATATCGGTTCGAGTTTGACCTTAACATATCAGGTTGTTATCTGATTGACCCGATAACGACCCGATCCGCACGATTTGAGAGCCCTACTTGAAATAATGTAGGCTCCCCATTTTACGTGATTACATTTTGATTTGAACATATAAATTAATTTCAGTTTTTGGGCACACATCATTTTCCTTTTATTTCATATACTTTTTCAATTTTATTGGCTGGTCAAGTGTCTATTTCGAAATCTATATGCATAGTAATATACCATATGGTAGTAATCAGTCTAATATAGTTGGCTGCCTATTTCCTAGCTTCATCCTCATTTGGGAACTATTTGCATTTATTAAAAAAATATATATAATTGTGCTCGAACGTTGACCTAATTTTGAGCGGTTAAAGTCGGATGGAATAGATTTTGGGTTGGAAACCTTCGTTGCTGACATTCTAATTTAAATTTAATGTATTCAATTTAAAAAACATATAATTCCAGTTTGTCAAGTATGATCCTCCCTTAGTCTCACCATTATTTGACTAATATCAAGACATAGAAAATGTGGCCATCCTTTGATTATTATTCGGAGTCAAAACATGTGGCGATTTATCAACATTTATCATCTTTCTAAAAGCCTTCTCATAATAAGCAATTAATAAACTTCTTAACTATAGAAAATCCCTCATCATTGACTTCAAAGAAATTACTAATATGCAAAAATGTATGTAGTAGGATTAATTGCTTTGTAATCACATACGTTGTTGAACAAGCATGTCTTCCACCTTTCCTATTGCTTAAATATGGTGTTGGAGCTTTCAGAGAACTAGATCAAAAGCCAGGAATGTAACTTATAAACCACCACGAAATTCTGCACCAATTGATCAGCAACTCAACCGAAATGGGAAGAAACCTCTTTATTTAACTCCCCACAGGAAAATAGGCCAATAATATTCGATCAAACAACATTTTGGTTTCATCTTTAAGCAATAAAACAAAACAGAACTGAAGCACAGGAATGTGAGTACTGAGTAATGAGCAGAACATTACTATTAGGCTATTTCTTCAAGAGCAACGGCCCGACGTTATCGCCCGTTGCCTTATTGTGCTTGACATGACCTCCATCACACAACGGGAACGTCCCCGACCTCCAACACCTGCACCATCCATCTACCATATATCATTACTTAAACTTCAATCACAAGTACATTAAACCATCTTCTCCAATTCCCTATGAAGAATTCTAATCCAACTGCAATCAATACGTTAATATATATAGAGTACAACTGCATCTTTGGCCTTATATTTATAAACTGCATTCTCCCTCCACACACATGCAAATCTTAATTTGTTCTGGCATTTTTCTATATCCATTCTTTCGTTTGATTTTCCTTTTGGAAATTGTTAGTCCGTTTTTCACTAAAAGTAACCACAAATAAATCAACATATAATTGAAGAATGCAGTTTCTCAACTTAACCAAAAACATGATGATCGATTTACTGGCAATACTAAACACATCCTACTCACAAGTGAATATTGAAATTTGCTACCACATTATGATTACTCCTAAATATTAGCAAGAAAAACAGAGGGAGTACTGACATAAAATCAATGTGAAATTGACCTGCAGTAGGCAGTAACAGGCTTGGCGATGTCTGTGAGAAGCACAGAATCCACCACTTTCTCTTCCGTCTTTCTTATGTCGGGGTTGATGGCCTCCGTCCTCACCACCATCAACCTCCGCCGTAAGAGAGGGTGGCATAAGCGTTGCAGAAAAGAGAGGCCATGGATAACACCTTAAAGAGTATATTGGCTCTGTGTGGACGCAGCAGCACAAGGCTGAGTGAGTGCACGTTTATATGTGAAGACTGAAGTGCGTTGTAGCTCACAAACTTGTGGCGGACACGCTCCATTTAACTTTTTCTTTAATTCTTTCTTTCTTTTCATAAAATATGACTATTCCAAATGAAATACTACTAATAACATACGTATAGTATATTTTTACTTAGGAAAAAATTAGTTTAAATTCACTTGTTAGTGAATACAAAACACTTCCTTCCTATCTAGAAGAGACGGAATAAATTGAGACGAACTCTCCCAACATTTTTATGTATTTTTCTCTTTTATTTGTATGATTTTTAATATGCCCAAAAAATACATATGTTTTGAATTATTTATAGTTTCTCTAGTGATATTTCATTTTTCTATATTATATATAACCGTTTGGATTTTTTTTTTCAAATTTCGCCATGGTTGTATTTCACCCACAACTAGATCTAAACATGGCTAAATTTTTTGATAAAGGAAACAATGTAGCTTTTGATTTAAAAAAAAGTTAGTTGTTTTTTCTTAAATCTTTATGGAGATCCTCTTAAAACATGTAGGCTTTTTACTTTATTTTTTAAGAATTTAATAACACATTTTTATTAAGCCTCGGTATTATATCCAAATTATTGAATAAAATATTTAATCCGCTGAGTTATAAAATAGAAAATAGGAGTATTTAATCTTCTCATGGGAGCAGAATTATTAATTGTAAATACTGGTGACAAATTTGAGAAAATTGAAGTTGATAGTCATAGAACAACTTGTGTGCATACGTGATACGACTTTAAGAATGTTAGGCATTATGTGGTAGTCTCATGTTTAAGTTAGGATTTATTCGGATTAAATAGATTGGTAAGTTCTGTTTATTACATAGACTAGATTAGTTTTATAGGTGATATCACTTATTCAATACTAAATTGTGTATATTTAATTTATTTACTATTGATGTTAAATTGTTAACCAAATGCTACAATCACTTTAAATAACATACTCCTTTCGTTTCATTACGTAGAAATATAATAATCTTTTCATATGCCAGTAAAAGTAAAGGGAAAGTGAAGAATTTCAAGATATATAAATAAATAACGAAAATGAAAATCAATTAAAATCTACTACTTAGAAACTAAAACCCAAATTAAATTGACAATAGAAAAAAAATATAAAACCAAAGAGTATTCGCGCCAGATATCAAAATAGCTAACTAACCATTTAAAGTGGTTTTTCCCTTTCTCCTTACGATTCAAGCCCCCCCCTCGCCCCCCAACATAAGAAAGATCTGCACAGCTTCGAATTTCTGCTGAAATTCAGGGCAATGGGGATAACAAAAGCTTGTGGAATTTCAACCATCATTTCCTTAATCCTCATTTTCTGCGCAAAATCAAGTTATTCGGGTAGATCGGAGCAAGAAACTAGGGAAAAATTCTTCGGCGATCTAATTATTAATAAGACAGCCGTGGAGAATGGCGAAGCTAGTATCGCCAAGATGTTTGATCGCGTCTTGGAGAAAGAGTTTTCGGAGAACGATCAACCTGAAGGTAAATTAGTTCATTACATTATTGCAACTTCCTTTTTTCCTTCTTTTTTTTTGTTTATTTGGATGAAGTTATTATGCTACAAAGAAGATAAAATTTGGGTTGGAAATCGTTCAATTTATGTCCTAAGAGCTTTTGCTTTCTAACTTCATGTAGGGGGAAAAGCTGATTGCTTTGGTATAACTCTGTAAGTAAAATTGATGCATGAACGGAAATAAGTGAAGAAACATTAACTTCTGATTTTAGATTCAGCTGTTAAAGGAAAAAAGAGTGAGTAAAGAACTTATGCTTGGTTAGTTACAAATGAATTTATAACTAAGGTTTTCAGATTCGTTACAAACGAAAGATACCTTAAATTTGTTAGAATGGATTGTAAGTCCTTAAGTTTCCATTTTAAGTTTGTTTGTTCCGAGGATCCTTTTTATGGATTTGATATTCTTATAAGATAGAATCATGTCATCGTTTTCCTCAAGTCCAAACTAACCCAGTTTGATCTCATAAAGAGTGTAGCAGCCTAAGTGTTGCTCACGTGCTGGATTTTCCTGCTGCAGTAATGCAGTTTGCAGTCTGTAGTAGCTTTAAAGCCCTTAACTAGTTCTCAGTCCGGATCCCAGTATGAATTGGGTTTTACTTTCTTTATTAGTTGTTCAACTGACTAGTTGAGTGTCAATAACGGAACTGTTCCTTTATACAAGATAAAAACATTCGTTAGCATTTTCCTTTCAAAAGAAAATATAAACTGGGAGGTTCTAGAGTGCAATAAAATGTCAACATGTAAAGAATTTATTTCAATTTTCTCATTGCAAAATTGTAAATTCGCTGCAAGGAGATAAGCAAAAGCCTAGTTTGTCTTAACTGAAGCCAAAGAAAAGGCTCCTTTATAATTCTGGAAAGGCTCATTTTTGAGATTATCTGTATTATGTACCCACATGTAAAACAGAGTATATGAAACATAACATTTTTTTAAAGTTTGAAATTGAATTGATGCTCAGCATTGCAAACCCCCTCGGAAATAAATTAATTAAGTGAAATCGATGAAGATTCTATATTATATGTTTCCGTGATTATGCTAGATGTTCTGTCAAACATGTGACACATTTTTAGCCTGTTCATAAAATAGATTCTCTTAAGATCCTATGGACGGTATAGAGGTTAGACATTGGTTGGAAGTTTGGAAAAAAATACACCGTTTCCTTTTAAGCTATTGTGAATTTCTGGAAGTACTGCCACAACACTCAAGTCTTACTACTCCTACAAAATTCAATAATCATGTGTAATTTGCAAATCCACCTTCATCTCTTTGCGTGTGTATAATAATGCACTGTAGGAACTTCTGGAAAATGGAGATCTAATGATCGATATAAGTTCTAATCATGATTTTCCATTATGCTCTCCTTTCATATTGAACTTCTGGTCCATTGCTATAATGCTTTCATTTTCTTCTCGTTTCCTTTATAGGTTCTGGGGAAAGCAGTTTCAATAGCAGCGTGGCAGACCAACAGGTATATTTGTCTTTTTATTTGAGTTGCATCCAGATCCATTCTTTGTTAAGAGCCAACTCTAATTATAATCAATTCTATACAAAATCTTAGTTGTTCTATTACCAATTGAAATTGTTTAATATCACAAATAGTAAATCTTGTAAGCTACAAAAGTCTTTATTTTGTTTGTTTATTGTTTATTTCTACATCATTTATATTTATCTGTTGAAATTGCTCATAGTGTTCTAAGGTTAATTATTCGTAATGTCCTTGATAAGATGAATAATTTTAAGATCTCTTGGTTTCGTTTCCTTGATGATCCTTACATTAAAGGATGATATCTTTGACCTATTTTGTGGGTCGAATGTGTGTCCACTCACAACTGAATACTGTTGGTTTGCATTAATTTTCTTCCTAGATCTTTTCTTCTAAATATAGTTTCTAAAGTTAAGTTCTACAATTTATGACAGGCTGAATTGGAGACTGTTGCTAAAATAACCCATGAGAAGATAAAGAAAAACGACAGTAATGAGGCTAAGTAAGGGACTGATGATTAATTTCCCTGCCAAATAAATTGTTTCATATTCAAGTTGCCAGAAATTTAACTGTACTATCACAAAATTTTCCTTTTACACTAATTTAAACAGTGGTACCAAACCTTTCCAATTTCAAGATGTCTTCTCTCTTGAAAATGAAGATTCTGATGACACAGCAACTATAATTGACAGAAAGGTGAGACCTAGTTCTTTTGAAACAATCGAAAGGGAAATTCATGCAGCATATCATAGAGGTTTATATGTCCTAACAAGCCCTTTCTGACAAATATTCTCAATTATAGGATAATGTATTTGTGATGTCAAACAAGAAGTCAAAATATCCAGTGCTTCAAGTAGATTTCAGGTTAGCCTTGATAGTCTTGAACTTTATATATCGATCCATATTTTGCCTTTTCTTTTTTCCCGTCATATTTGGCAAAAGGAAATTGAAATTGATTTTTTCTATAAACTCTGTGATTTGTAAGCTTCTAATGTTCAACTTGAGGTAATAATGATGGCCTAGCATCTTGAAATGTTGAATTCCAGGCTAATTTCAGATTTGGTGGTTGTGATAGTCTCTGCAGCTATTGGTGGAATAATCTTTTCCTGTTTAGGACAACCGGTCTGTACTTGCTGATCATTTCATTCTTCTTCTTTCCTTTGCCTGATTTACATCCAAAGAGTTGAATACCCCTATTAATTGGTCGTCCTTTAGGTTATTGTTGGATATCTTCTGGCTGGATCAATTATTGGACCTGGTGGTCTGAAATTTATAAGTGAGATGGTGCAGGTGTGTCCTCTGCTTATGCTTTACCTTTCTTTTTTGTGCTGAAATATTTCTTAAGTTTGAAAAGTGAAAAAAATTGTGCTTGCTATGCTGGGGCTGTTATAGTAGAGAATTTGGATGCAGAAGTCCATGCTTCCATTTTATTTTTCCAACATTAAATTGAACTTTACTATTGCTTGATGGAACATTTTTTTGTCATACAAACATTTTCTACTGATCTTTTTGTCTGAGAATTTGGTTTTTGTTTGTTTGGTAAGACATTTCTCTATTCCAATGGCCATAATTAGACTCTGTGATGCTTTAATGGTAAGATATTTCTTAATTTTATAGAATATCTTGATTGAATTCTATGTAATGATCAATAAATTCAGTTAATTATGTATCTCTTTGTATCAAAATTTTATTCTCTAGCTCTCACATATGGAAATCTTTGAAACAAGTATTCAAATAGAATTAATTAGCACAAAAATTCAATGGTTATGTTTTTAACTCATGTCTATGTGGTCGTACAATGGACTGAGCTAATGTCTTGCATATCTTTTATTATTTCGACTATTGTCGTTTTTTCTTTTCAACCTCGTTTTATCGTCTTTTCAGGTTGAGACTGTTGCACAGTTTGGTGTTGTCTTTCTTCTATTTGGTTTGGGATTGGAGTTCTCTTTATCTAAAGTACGCTTTTGGTTGATCCTTCACTCACAGCTGCATATCTCTCCATATTGCTTCTCTAAACATCCTATTGTGTGTTACTGATGCAGCTTAAAGTTGTTGGTCCTGTTGCTATTCTTGGTGGACTGCTTCAGATACTCATTCTTATTCTTTTGTGTAGCATGACTGCATTGGTACACTTGTCATATTCTCTTAGTTATTTCTCTGCATGCCTGGAATTATCAGTTTGCATTAGTTACATTATGTATTTTCGCAGTTTTGTGGAGCAAAGTTGTCTGAGGGTGTATTTGTTGGTTGTTTTCTCTCAATGTCCTCAACTGCAGTGGTAACTTTTACTTTTCAATTCAGATGTAAATTTATTGTTCGAATATGCAATTGGCATCATGAAGTCTTTGTCATGTCCCATAGGTAGTGAAATTTCTTGTTGAGCAGAACAGTAGCAATGCCCTTCATGGTCAAGTGACTATTGGAACACTTATTTTTCAGGTATCCTTCTTTTCAACCAATGAATATAGCTGAATTTTTAAACTAGAGTCTCAATCCTTGTATGAGTGAGTCATTATCTTTTGCTATCTGAGTAATCATCCAGGACTGTGCTGTGGGATTGTTATTTGCTTTGCTCCCTGTTCTAGGCGGCAACAGTGGCCTTCTCCGAGGAATGGTCTCCATGGGAAAATTGTAAGCCCGGGTAAAATAATCCATCAACTCTTATTGCATAAATCTCACTTTTTTAATCAGTTTTTGAATTTATTGATTTCAAGGTTATTCACTCTATCCATATACCTCATTGTGGCTTCCATGTTGACTTGGTCTTTTGTTCCTCGGTTTTTAAAGCTGATGATGCAATTATCATCCCAGGTTACTCCATTTATGATTATTTATTTATTTCTTATATGCTTGCTTAGTTGTTGAGTGTGAAATCACCCAAATGTTACCAGCTCTAAAATTTGATGTTAACATAGTTTAGTAACTTCCATCTCTCAGATAAAACCAATAGGAAAAACAAATCCTGAACCATAGAAGTCTAAAAATTAATGATAACAATTTGGGGTTGGGGGAAAGAGGAAGTCCACCAGATTGGCTGCATTGTAGTTTTCGCCATTATTTTAACCTCCTGATTCCATTTGTTGAAGCTAGCCTAAACTATATTCCAGTGACCTTTAAACCTCCAAAGAAACCTCCAAGCTGGAGAACAGGAGAAGAAACAAACACCCATACTAGGATATGTACTCAAGCCACATGAACCACCATTCTCTAGCAAAAGCAATCTCAATAGCATAATTTGCACCCATCAGTTATGCATCATAAGAGTAACCAATCCCAAAAGAATCATGAAAGCAACGGAGAGCCAAGAGCAAACCCTAGGCCAGTCCTTAAACTCCCACCCTTAAAAAATACCTTTTGCTCCCAATGCCCAGACATCTGTATAAACTGGGGAGTTGAACCATAAGTATATAAGTTGAATAAGGAGAAGTTCAGCCAGCCACTCTGTGGTTGTGAAGCACAAGAAGGTCCTCAATGGTTTTAGCCATAAATCAAGACTCCTGTAAAGTCAAAAGATCTCTAAGAAAGCTGATCTACCATTGAATGAAAATAATGAATCAATGGTTGTTTCTACCAAACCTGCATTTGCTCCTCAAGTTCCAAATAACTCATATTAAAGTGATCGAGCTAGTCTTCCAGAGTATCATCAATTGAGAGCTAACTTTCTGCTCACGACAAAGTGAAAGAATTGATGAAAACCAGAAAACTCTTTCAGTGGAATTTGGAAGTACCCGAACAAAGTACGCAATGCTTCCCGAGCAAGTGGAAACACCTGAAAAAAATGATCAGTATATTCGGAATCTGAGGGTAATGAATGTAATCAATAGGTCCGATGAAACCATTATGACTCTTAGTGTCTGTTTTTGGCAAATGACTCTGTAACACTCTTCAAGTCAGGACATTCTCGACTCAACAATCTAAAACTGACGATATGTTAATCTGGTGATGCCTGAAGAGAAATGAGAATTATATTTACAATTTTAAAAAACGGATCATACTATGATCATAGTATGAGGGCGGTTGGTCAAGTTGGCCCCCATCGTCTAGTGGTTTAGGACATCTCTCTTTCAAGGAGGCAGCGGGGCTTCAAATTCCCCTGGGGATAGGGTACTACGAAAGGAAGTTGATCATGGATTACCAATAAGCCTAAAAAAAAAGGAAAATGGATTCTTCCTGGGTCGATGCCTGAGCGGTTAATGGGGAATAAGCTTTTATGTCTAGATTGAAATTTTGTAAGTGTAATTCTTCAATGAGAATTATGTTCTTCGCTTGCTTTCTGGTTTTGGGTTTTCTCCAGTCTGATGACTGCATGTGGGAAAAGAAAAGAAAGAGAAAATACTGGAAAACCTGTTTATTTTATATGTTTTGTCTTACATCATGCGTTCTATGTATACTGTAATTTCTTATGTTTAGAGGACTAGGATGCCTAAGTATTACTGATGAAAATTTGTTTATCTGATATTTAGACAAATGAGCTCTATCAGCTGGCTACTGTGGCATTTTGCTTGATATCGGCATGGGTAAGGATGAATAACAATTTATTCTCCTCTTCAATATGACTTCTCTTTTCATATTTATTTTGATTTTTTTTCTCTGTCAACCATACCATTTGCTACTTCACAGACCAATACATTAACTGTCTGTGTTAAGTTCGAGATTTGTTAATCAGAAGTTAGATATTGGATCTAGAGCTTAATAAGGCCACTAGAAGTGGCAAATTAGTAACAAAAGTAGTACGAGAAGCAGTGATAGTTGCTTATTTTTGGATGTAGACACATATTTACTGGAAATATGGCCAAATTATCTGCAAGAACTAAGTATGCATTATGATAAATCAAATTGAGGAGCTTCTGCTTGGTCCTTTAATTATTGCTTGTCTATTTGTTGAAAAGTTGTTAGATCATTTTGAAATTCTTATTATAGTGTAAATTTCATTTGGTGATGTTGCAGCCTTCAGTCTAGAGGCATTTTCTTGCAGAAAAAAGGAGTTGCATCTTCTCTAACTTCATGACTTTTCATTATTTAAGGTCTTTCACTTTTTATGACCAGCATTCTACAAACTGCACCTTCTTGCTAATCTGAAAGACTCTTTCTGAAGTTCTGAAGTGGACAATAAGCTTCTTTGATTGTTAGGGTGCGAAACTATGTAGATCTAAAAAATCATCAGTTTGAAGAATAAAAACATTCTAAGAACAGAACTTGATATTTCTTTCCTTTATCTGAACTATCATTTGTATAAGTTCTGGTGCAGTCATATATTCATACAAGTTCAGCCTTCCTGGTTTATCTCATGCTTTCCATATTTCAGTGCAGTGACAAACTGGGACTCAGTCTCGAATTGGGGTCATTTGTGGCTGGGATCATGATAGCTACCACAGAATTTACACAGCACACCTTAATCCAGGTATTATAGGAGTGCTATATTTTCGTTCTTTCTGTCCTCAACTTGACTTATTCAGAGTTCTAATACTAACTTTTTCCTGTGTTTCTCCGTCATATTTTGCTGTCTCTGGAAATATATAAATGTCTTATTTTTTTATTGCTCATGCCATCCTTTAGTTATAATTATGAAACACGATTTTCGCATAACTATAAGATACAAGGTTTTTCCTGCTTCTGTACATAGTTTCCCTTGTGGTGAATGATTGTTTAGTACTTTGAAGATAGATCTGTGACTAAGAAGAAGGTTCCTGGGCCAGCAGTATATTTAACAACTATATAGGATGTCATAATTTGTTAGGTGGACAGGTATCCTGCAATCATGCCCTAAAATGCTTTAAAAATTAGAAATATCTTCTCGATTATTTCACTGATATTGAAATTTCATATAGAGTCGTGACATGATAATTTGGTGTATAGAGTAGCCATATAAGGGCATTTGAGGTGAGTATTGTGTGATCTTTAAAGTCAATATTTCTTGTAGGTGGAGCCGATTCGTAACTTCTTTGCTGCTCTCTTCCTTTCTAGCATTGGAATGCTCATAGATGTGCAGTTCCTCTGGGCACATGTGGATATATTGCTTGTGTCAGTAATTCTGGTTGTTGTGGTCAAGACAACAATTGCTGCTTGTATCACCAAGGCCTTTGGTTATAATCTCAAGGCATCGCTTATTGTAAGTTTGGGAATCTCTGTTTTAAGCACTGTTAAATACAGCCGCAAAATTTATGAATATAACCCAATTACAACACACAACACCATCTCTATCTTAAAATTTCGAAATGTCTATATGCAACCCTAGAACCCTAAAATAACCTAAACCTTATAGAACCTATGACCTGTGTTCTTTTTCCTGTGGCATCAAGGGGAAAGCTAGAGTGGGTAGCTTGAGGCCAAAGCAGCTTAGGTGATAGTGATGTCCGGTGGTGCTGGTGGTTGGTATTTTCAAGGAGTGGTGGCACGGTGATGGATATGGGGAAACAGCGAGGGTTGGGATGCTTCAGGGTTAGGGAGAAGACTAGTGTATTTTGTGCTTTTACCACTGATATTCATCATCATATTTGAAAATTGGAATGTGGTTGTGGTTTCATTGTCAGTGATTGTTTTTAAAATGCCCCATCCGTTTTTCTCTACTTAACAACTGTTTGTGTTTGAGATGATTTTTTTCACGCGTTCATAGGTTGGAGTGTTGCTGGCACAAATTGGGGAGTTTGCATTTGTACTCTTAAGCCGCGCCTCAAATCTGCATATTGTTGAGGTGACTTGTTTCTCTACTTGTTAGACTTTCTGTAGGCATAAAGTTTCACCGCTCATAAATTTGGAAATAATTGGATGAACCACGTGTTTGTCACCTTGAAACATAATCAGGATTAAATTGAATGATATGCTTTAATTTAATGTTGTAAATCTACCACCATTAGTTTGTCGTTCAGTCTATGCTCTTTTTTGTGCTTAAGAAATTGTTCTGACAGTAAAATATTAAAATTTGTAGGGAAATATGTACCTTCTCCTTCTGGGAACAACGGCACTCAGTCTTGTAAGTGCTTTTAGTAGTCTAACTGCCTTTTCAATTCCTGAAGCTACTTCTGCTGAAAAGGGTATCAATTACACTGCAGGTCGCAACTCCCATCTTATTCAAATTGATACCTGCTTTAATGCATCTAGGTGTACTTATGCATTGGTTCCCTGAGAGTAGAATTGACAATGAGGTAATATATCAATCCGATCTGTTCCACAAGCTATAGAAACTTCTTGCATGTATGTGTGTGTGTGTGTAAGCACAATGTGCGAAGCTGATGTGGAACAAATTTGTCAAAAATAATGGTTCTTCAGCATTAGATGCTCAAGAAAGCTTGCCCGAGCAAAAAAGAAACAGACTGCATGGTGTCTACGATTAGTCTCTTAATTTCACTAAACTATTAATTGAGGATTTTTCTCTACCGTCGTGCTCCAAACTCAACTTATAGTATTTACATTTGACTCAACAAGACCATCTGAGCTATTTTGAACTTCTAGTAAAGTGATTGGTCTGATTTACAGGAAAGAAAAATGAACTTTCCTGTAGCAAGCTTATTTTCATTTTATGATGTTCTCCTCAAAGCCTAAAATTAAATTGACTAACAATACACAATATAGGTTCTCTACCGTGATATTCCTTAAAAACATATTCACCATCTGCAGGAGAAAATCCCCATGGTCCGAAGCACGTTATAGTACAGTAATATTCGAAATCATTTGATGGACCTGCCGAGAAAGAAGCTTAATAGAGCAAGCACACTTGTATAAGAGAAGAGGACTGGACGGTTTTGCAATTGCTATACAAGTACTCTAACTAGCAAGAGGAACGCTTAGATACTTTAGTTGTAGGCGTTGTTATCGTTTGAGAATCTTATATTCTTTATGTACATATATAGAGCTCTGTATTACAGGAATTCTTAAGTAAATTGCAGGCTTGGAAAACATAACATTAGATTTTGTTGAATGCATGAAATTTTCTGACTGAATTATAGCTTAGTTCACATTAGGAATTTGTAGTAAAGGCCAGCCAGCGAATGGTCAAGTTCTTGTGATAGTTATTCAGTTTCTTTTTGGCTATTCACTTGCATTTGTTTGATTTTCTGAAACACTTGGTACTTAAATATGTTTTAATAGCATCCAAAGAGAATATTTTAGTTTACGATATCACTAATTTGTTTTTTAAGTAAATAAATTTACTACACCCTAAAAATGCCAATATCTAAATCAAAGCGTAAGATTCTCAACAATTATCCTTTAATTTGTAAGATTGATTTAATTATTTAACAGTCAATATTTGTTTTTAGTGAAATTGTAAGGAATTATTTTTATTTAATCTCTATGCATATCCTATACATATACATATATATTTATAGGATACAGTTTATATACAAAGTGACTTTTAGGGTATAAAATAGTAAGTGCTCCCAACCATTTATTTTAGTAGATCAATGGTTATGATTTTATTCAAATTTATTGATTTTTAAATACATTAAAATATTCCAAAAATATTATGATAAGTACATTTATGTAATTAAACATGATAAATAAAATAACAAATCTCACTCGTTAAGGTGAAAAGTTATATTGGGAGAGAGAAATTATATTTGGGCGTTAACTTTCCCTCACTTTCGTCGCCATCAACTTTTCCTCCCACCTCCAATCACTTTGTACGCCATAACTATGAAGAAGTGATATTGTCGAAGGTGAAGAAACGGGATCACAACGGCATCATGAAGGAGGTGGGCAGCGAGAATGACATCGTCCTTGGCGGTAGAGGATCAGGGGTGGTGCTCGACAGCGGGCTGAGCTGGTTGCACCAG
The DNA here is from genome assembly GCA_026898415.1 of Leonotis leonurus. Classification (NCBI taxonomy): domain Eukaryota; kingdom Viridiplantae; phylum Streptophyta; class Magnoliopsida; order Lamiales; family Lamiaceae; genus Leonotis; species Leonotis leonurus. The sequence continues at coordinate 845,132 of JAPKLX010000071.1, read as the reverse complement.
CGAGGCAGCAGGACTTGCTGGAGCAAACATGATGTCATGATTATGTTGTTGCTCAAGGTTAAAACTACGATCGCATTGTCATATACGTGAAAATTGCAATTGCAATGTTATTTTGTTTAATAATATTTTATTGCACCACCCATACATTTGAATTGCATTAATATATACATGTAAATTGCACCGACATTTAGATTAGAATGAAATATTTCAGTACAGTCCAATTTATAATTCTTTACAGAATACAATGCATTAAACTTTTATTGTGAATCAACATGACATAAATTGGTATTGTGAATCAAAATAACATAAATTTATGTGAAAGATTATGTTATCCCATAAATTTTTTCAACTACAAAAAAATAATTTATAGTACAATATATATATATATATATATAATGCAAATTACGTAACTATACAATGCAATACCACGTATATATTTAATGCAAATTACATGACTATACAATGCACAATAAACAAACGAATTACCAAATTATTTGAGCGTGAGTTGATGGTAGTTACCAAAATATGTTTTGTAACAAATGGTATTGCTATGTTTTTTGAATTTTCATATAGAAACCGCCAATAAAATTTTACCATAATACCCTTTTGCATTGCAAATCTGCGATCCAACACGTCTAGACCAAAATTTCAGGATTAAATTTACACCATTAGATCTAATGCAATAAATGACGAAGTTTACTTCTTATTTTATACCCAAAACCCAACCCTATGTTTATATATACAGTGGCGGACGCAAGGGGGTGCTAGGGTGGGCTGAAGCACCCCCCATCCTAAAAATTTTTTTTTTTTTATAGTTTTTCGACGATAAATTTTCGACATAGCACCCTTCGCCGTGGTACGAATAGCTCCCCTACCATCTCGGTCCCTCAAAAATTAGTCGCGTTGAACAGCACGTAGAACCGTCAATCACCTCATCAAGTTCAAATTAAATAATTATTTTAAATTAACAAATATTAATCAAAATTTAATTATTCAATTAATCAAAATTAATTAAAATATACCATTCAATTAAAAAAAGGCCACGGTTTATTATCATATTCAACCTTAACATAAATAATTAAAGCCCAATAACTTAAATTGTGTATTTTTAACTTTAAAATTAATTTTTTCCAGTCCAAATACATGAAGTAGCCCAATAACTATTGCATATTTGTATTTGATTTGCTTTCTTCTTCACATAGAGTTGCCCAAACATTTTCCCTCATTTTTCACATACTAGTTGCTAACTTGTTATCTAACTGGATGAAGCCGGATTCAACTCAGCAAAAATGGAGAATTTATTATTTTTTCTTTACTTTTTTCTTCTTTTACAGCAAAGTATTAAAATTACCCATACAACAACTAAGTCTCTCTCAAATTCTCAATTATTTGTCTTTTATGTGAGTGAGTGAGTAAGTGGGCTTAGTGTGACAGGGGGTTGGAGCGGTTATTTAAGGTGAGGATCGTTTGGTTATCCTAAAATAAACAATTAAAACTTTAAAAGTCATTTATTTAATTTCTATCAAAGTTATAAAAAATATAAATATTACAATGATATTTAAATTAAATAAAAATTGCAAAAAATAGAATTGTATCCTATATTATCGAGCGGACTTTTTAGAAAAATTAGTTGTGTATATTGAGAAGGATATTTTTTCAACAATTGATAATGAGTCGATTTTGCAGTATTTTCAAACGATGGCTACACGTAAATATCAGTTGTCGCCACTTCCCTAGAGAAAAATAGTTATAATTTCTCTATGTTTTGATATTTGGGTGAATATTAATGTATTGAACTACTTCTAATGTATAAAATATTTAAATGTTTGTCTTTTTGGTTAATATTATAACTTTTGTATCGTTGCTCCACATATTTTTATTATTTTATATGAATTAATATTTATAGTGGAGCACCCCCAAAGCAAAAATTCTGCGTCCGGCCACTGTATATATACAAACATATTCATTTACGCGAGAACTTTTTGTGATTTTGCATCCATTTCCATCAATGTACATAGCAAAAAAAATACAAAATGTGAATGTGATCATTATCTACAAATATGCAATATATCACTCATTCCTTGTGAATATAATTGACAAAAAAAGAATTCTAAATTTCGAATAGTAGTATCTTTATATTACTATTTGCGTTATCATTCTTCTATTTTCATTCGATTAAAAATGGGCTTCATATGGGCCTTCGGCCCAATTGACCATCAGTCCATGAAGAGACGAAGACTTTTTGTATTTATAATCGCGTCAATCTCTCTCCGACACACACACTCTCTTGAAGGGTCTTCGACACACACAATAATTTCAGTCGAGAAAAGCAGAGTGTGAATGGCGAAAGCACGATGCCAAAGAATCGGATGCGACGCACTGTTCTCCGAAGACGACAATCCCGAAGGCTCCTGCACTTATCATGATGCTGTACGTACATCTCTCTCCCCCCCATCAGCTACTCAGTTATGATGCACGTATTATTCGATCGCCGCCGTAGCTTAATTTATCAGCTGAGAGTTCAATTAATATACTTAGCGAAGTTACTTGACTTTTGGAGCGATGATGCAGTGCAGTATTTTCATTATGCATTTAATATTTTTTTTATTAACCATTCGTGAGAGTTCAAAAAAGCTATTTTTTGCACTTTTTTCTTGGGGTAAGATAAACGAATGTGATCTTGTAGTCATCTTTCTTTCCTTTTTCCGCGAACATGACGTTCATGATCTGGTTTATATTACGCTGTTTGATTGCAAATTACTGTCTAATAATGCATAAGGCAGGCCATTTATGTATCAAAACAAAGAGAAATGAAATTTGTCTATGGGGATAGATGCAGGGCGCTTGGCTGGGATTCAGCTAATTACAGTAGCTTGTGTGTGTGTTTTGTCTGTTATATGTATTTGCTTGTGTGTATAAATAATATTGGACTTTCTCTTTTTAGTTCAGGTGTAATTATTTCAGCTCATATATTCTATTGACTGTTAATCTCTTAGGTTGGAGATGAATCATATTTTGGGACTTAGGCTGCTTCATCTTTAAAGCTGCTAGAAGCCTAGAACTTCATTATCTAATTTATCCATTTAGCAATTTTCAAAGCTCCCATCCTGAGTTTGTGTATCTTTTTAGACTCCTTTTTTTTTTTATCATCAAACCATTTTCTGCAATGTTTATCCCTCTTTTTTTTGTTTACTTGATCCAGTCGGGTGATTTTGCTTATATGTTATTACAAGTGTAACTCAATACTCTTCCTAGTTAATTTCTTTGGATTATTCAATTTATAATGTAGTTCAAAAAATATTGTCTGCTTGTTAGTTGTTACTAATATAGCATGCTGATTTTTATCTTTAGTCGTGTGTGGTGTTGTTTGTTGATGGGATTTGGCAGCAGAAGCTGTTGGAACATGGGGATTTGGTGGCTTTCTAAGCATGTAGATTATATTGTTTTTGACATCATAGAATGTTTAGCGTATCTGTTCAAAGTTACACTAGTTTCTGATTGCAGCATTCTTCATCATTTAATCTGTTTTTTCATCATTATTGGCACTTGTTCATCTAGATTTTGGTTTGTATCTTACTTAACGCATTCAATTCCTTTTGCTTTCTATTTACATTATGCGGACTAATTAATTTCATTCTTATATTACATGCTGTCATGCTGCGACAACCATTGGAATACAGGGTGTAAGTCACATTTTCTTTCTGATAAAAGTGTCTTATTTCAGCTTATTATTACTAAAACTAATTGCAATATTGCTCTTTTCCAGCCCAAATTTCATGATGGGATGAAAGAATGGAGCTGTTGCAAGAAAAGGAGCCATGATTTCAGTTTATTTTTGGAAATTCCTGGGTATGTATACTTTCCTTTTGCCCAGACTGCAGTCTTTTCTATTACTAATTTTTGAACATCAGGGTCAACTTTCCAAGTATCGATGAGCTTGAGCTATTGCTTTTCCACCTCAAAGTCTGAATATGATTGGACTGCACATAAAAGGGCATTTAAATTTTCCCTTTTGCTTGTTAAAGAATCTAACAGCTTACCGATCTTTTGGAAACTATCAAATAGGTATTTAGAAACATAATTTGGATTGCTTAATATATTGGCTGGCGCTCTGAAATGTATCTATAGTAGATGACTATAGCTGATATTCTTTGATAATTGATATTATGTTGTATATTGTACATTCTAAAAGTGCTATGTCCTTTACGGCATGTGATATTCCCATGTATAAAGATGTTAAACTACTTCAAATGAGTGTTTGTGTCTAGCTTGAGAATTTAGCTGCGCATCCTTTGAGGAGGGCATGTACGTCATATGTTTTGTGCTTCATCTTGTTTTTTTGGTAAAAGCTGATATACGAGATTGCAAAACTACCATGTTGAGGAACCTTTACTTAATGAAAGTCATCTTTTCAGTTTCTGATACACATAATGCTGCTAGAGTGAACGATATTAATAGGCAAGAATAGTGAACGGTTCATAGTGATAGCTATTTGCTGAATACGAAATAGCAAGAGTCCTCAAAGATTCAGAAGAGTTCTTTTATGTAGTTTGATGTTCATTTTATTCTTATTCACATGACTTTTACTGTATAGCAAGCATTTGTGTTGCATATATAGTCTCCTTCAATAGAAGCTGATTGCTATTGATGTTTAAAGTTGCAAGACAGGAAAACATACAACTGAAAAACCTGTGGTTGCAAAGGCAGCTGCAGCTCTAAAGCAGCCAGTTTCTGCTCCAACGCACCCAACTAATTCCTCTTCAAAAGATACCTGTCCTAGGTGTCGCCAAGGATTTTTCTGTTCTGACCATGGTATGTTTTCTGTTCGTTATATGTACTTCTTTTTTATGTTGAGAGTAGATGATTTCTAGAAGAATTATATCATCACTTTGCCAAAGACTGTACCGTGCTTACATAGCCTTGAGTTGCTGATTCTTTGGAGCTTATAAATGCAGCAACAGATTATGCTGGCTTTACAACTCAATAACATCCTTTATTTATCATCTGGTTTCTGCTCTTAACAGGTTCGCACAACCAAGAATTGAATCCAAAATCTGCAGTAAGTTCAAATAACGGTAGTCTGGATATCCAAGAACCAAAACCACCTAAGGTCAAGAAAGTTGTCGATATAAACCAGCCCCAGATCTGCAAAAATAAGGGATGCGGAGTAAGTTTTAAAGAGAAGGATAACCACGAAACAGCATGCAGTTACCATCCTGGGCCGCCTGTCTTCCATGATAGGATGAGAGGGGTGAAGAACATTTAACCTTGCCCCCTTAACCTTATCCTCAATTTTACTCCCACAAATTTCTTTATTTCCATTGCTGCATACATGTTTGACTTCCTTCATTATTGTTGATGTTGCAGTGGAAATGTTGCGACATTCATGTAAAAGAATTTGATGAATTCATGAGCATAGCACCATGTACAAAGGGATGGCACAATGCTGATCCAGAGTCTTGATGAAAGCTCGCTAATTTGAAAGGTTTCTTTTCTTTATCATATTCAAATGAACTTGAGATGTGAACAATTTATTGTAGCTTATAATCATGTACCCTTTTTCTTTCACGATCTTATGTGAGAACTCTTGAACCATCTTGTCTCTTCTCATCTCTGTCTAAATTAGCTAATGCCAAATGAAAATAAATTATATGCCATTTATACACTTCAACTAATCATAGTTAATTATCGGAGCCTCCGGTTGAACACTTTGTGCGGTTCAAATGTTCCTTTTCCTTTTCACTTCAAGATTGTCACTATCTATTTAACTTGCTCTACTAAATTTTGAGTTGATCACTATGAAAAATTCGAGCTTAATGTTAAAAGAGAGTTATGTATACAGTCATGAATTGTTTTCGAGGATGGAGTAATCAATTTCACAACAGAAGGGAATCTGAATTTGTGGGATATTCATATGAGACAACCAATTAAGATTTGATTTGGTAAAAGCTAAGATGTAGGGTGAGACAGACCAAGCCATGTGCAACTATGCATCCCTACCCTTCCCTCAAGGCTAACCGCTAAAGGCCAAATCGAGGGTCAACCGTTTTTACCTGTGGATATTAATGTGCATTAAGTGTCTGATTTTTCATGTCCTTCTTGTTATAATAATATATTTAAGAAAAGACACTATTTTTTTTTGAAGAAAAGACACTATTATTGTTATAGTTTTTGTACAAACATAACATATGTATAGTTAAGTAATTTTACACTAATGATTTGAATGCTTGCTTAATCGGGTAAGATTCTGTATTTTGTAATTCGGATGGACTTTATTCATCAACAATGAACAATAATGTTGATTAAATCAGAAAATAAAAGAGACTGCATAAAGTGAGTGGTAATTAAAGGACAAGGAAAGCGACCCAAGATGAAGAGGCAATCTTAAATCTCTTTATTTTTTATTTTTATTTTTTATTTTTTACAAAAGACAGAGCGTGGACTGGAGTGGGCCAGGCCAGGTCCGCGGAAGCTGACGGCGGAAGAGCCGCTGCAGCGGCTGAGCTCCTCCACAAAAGCTGCTTCCTCGGTTGCCTTTACTTTCTAGGCCTGGTCTACCCCCAATTCTTGAACGCCACGTGTCTGAGTTTTCTCTCTGTTTCTTATTTTCTTTATTTTTCTTTTCTTCATTTTCTTTCTACTATGTAGCAACAAAACACCTGCATGCTATATATGGTTTCGAATTCGAAGCTGATTTACTTTGGAAATAAACCCTTTTTACACAAGATCCAATTTTTAGATTTTGAATGGTTGTTGCATCCACATGTATTGTATAGGTTATGGAATTTTATTTTAATAGTGATAATTTTATAAAAATAATTTATAATCGATAAAAAGGCTATATTGTATGTACATATAAAACTGTGAAATTATATTCGTAGGCAATTATATTTAATAAACATAATTGTGATTTATTTAATATATTATGTTTAAGTAATTCAAATATATAAATAACACACCTTGTATGTAGTATATCATACTCCTTTTATTCTAATTATTTAGTCTCGGAGACAAACATGAGTATTAAATAAATAAAAGTACTATATCTCTTCGAAATAACTACACTATTACAAGGGAACTTTGCCAAATGCAAAAATTACTAGTAAATATAAAAAACAATCAGTTATTATAACGTTTCGTTCATATAAAAAGAAAATACAAAATGCATGGTTGTACACCAAATTTGGGGATGGGGCCAATCTAACTCAGTTAGTATTGCTGCTCCAAATTTGGTGGTGAAGTAGTGAACTATTCCTTTGCACCCAACCAACTGGATAAAGATCTTGCTATATAGCTAAGCTAACCAACCAATTCATAGATTTGGTCACAAAAATCATCATATCATAAAACAATATACTCAATGCTTATTTAATGATATGTTCATTATACATGCAACATTGGTTATTTCATGATAATACTTATTTATATATACCCAATATGATACTTTCGTGACAACCGACAACAATATATCATATATAAATATAAGTGGCCCAAAGTTGGTTAATAGTTTACGTAGTGGAAAATGTTTTTATTTGATAATTATCCTTATTTTTTAATTGATAAATATGTTGAAATTTTAAGATTCTCACTATGAAGCTAAAATTAGTACTTTTGATTTCAGATATTAACTTTTTACACAATTTTCCCTTATTTGTTGTGCAATATATATATTAAGGAAAAGTTATAGAAGGTGATCATTACTGTTCAACACCTTCAAATTAAATGTCTAATTTTCCATTTATTTCCAAAGTAGTTGAATAATGAAGTCCTTAATAAGATGAGCCCTCTTACAACTTACACAACGGTCATTACACAAGTGCATAAGCACGTTGCTGTAAATTATTGTCGTTCCAATATTTTAAAATTAAATTATTACGATCACAAGTTTTTCAAACGTATGCATTTATTTAAACAATAAAACCCTCGTAATTAAATGTAGCGAATCCAAAATTTTACTTTGGTCTTAAAGAGCAACTGCACCCAGAAAAAAAAGGCAGTGAATTAATTAGGTTGGAATTTCATGTAAAGATTCATTTTTTTTTTTCATTTAAACAATTTTTTCGAATAATGAACTTTTAACCCAGAGTGAAAGTAAGTTTGGTCTAAACTTAGACAGAGAAAATATTTTTGCAGCAAATTTGACTGCTATTATTGTTGTTGTGGAAGCATATATACTATACATGGATAACTGGAGAAAACGAGAGGAAAGTAATGGAGAGTGGAAATAGCAATTTTTGGTTGCATATACTTAGATATTGAGAGGGGCCCACTACCCGCTGAGAATGAGGTGACTGTATCTTCATGAATGTTGATTCTTTTGACGCCGTAACATCAGTTGTTAGATTATTCATTATTACTCCACTTCTTAATTAATGTGTATCAATATGCTAAAGTAAATTTACCCAATTATATTTTTTTAAATTGTTATGAACTTTTGATTTATAGAAGACATATATATATTTTTTTCTAATAAAAGAAGTTATTTTAACATTTGCGCGGGAAAAGATTGAATACCTTCGTAAACTCGCACATGAAGGCATATTTGTTACATGCAGCTGAGCAGAGCCCAGCCAAACATAAGACTTTTTTAATAATGTAGTATGCTGTTATAAGTTATAAGAAGACTACTACCACTAATAATAATAACAATAATTTTAGTTATAATGTAAGAATGAAAAAGTGAAGCAGCTTTGGGAAACGGCAGTACGGTTAACGGCCCCTGCTACACATCTATGTGTGTCGCCCTTTACTTCATATTACTGTCTAACGTCGCTTCACCGCCGTTTCCCTATCTTCATATATCTCTACGAACACATATATCCGTATTATCTCTCTCTTAATAACGCATCGTCGTCAATAGTGTAGCTTTTTGAGTTTTTGTGTGTTACAATACACACACACTGCGTCTGGTGCGAGTGCAGTGTGCTGTTGCCATACATTTAACGCTCTCTCTCTCTGTCTCCGCATTCACACTCGCTCTCTTCCCTTATTGCTTCTGCTGCTCTCTGCCTTACATATCACGCCAAAAGCCTGCTTCCGTTGTTACTACCTGCCTTCTCTCTCTCTCCCCCAAACACATATTCTTACATTCACTGTCACAGTAAGTAGTATAGTATCACGACTCAGCTATTATGAGGAGATGCGTCTGACCCAGTGAAAATCTCGCTGCAAGACTCCCTTTTTTCTATTGCTTGGGTTTGTTGAACAATGGTGGATGAACAGGATTTGCTTCTGCAGAGGAAGACCAATATGACAACTGTTTTCCTCTATTTTTTGCTCGTCTTCTTTATCCTACTCCCTATAACCTCATCACTCAGGGATGAAGGTGTGCATCTCTCTATCTCTTCCAATGTGTGTAGAATGTAAATGTTGATTCACCTGTTACATTCCTTTTTCTTTTCTTGTATTGACCATCATGATTCTCATATTGAAGACTGTGGCTTTAGGCCTTTCGCTATATTCGTTGTTCGTTTTCAAAATAGTTTACCAGTCTAAGAAGGTTCGTTTTTCGGCATCAAAGCTCGATAACTTATATCTTCTGAGTTAATGATGAGTAACAGCTTTTGTTGCTCTCTTCATACTTCGATCTTTATTCCCTTTCATGGTTTCTCAGTAAAAAATGAGATACTTTGGTTTTCTTGCGTTCGAAAATTCCTCAAAAACCCTTCCAACAATGCTGGGATTCTAATCTGGCAACCGGCGAGCTGTAATTTTAGTTTTTAATGAGAAATCCGAAATTCTTAGATATCTCAAAAAGTACATTAAAAGAACAATGATAGAAGAGGAAATCTAAATTCTTATAAAGTTCTCCATTTTCTTTTATATATTATGTTGTCGCTTATGTGGTTGAGTTTTTTCTGGTTGCATCAATATTTTAATAGTTGTGTCTGATCTTCCTCGGTCTTGTGGAGCGAGTGCGTGTGTTATCCACCTAGAGCGAAGCAGAATTTAACGACCAATGCAATACTTTATTATTGAGAGAATCTTGAAAAAGGCGTTTCCTTTGTTTTGTTCATTTCTTTCTTTTTTATGCTAGAAAATATTTGTTGTTTGTCATATACGTTAGCCATTATCTTTCTTTTTAATTAATGCAAGTCTGTGGATGGTGGTGGCAGGCAAAGCGTTAATGTCTATCAAAGCTTCGTTTAGCAATGTGGCCAATGTTCTGCCGGACTGGGATGAGGTTCACAATGATGATTTCTGTTCATGGAGGGGTGTATCTTGTGGAAATCTCAGCATTTCTGTTGTTGTTCTGTATGTTTCCTTTTCCTTTCTTGGTTCCTAGTTGATTTGATAGTAAGTAGATAATTACAAATTGCTCTCGGTTGTCTTCAGTAACTTATCTTCTAAGTTAACTAAATATACCTTCTATTATGTTTATTTTGGATAAAGGAATCTATCAAATCTCAACTTGGGTGGAGAAATTTCACCTGCTATTGGAGATTTGAGGAATCTCGAGTCTGTGTAAGTGTTCATTCTGAATCCCCACATTTTGTCTTTTTGCTTCTTTTGTAGGGCTCCATTCTTACTTGCACACACTGTTCTTTTACTGCAGAGACCTACAAGGAAACAAATTAACAGGCCAAATCCCTGATGAGATTGGAAACTGTGTTTCGCTTGAACTTCTGTAAGTTTGATGCTACTGTTTTTGTTGGTCATGCAGTATGTATCATGTGATTCGGATAAGCACTGAATAAAGTTGTTTATATATATTTCTATTTGTTTTTCAGTGATTTGTCTGAGAATTTGCTTGAAGGAGACATACCCTTCTCAATCTGTAAGCTTAAGCAGCTTGAACTATTGTGAGTACTTGTGATTTCCATTTAGGTTCGATGACATTCTTTGGCATTTAATTTGACCTGACAATGATAATCCATGTCAGAAACTTGAAGAGCAATCAACTTACAGGTCCAATACCTTCAACATTAACACAAATTCCTAATCTGACAACTCTGTAAGATTACTGATGTCTTGATCACATTCTTGTAAGAAATAGAGCTTCTGACTGTATCTACTGCTGTTGTCTAATGGCGGATTGAAGAGATCTTTCTCAAAACCAGCTTACAGGAGAGATACCAAGGTTACTTTACTGGAACGAAGTCCTACAGTATCTGTAAGTGAATCAACTGCATTTGCTAATTGCCAACTTAATTGTAAATAAACTCATCTCATACTTCTTTGGAAAGACGTTTGCGTTTTACAATATTATTTTGCTTACAGTTACTATTGTGGTACAGTGGTTTGCGGGGAAACATGCTGACTGGAACATTGTCTCCTGATATATGCCAACTGACTGGCCTTTGGTATTTGTAAGTATTCTTCAGTCTCCAGTATCAAACTGACTCTTCAACTCTTGAGTTCTTCTGCAATCTTATGTGCGCCCTTATGCAGTGATGTTAGGGGAAATAACCTCACTGGGCCCATACCAGACAATGTTGGTAACTGTACAAGCTTTGAGATACTGTAAGTTTAGTTGTACTAGCTTATTTTTGAGCCTCTGTTCTTCAGCTCAGATAACATATGCCTTTGCATTTCAGGGATCTTTCGTATAATCAGATTACTGGAGAGATTCCATACAATATTGGCTTTCTACAAGTGGCAACACTGTAAGTTAATTAGTTGACTCCATCTTGTATGTGGTGAATTAACTTCTGCTTGTTCTTGGTTGGAATTGACAACAAAACTGTGTGTGCTTTTCTTTTATATACTGTACGCTTATTTGGATATGCATTGTTCGTGAGTGTTGCTCTTTAGATTGATAAGTACAGATGCCTTGGACAGGTCTTTACAAGGAAACATGTTGACTGGAGAGATTCCCGAGGTGATAGGCCTGATGCAGGCCCTTGCTGTCCTGTAAGCATACCATGCATTTTATTGCTCAACATTTATACTAAATTAATTAATATGAGCATACCTGAAAGCTTTACTCACACTGTTAGACTTACTATTTGGAAATTGTATGTCCCTTTTTTTCTTCATTTTTCTTTCAGGGATCTGAGTGAAAATGAATTAGTTGGATCAATTCCACGAATTCTTGGCAATCTCTCCTACACAGGAAAACTGTTAGTGTTAACTATTATCATAATATTTTTAATCTTTATCTCTTGAAACTCGTGTTCTCCCATTCAACTCTTACCTTGCGGCTGCTCTAATTTCAGGTATCTTCATGGCAACAAACTTACTGGTCCAATTCCTTCTGAGCTGGGAAATATGACAAAGCTTAGCTATCTGTAAGTCTTGATAAAGTAAGATTTTTGGCATTTGTTGTGTTTGTATATTGTTGCTAATCTGGCTGATTTTGAAGGCAATTGAATGATAACCAACTGACTGGAGGCATTCCTGCTGAGCTTGGGAAATTGGAACAACTTTTTGAATTGTGAGTCACTAATTGCTTATTGTACTTTCTTCCTCCATCTACTCCATACACATACCGAATGTTGTAGTTACTTCCTGCAGGAATCTGGCCAACAACAACCTTGAAGGGCCCATTCCTGAAAATATAAGCTCTTGCACAGCATTGAATCAGTTGTAAGATCTCTATTTGGTTCTAGTATAGACTCACATCTTTCCATTTTATAATTGATTTATAAAATATCTTTCTTTTGTGGTTCTGATAACCTTATCTTTCAGCAATGTGCATGATAATCGGTTAAATGGATCCCTTCCCTCTGGGTTCAAGCATCTGGAGAGCCTCACATATCTGTATATTTCCTTATATTATCTTCTTGTACTCCTTAATATTTCCTCGCACACATGAAATAGGAAATGTTTGTTCTTGATTTACAGAAATCTGTCTTCCAACCAATTCAGGGGCAGCATTCCAGTTGAGCTGGGGCACATAATCAATCTTGATACATTGTGAGACTTGAGAACCAGTTTACATTGTAATTATACATGAATGATCTCTGTATGACTCCCTTCTTTTTCTTTCCTTAGAGATCTTTCACGCAACAATTTCTCAGGAAATATTCCTCCCTCTGTTGGTGACCTGGAGCATCTCCTCACTCTGTAAGACTGTTATGCTTTACTGATTGCATCAATCAATTTCCGGAATATATGTAATGTATGCTGGGGGAAACTGTAGGAACTTAAGCTTTAATCATCTCATCGGATCCATTCCTGCTGAATTTGGTAATTTGAAGAGCATTCAGACAATGTAAGTTCAATAAGACGTTTTAGCACGTCCATTTCTAGTCCTCTAGGATAAAGATCATAATCGTTTATTCCTTTTAGGGATATGTCGTTCAACAAGTTTTCAGACAGCATCCCCAGAGAGTTGGGCCAACTGCAGAACTTAGCCTCTCTGTATGTTCTTGTGACCCTGTCAACTGATGCTTTCATGATGTACATTTTTGCAACAACTCTTACATTCTCCATTGGTCTTATGCCTTAATATAAATACAATTTATTGGAGCTACAGAATATTGAATAACAATGAGCTGAGTGGAAAGATCCCGGAGCAGCTGAGTAACTGCTTGAGTCTCGATAAGCTGTAAGACTTGTTACTGAGCAACATTTTCATTTTAACTTGCTCCTCATTTGGTCAATAATACATATTTTTCTTCTATTACAGGAATGTTTCTTACAACAACATTAGTGGTTCAGTTCCTCTTGGCAGAAACTTCTCTCAATTTTCACCTGACAGGTAGAAAGCAAGATCACTTCTAGGTCCCATGGTCTTTTTTTCGTTAATGATGCTGATCTTGCGGGTTTTACCAGCTTCGTCGGGAATCCCTTGTTGTGTGGTCACTGGTTGGGTTCAATTTGTGACCCTTACCCTCCAAAAGCTAAAGGTGATGTTGGATTTGATACTATGGAATGCATGTTATATATATATGTTTTCCTTGCACTTCATCTTGAGTCTCCCGTTTACATTTTTTGGCTTTTCTTGTGTTTTGGATTTTAACATTTGTTGTTGATTCTTTCATTCAGCTGTATTTACAAGAGCATCACTTGTATGCATGGCAGTGGGGTTCATCACATTGTTAACAATGGTGCTGGTTGCTATATACAAATCCAAACAACCAACTCCATTCATAAAGGGATCTAAGAACACACTGCAAGGTTACCAGAGCTCTCAATCATTCCCAGTTCTTTTTTTGTATTTATTATCTCTCACATACTGAAATGTTCTCCCCATGGTTAGGTTCATCAAAATTGGTTGTCCTTCATATGGATATGGCTATACACACCTACGAGGACATAATGAGGCTTACAGAGAATTTTAGTGAGAAATACATAATAGGATATGGAGCTTCCAGCATTGTATATAAATGTGTTTTCAAGAATTCCCGACCTATTGCAATTAAGCGACTCTACACTCGGCATCCATACGATTCTCGTGAGTTTGAGACTGAATTAGAGACTGTGGGAAGTATAAGGCATAGGAACCTCGTGAGCTTGCACGGTTACTCCCTCTCTCCACAGGGGAACCTTCTCTTCTATGATTACATGGAAAATGGCTCTCTTTGGGATCTCCTTCATGGTTAATTCTTTTCCATTAATATTAGTGCATACATCTTAGGCCTAGCTCAATATAACACACATTGCAGGCCATTCCAAGGTGAAACTGGACTGGGAAACACGCCTTCGAATTGCTGTTGGAGTCGCACATGGCCTTGCTTACCTCCATCACGACTGCAACCCGAAGATCATTCACAGGGATGTTAAGTCTTCAAACATCCTACTCGATGAGAATTTTGAAGCTCATCTCTCTGATTTTGGGATTGCAAAATGTTTGCCTGCTGCAAAAACTCATGCATCGACATATGTTCTTGGAACAATAGGCTATATTGACCCTGAGTATGCAAGGACTTCTAGGCTGACTGAAAAATCAGATGTTTATAGCTTTGGGATTGTGCTTCTTGAGTTGCTCACAGGGAAGAAGGCTGTGGACAATGAGTCGAATTTGCATCAGCTGGTAATTCTCCGATCCATTTTATCCCTGTGTTTGTTCAATGTAAGGGGAAATTGTTACTCATTTCTGGTGTATGAACTTCAGGTGCTGTCAAAAACAGATAACAACACGTTGATGGAGTCTGTGGATGGTGAGGTGTCAGTGACGTGCATGGACATATCCCACGTGAGAAAAGCCTTTCAGCTGGCTCTGCTCTGCACCAAATCCCACCCTACTGAGAGGCCAACTATGCTTGAGGTGTCTAGAGTATTAGTCTCATTGCTGCCACCACTTCCTGCCAAGAAACCTTGCTCGACCCCTCCTAGAAGCATTGACTATGCCAAGCTCGTGGTTGGCAAGGGGCAGCCGCAAACGCCTCAGCAGCAGCAGCAGCACAACTCCAATTCCTTGGATGCTCAATGGTTTGTTAGGTTTGGAGAGGTAATATCGAACAACACTTTGTAAGAAGACGGTTTTTGCCTTCTTTATTGGTTGATGAAGATGGAGTGATGAAAAGTTGAAGAGGCATTCCCAGTTTTGTTCCCTCAATTAACGGGTTGGAAGGGGAGGCTATTGTGCAGTTCCTGCATGTTTTTAACAATAGCAGATGGAATATTTTGTAGCTTTGTATTTTGATGAAAAGACTAATGCCATGCTGTTGGTATAGCAGCAGTTTGTACATATCTGTATTGCTGCCACTAATCAATGAAATTTATATGGATTCGGAAGGCTGTCATGTAATTCATTGCCATACATTTTGCTGGATTACACTTGATTCAAAGATTTTCTATTATAACACACTCGAGATTTTCCTTTACAAGATACCCTTAATGCTAATCAGATAATATCATACAATATGGTGTTCTAGAGATGGTTACGTCAGTGGCTAAAATCACAACACTATCTTTGGAACAAAATCTGGTTGGAAAATCAAACAAAAGAAACATGAAAACTATCCACTGTAGTCGCCCTCAGAGAACTTATTCTCTGGGTAGAAAACTGCCACAACTTCATTTCTCCCAAATTTCCTTCCGTTCAGTGCTGACCGAGCTTTTACAGCACTTTCAGTGTCCACGTATTCCAAATACACCTACGCATAATGAGTTACAGCAATCACAAGTGAAATGCAATGCATTGCAAGAAGGAATCTTGAGAAACTGCTTAACCACTAACCTTCCCTATACCAGGTACGTATTCTCCATTAGGAAGCGGGCGTGGGATTTTCAAGTTCACCAAATTACCTGCGGAATTTCAATTTGAAAAGTTGGAATTAGTTAATGGAACTCAAACAGTACAGTAGCCTAGGAGGACTTCAAAAGGCTGTAAAAGAGGCAGATCAGTTGAGATTACTAACCGTACTCGGCACATTCAGTTCTCATGTCGTCAAGTATATCTTCATAATCATTGTCATCATTGAGATCATCAGGGGAAACTGCATTTGTTAAGCAAACCACCTTTGTAGCCGGTGCCATAATAGGTGCTAACCTGGGTCTCTGCAAAAGATATTACAGTTTTTCTAAAGAACAGTATTAGTCAGGCTTATAGAAGCCTTCTAGAAACGTTTTAACACAAACAACATTGAGGACCATGATAACAACTGGAGGATAAGAAGAAGCACAATTCTCACTACCTGTAATGCAATTTGTTGTTGCGTATGCAATAGCACGCTCTCCTGCTCTGGTTGAAGTTGTGCTGCACCCTTCTTAGCACGCCTAACAATGAGAGTTTGATTACCTATCATTATCCCATTAAGAGCTGCACAAGCAATATCTGTGACTGATAAATCCTGGTAAACACAAAATGCATAGCCTTTGGAGTTCCTTGTTTGTCTATCTCTAACCAGAGTAAAACCCCGAAGTGGTCCAAAGGACTCAAGCAGCTCCCTGGCCTGTGATTCTGTAAAATAAGACGGTAACCCACCAACATATATGCGGTTAGGGTCCTCAGGCCCTCTAGCAGATAGTGGTGTCAACCCAACAGCTCCAAGATCTAGATTAGGATTTGGTTGACTGGGGCCCAGATTAGCAGCAAGTGAAGGGTCATAGTCACTCGGTCTTCCCACTCTAAGTGGCACACCCTGAATAAATAAAGATGAAATTAGTTTCAATATCATACTACCAACGAATGTGATTGACATCGCAGAAGAGCGAAAAAATAGAGAAAAAGATTTCAAGTATGATATTAATATTTACTTCTAGTTAGATGCAGTTGCTACCTCAAAGATTATGCCATCTAAAGCCATTGCATTGCTAGCCTCTTCAACTGATCTCATCTCCAGAAATGCAAAATTTCTCTTGTGGTTAATGTAAACATGCACCACAGCGTGTCCTAAATAATGAACAGATAACAGTATGAATCAATCATAAATTGCTCACAAATGCATATGGCCAAAAGATTATTAACAGTGTGGAGATTTACCAGCACCAACAATATTTCCATTGATTTCTGACATAACACGATTAAAGAAACTCGCCACCAACTGCCAAAAGAACAAAAACAATAGAAGATTTAACTAACTGCATCAGTAAGAAATGACAGCAAGAGAAAGAGTTGGGACAAAAAAAAGATCACATGCAAAAAGGGGCAAACTTCACATTTCAAGAAAAACTAGCAAAGGGTATATCCAGTTACATGATCAAAATTATTAAAAAAATTAGGATGCAACTTAGTATCACATTTTCTTTAGCAGTTTCTGGAAGTCCTCCAACATAGACCCTGCGAGCAGCCATTGTATCCTGAAAAAACATAGATTCTCTCAAGGACTTTTTTTCACATTCAGAGTTAACATAATACAGAAAAGTATGATGGAAAAAACCTGCTGAGTCATTTCCTCCACAAGTATTTAACGCATTTTTGGTCTCGTGTGTCATGTTATTATTGATGTGGTTATCTTGTATTTTCCGAGTCAAGTGAATTAGTTGTGCTCGAATCACAATTTTTATCATGTTTCAAGTTTGTGAGTTCGAGCGTGTGATTAGAGGGAATGTGACTCGGAAATGCCAGATAAATCACGAGGGAATGATTTCCAGATAAATCACGATTCATGAGGGAATGGATAGGGGTTCGCACAAGGCCAAGTCAGCGGTCTCCACAACTCAGAGACCGCTGACACCTCAGCGGCTGCTGACCTCCGAGCCAGTGGGAATTAACGTGGCAACAGGTCAACGGCCGCTGCCACCTCAGCAATCGCTAACTTGTCTTCTCATACTTACGCACAAAAATTCATTTTGACCGTTATCAGGACTTCATTTATGTATTTTCTTGTCCCCTGAGGCGATTTCAGTCGGTAGAAACACAAAAGAGTTTTTGATTATTTCTCTTTTATGTTTTTACTTTCCATTATGTATAATCATTACAACTCTTGTTCAGTTAGAATTACTTTGATCGGAAGATTTCTAGTATTTTGGTAATTTAGTTTGTTTTCTTCTGTTTGTAGATACATCAAACACTTTTAGATTGTTTCTCTTTTATGTTTTTACTTTCCATTCAGTACGATTAGCCACTACATTTCTTTTTCAGTTAGAATTACTTTGATCGTAGCTATACCAATTACCAAATCACAGAGCTACAATAATGTTAGGTGTGAGAGTAAGACAACCTGTCCGCTTGAAGAAGGTAACATATGTGGAGACATTCGAGAAAGGGTAGAGGTGGTTCCCGGAAGCTGGCCTGAAAATGCTAAACCAAGATCTATCAAGCATAAAAAAAGCTTGGGCAACTTCTCATTCTTAAGTTACGGGTGCCGGAGTTGATATTTGTTAATAAATTTACTTCATGATTATTGTTGAGTATCAATTTACAATAGATCTCTATGTAAACATCTATTATAAATTATATAAAAGCTACCAAACATGCAATCCTGGTTATAGATGGACAAGACCTGTATTCATTCTTCCTTGTACATAAAAGCTACAGAAGTCGGCTCACGCCCATTGTCAGCACAGTGGGGCTAGTGGCCCAACATTGCCTTCTTAGAACATAACATAGCACATACAAAACAAACAAACAAACAGAAACACAACAAGAAACCAAAAACTCGCTCAGTTTCCATCACAAAGCAAATAATTAAATAAAAGCTGAACTGTCAATTTTAGGGACTAGTACTCCAAGCAAATTGTGATGTGCAATTGAAGGACCAAGTGAGCTTACCAAAATGAAATCATTTTTTTGATACGACAATTCCACACTATCTCACAAGAAAAACACAAGAGTTATCATATGATGTATATTGTAGAATAATTTTGTTTGGCTATACCTGTAACAACAGCGCCAGTATTTGGAATCAATGCAGCAGGAGGATCCATGTCAAAACCACTCATTCTTCTTCTGTAGAGTATACCATTAATGACAGACGCAATCAAAACATGTGGCGTAATGGTTGAAGAATTTAGATCAGTAAAATAACTTGTATGAGTAAATAAACCCCAAATTCATGAGTTTGGTATAACAGAAAGGCAGCAAATGTAATGTGACGGTAAAAGTTAATTTGCTGTACTTGATATGAAGCTACCTTGTTAGATTCCAGGAACACTCAATTTACATAAGAAAGAAGATAATGGTACCATCACACACTACCTTTTGGAACGTGAACGAGACCTCGACCTTGATCTATAATCAGCTTTGGCACTTGAACGAGATCTAAATCTGTGCTTGTGTCTTTCCTCCCTATCTTTATCATAATCTTTCCTCCTGAAATCAGAACTAATTCTGTGCTTGTGTCTTTCCTCCCTATCTTTATCATAATATTTCCTCCTGAAATCAGAACATGGTACCGTAAATATATGTGGTCATTTCCAGTGCAGAAGATATAAAGCATTGCATTTTCTTACCTGTCATAGTCTCGGCTTCGGTAATAGTCGCCATCACCTTCATCCCTACCTCTGGTTCTCTTCCTTCTTTCACTTCGGTCTCTGTGGCGATCTCGGTGATACCGACCACGATCCTTTTCTCGCTCTCTGTCCCTGTCTTTGTCCCTGTCTCTATCACGCTCCCTGTCATTCTCTTTCTGCTTGTCCCTATCTTTATCTGGACCCCTTTCCCTCTCCTTGTCTCTGCTCTTAGAGGACCCCCTCTCCCTATCTTTTGCTTGTTCACGAGATTCCAATTAACAAAGTGAAGTTGAATACAATATAACACTAGGAAACACATAGACAACAAAGATAAATAAGTTTTCTAAGCAGATCATTCCAATTAATATAAAATTAGAACATAGAATAAGTTTTCTGGTGCATCATCCCATTTGTTAGATTATATCAATGCTATGATCTGCACGTTCCCCAGAATTAGAAGTGCCTTTAAAATTATTGTCTTTAAAAGAAAAGGCTTATCTTCAACTACTACATGCAACAGAAACATTAACTAATAGTAGTTTAATACGAATGAATTTTCATCTACTCAAAAGACAACCAACAGCCAAATCAACACGCTTTAAAGAGTTAAAAAAAAGGAAGCAATTAAACCTCAAGACTACCATTATTTAACTGCACAAAAATGGAGGTCATAGCTCATGCTTCGAAATATTTCTAAGCAGATGAATACATGTAACAGCCTTTCTCTTCTTCACTTTCTTTAGGTGCACTTACAGCAAAAAAACAAGCAGATGAGAAAAGCTAATTATATCAGCAAAACTGCTGACCTTGGGCCCAGAACTTGAAGACCCTCTGTGAGCTTTCTCCTGCACGCCTCCCGGTTCGGGTGATTCGGCACGAGATGGAGAAAGGGAATTCCCATCAGCCTCGTGCGCTGCCATCTAAAAACTGCATTTGTGCCTGGGTTAAGATGGAGAGAATAATAATAATCATCATCAGTTTCTTCTGAATCATTGACTAGGACTAACTCAAACTATGTCTTCAGATTTGGGAAAGCAACAATATTACAAATCATAAACTTTGTGAGTTATGCACATAATCAGCAACAGAGCACAAATCACCAATTCATTATATTAACATCTACAAACTGTTTGAATAATTGAAATTTACTTGTAAAGCAATTTCATGCATTCTTGCGTAGAATGATTTCTAATTAATGCAATAACATTGGCTGCCAAGACCCACAAAGTGAACCATAAGATGCATGGTTACGCGTGTTCATTTCATCCGTTGTCATAGCCAAATTAATTTACTGCCTAGTCTTTGTAGATTAATTAGGCGCAACACTGGATAATAAGGGAGCTTCTCTTCTTTTGCAAGACTTTGTGCCTGACAGGCTATACTATATCTCAAATCTCAATAACAAGTCTACCCCATTCCATAATTAATTCACTTAAGAAGGAAGTACTCAGTGATAAACTGCAGTTGTGCTGGTAAGACAGATGAACATTAGATAGAAACACAAGAACGAGGGAGTACCGCTTGGGAAATCGGGGATCTGCAAATAATCGAAACCTATATCGCCGTTTCAGCTCCAAATGTGTGATCGATATGGAACCCCAACTTGCTATCTTCTATTTTCCGCTAGAGATGGTTATGGTGCACACATCTATACGCAAAGACGCAGGGAGTTAGACTCCAGCTAAAGAAGACTTGACACCACACGCAAGGGAAGGGAGTTAGAAGTTAGTTATGGTTTGTTACTGTTTCATTAGTTTGTTAAGTAAGTTGCAGTAGGTTTTTAGCAGTAGTTGTGTAGCTCTCCTTTATCTTTCTTCTTTCTTTCATGTCCATATATGTGGCAAGTCTGTAAAGTTTGATGTTGAAGTCAGGATTTCAAACAAACATCAAAACAAATAAGTTCAAGACTGTAAGTTTTAACGTGAATAAAACCAAGAACAGCAACCATGCACAGCAGAAAGAAGATAGATTATGTAACGAAAACAAGAACAAAATAAGGCAACATTTACGTGGTTCAATTGCAAAAGCAATCTACATCCACGGAGGGTGAAAAGAGCCTTTATTGATTCACTGAAATGAGTAGAATACAACAGAAATGAGTCGAGAAAGAAAACATCTCTCAAGGGCATAAGAAATGACTTGAGCTTTTCTATCCTCGCTACTCTTTGTTTGTTCTCTTCTCAGCTGTATTTATCAAAATCTTTGTGTGTGAATTTTGTGTTTAGATTCCCACAATAACTGCCTAAAATTACTCCAGCAACGATCTCTCATCTCCACCGTTGAGTATAAATGGTGCAGATTGATCCCACAAGCCACACACATGAGCTGTAGTCCATCTCACAACCACCTTAACGGCCATCTCCAGAAATTGCTAATTCCTTCAACTTAGGCTAAATATTGCAGACAAACCACACCACAAAGATTATAACTTGTATTGTATCACGGTCTATTAATGTTAGCATACAACAACACTTGAAAATTTATAATTCACTGGGAATGGCAGAGTTGAAATTATGAAGAATAAGTTTACCTAGTGATGTTGGGTTGATGAGGCCTCATAGGAGCTCCACAATGTTGATTAGGTCCCTGCTGACATTTCTGTAATTTTATCAACATACAATAATAAAATATATCACTACCAAACCCATATGAAGAAAATGCTGAAATCTTACCCACAACTCTGTCTGAAAAGAGCCACGGCTACTTCTACTCGAACTCTGCATTTGAATAGGAGGCCAAATCATAGTTTGTCAGCTAGTAGTAGAGCATGATCATATCATGTGTGTACGTGTGTGTGTATATATATATATATATGCAGTTTCTGCACTTGCCTTGGAGCTGACCGAGGACACAGACGTTCTCTTTGGCTTCGATCCCAGAGAGAGCTGAAACAGTAGGCAATGTGTGTGTGTGTGTGAGAGAGAGAGAGAGAGGATACAGATGCAACAAATATTGTACCTTGTTGAACTCCTCTGTAAGAGAACTTCCTCCAGACGATGATCTATTTTCCTGTAGAAAAGTTAAAGCCATCTATAGTATATAAGATAAGTTTAATATAGCTTTGATAAATATTCTTCATATGTTGCTGTTCTTGAAGCCCAGTGTTTCTAAATGGCATGTTGTATACTTGCACGTCCGGAGTAAGTATTATCTACTAATTTTGCTATAGCAACTAGAAAAGGTTATGATATACCTTAGCTGATGAATGGTGATTGGCCCTCTCTGTAGTTTTGAAGTGAAATTCCTGATAGAAGTAGACGACAAAAAGGAAACCAAATACAAAAGATTCAATATATCACAGATTAATTTACTGAGAAATTAGGTATTGTCTTTCTGTTAAGAAATCATGTATAAGCAAAGGAGGAAAACATGATTTACTTGAAACTCTGTAAGTGGTGTCTTGCTCTTTCTCGGTCGGGGTAAGGAACGAGCCTCTAAATTCTAGAGAAATACAAATGTAATCGCAGAATAAAGTATGTGATCTTAGATATATGCCAAAAGAATTTAGAGAAATATTGGTTAGTGCAATAATACTAACTTTTATGTTTGATGGATGATGGCATTTAGAGGGGGGACTCCTCTGTTTTTGGCTTTCGGTTTCGCTCGGTGCCCAACTCTTCTTGGACCTGTAATCCCAAATTTCATCAACATTTTGGATCAATTCTACACAGACGACCACGAAGAATGGGATCCACATAATAAAAACTGTGTGAATATGTACCATCTTCGCCTTTGTGATTTGGGTGGTGGTTCCAGTTCCGGTTCTCTTGGAACAGAAGCCTTTCAGTTGGAACAAAAACAGCATCAAAGATAGTATACATCATCATATCTTCCTCTCTCCACTGTTAAAGAATAAGAAATTATGTATGAAGCTAGCAATACCTCCTTTGATGATTTATGAGACAACGAGAACTTATGCTTTAAATAGGACCCCTGCACAATACAGGATTCACAAGTTAAGACAGCTTAATTAAGCCTATGTCACATAGAATATATAACTGCTTTGTGCAGTTAACTACCTTCTTCAAGAAACCAGTCTCAAGCTTCTGTCGTTTGGTTGCACGAATTTCGAATCCAGTGCAAGTTTTCCTCGCATCCAGCTTGGTTCGTGTTGCTTTTTGGAACCTGGTAAACAATGGGTGACAAGAAAACAAACCTAAGAGAAACGAGGACATGAATAGTTGAGTAGAACAATGTAGCATCCCACCATACAAATCATACAATGACCTTGTGATTCAAATTGTTAATTCTATATGTGAAAGGTAGACCTTGTACATGATTTCGAGGACTGTTGCTTTTGAACTGCATTTTGCTTTGCCAAATGACTAGCTGTAGGTTCCATGAAGTTGGCGCTCTTACGCGGTTGAGATGCCTTCTGAGGAGGCTTGATTTTAGGCTTTGCTGCATTCTCAACTCCTAAAAAGAAACAAAGCAACAGAGAACCATGCAATTATCATGCATATACACAGAACAAAGAACTGTTTTCTTTTTTCTTTTCAACATAACAACTCAACATTTCTTACCTTTGGTGTTCTTTTTTGGAGGGAGTCCATGCCTACTATCAGTATCAGAACTGCTGCTCATTATTGACTTGGTACTTTTTCTAAAATTTGATGATTTCACAGCTGGCGCAGGCAGTATTTTCTCTAAATCCAACTTCACAATAAAAGCTGAATCCTCCCCAAATACCAAAATTTTACAAGTTAATAAACCACCAAAAACGACTCCATTTTTTGTAATAAAAAATCAAAAGTCCACATTTGTCGATATCAAATGCTAATACAGAGAGAGAGAGAGAGAGAGAGAGCTGAGCAAGCCTTCCAAAAAAAGAAAAAGAAAAGGAAAAGGAAGCTCACGAGAATTGGGATAATTTCCAGAAATTTCAAACCAGCGCTCAACCTCCTCAATCTCAGAATCAACCTCGGGCCTCGTGAAATCGAAGAACTGAGAGGCGTCAAATTCGTACTCCTCATCAATCTCCACGTAACAGTCTTCAACAAAATCCTCCATTTTTATTCCTTTTTTTCTGGATAGATTCGCAAAAAGGTGCTATTGCTCCATGCTGGTTTTTTAGAGGAAATCGTTGAGTGCTGCTTCTCGATTCGAGAAATAAACAAACACAAACAAAACTTCCACGATCGCGAGGAGGGATGAGAGAAGGGGAATATGTATGTATATGTTTGTGTATTAGTATCGAGATTTTGTGATGAAAATGCGAACTTCTCGTGCTCATTGGAAGAGAAGAGAGGAGGAGAAAAGAGAGAAGAAGAAAAGGAATATAAGCAATGGCCAATTAATTTTCTTGTTTGTTTATGAATTTAGCGCCATTGCCTTCTCTCCATTAAGGAATTTAAATTTGTGGGCCCCTTTATGCGAATATCATTACCTGTATTTTAGCAATTACTATCTACGACAATTTCACCTTCTAAATTTTGTACAAATGCACTATATTTTATTTATTCATAATTAATCTACCATGCTCAATAAAAGAAATCTTGAATACATTATCAACAGCAGGTATTTTATTTTAATTCTTTGACTTTGACTTGAAACACAATGTTTTTAATTTAGTTTTATTTTGGAAATGACTTTGACTTGAAAGTAAATATTGGATAAATCCTCAAGCATATACTTGTATTGCCGGCCGAGCATGTAATTTTTTTCCCTTTTCTGTTCTTGAGCTTCCATATGCTTTAGTATTATGCAGTTTGAATCCAATTATAATAATTTCACTTTAAGGGATCTGTTTGTCTATACAAAGTTGCCAGTGATCATTACCCAGTCTTCATAAAGTAAGGTTTTAATTATAATTAAAAACCAATATTTTCATAGAGCATGCTTGCAGAAACTCATGCTTAAATAAATTTGACATTGGAATTAAATAACATAAATCATTCCATCTCTCAGGAGAAAATCATGCTTAATTTATATGTAATTTTAGGAATGTCTATTCGAGAATCTGGTATTCCGGGTAATATCCGATAGCCGATTAGTTCAAGTATCTGAATATCCAATTTTTGGGTTTTCATATTCTAGGATTTTCGGTTTCGGGTAATATCTGATACTTGATCGGGTATTACTTGAGACCTGATTTTTTAAATTATATTTATTAATTATATAATTTAAAATATTTTAATATATGAAATATCCAAAAAAAATATTAAAAATATACAATAATACTTGATTACTAAAAAATACAAATAATTTTAATTAATTCGGATAATCTCGTGTGCTCAAATAATTTATCCGAAATACCCAAATCAAATTTGAATACACTAAATATTAGTTCGAATTTAAAATGGAATATTTAAAATTTAGTAGGATATGTGACCCGACTCGAATATACACCCCTAAATAAATAGAATTCAAGACATGGTAAAAGAAGAAAAAAAAAATAACAGGCGAAATGTTGCCATTTAAAATAGAATTCACATACGTACGCCCATATGCGAACAACTGTTAAACTTAAAGGTGTCGTGGATCGAATGATTTCTTCATTTAAAATGAGTTGTGAGACGTACGGAATAGACGGACAATAATATTATTATATTTAAATAAGTATTATATGTAAATAAACTTCAAAATAGAAAGTGGTCAGTACCTGATCTATTTTTTCATCCATTGTTATATTTACTAATGTGTGTGATTAACTCAATATCTATATTTGTTTTAATTTATTTCATTTTAATTAAGGTTATAAATGAATATTTGCCAATTCGTTGTCACAGAGCTCTTAGGAATTAGGATTAACATCACAATTGAGAAATAAAATACAAATAAATTAATTAATTTCATATATTTCTTATACAAGTTGGAACTCTTAAATATGATAAACTTTTTCTTCATATGATCAATCTCGTTAGGCTACCGGTGAGGTCTTAAGATACAATCCCTATGAATATTTGGGTCGTGTATCTCAAATATATATAGATAAAATAAAAATGGTTCTGAGTTAACTAAAAATAAATTTTGACTGTTGAATTATTTAGATCAATAGTATAGATTAAAAGATAATTTTGGTATATATTTGATTTAAAATATTTTATCCTTAAAAACATGGAATTTGTTATTCTTTCTGACTAGAGTTTATTGATTAGAGTATAGTTTAATTATATCCATTGGATGAAAAATATGGATGTTTCAGATTTATTTTAATTAACACAAGCAGATCTATTTTCATTATAACCATCCTCTATATATATATATTTTGAATCATATAAAAAAATAATGCATGAAATGAAAAAAATATTTTAATTATTAATTTTAATAAATCAATGGTTATGATCATTTTTTACAAAATAATTTATATTTAAAAAAAAATTAACTTTTACATTTTAAAATAATTAAAAATATTTATATTTAATTTAATCAAGTTCAATTATTAATTTTAGATATATTAATGGTTTAGATTCAATTTTATTTATCACGCTTGATTTATTTCTCATAGTTAGCTCTCTCTACATTATGCACTCGTGTGTCATGTATCTCAACGTTGGTTGAGATAGTCTTAACACTTATGAGTTCGTAGGTATTGTATATCAAGTTTTATAGTTGAGATCCATAAATACTAAATATTTATTAACTTTTGAAGTAAAGCTAAATTGGACAGAAAGTTGGGGGTCTTTTACCTTTTTTTTATTATTAGTAATAATTATTGTTTTGATTTTCATATTTTCGTCATGCTTTTCATTAATAGTGAATCAGATTCACTAAATTTTAGTACATGAATAATGTTATTTCTTTGTTTGGATTTGGGTACCAAAGAGCGAATATTCATTTATTTTTCAAGAGTATCGCCACGCGGCTTAACCCCGATCACCCCCTCAAGAATATGACGCAATAATAGAGCAAAATAAGAGTCAAGTCAATAATAGAGCGCACATTAGAGACAATCCCCTTTTAATAAGGCACAGTTTGAAAAAATTTCTTTCTTAAAGATTTAGAGATAGAACAATCCTCGTTACTGTACAGCTCAAAACTAACGAGTACAATATCATTTTTAATGTGAATGGTCATTCTTTATCATTCTAATTCAAAGGGCTATTTAACCTATCTACACAACTATATATTGACATAGACAAAAATAATTTCTCATATTATATATATAATAATATAGGAGACA
Organism: Leonotis leonurus; assembly: GCA_026898415.1. NCBI lineage: Eukaryota > Viridiplantae > Streptophyta > Magnoliopsida > Lamiales > Lamiaceae > Leonotis > Leonotis leonurus. Next base: position 817,285 of record JAPKLX010000071.1, on the reverse strand, counting down.
CAATTTCCCACAAAATTACCATATTAGTTGAATTTAAAGTCAAACCAAATAACGTACGAAAATAAGAAAAGTGTCAATGGGTGGTTCTACTCGATTCCATAAAAGAAAATGAAAAGAATTGTGCTCATGATTTTATGTTCATGTATTTCGTTTTTTCCACGAAATAAATAAGTGCATGATATCTCTATTTACGAGTTCATGAATGTCGTTAATCTTTAAATGATATACATTAACGTTAAAGATAAATATATACATGTATTTGTTGGAAAATTAATTTTGAACTTATTGGGTTATTAATTAATTTGGCGGTGTTATTTAATTCTTTGAGAATTAAAATTGATGATTATTCTATTTTGAATAGATAATCAAGATTGTTGTTACTCAAAATTAATTTTTTGAGTGAGTAGAAATTATATGCTAAAAGTATATAATTTGTATTGGGCTTTGATAAAGTTTTTGGACCAATTTGTTTGGATCAAAGTTTATTAAAGGCTTTGGGCTATTGGAAAGCTGCATTTTCCAATTTATTTGGTAGCCCACGTTTGCATGGTGGCACATGCACGTGAGATGTGCTAATGCCAACCTTTCATCCCAAGTTCGGACTTTTGATATTCTTTTGATTATTGCAAATTAATAGTATATCAAAAGGTGTGGCCTTTGGCTTGTCTTGGTAGTGGAACAGCCGCCGATAATGATGAAGTTCATTATGAGAATTTAATAAATCCCTCCCATGGTGTGGCTATAAAAAGGAGCTTTGGAGAGCTCATTTGAACACACCAAGCTTCTTGCTCTCCATTCTCATTCTCTCATTTTAGTTTTAGCGTTACATTTAGTTTGCTCGGTTCTCTCCCTAGTCAAGTTCGTCGGGGCCCTATTGAATTTCGGTGTTGATTTCGATAGAGACGAAGTCGTTTTATCTTTGGGGACGATACGCCGGACCGTGAGCACTAGTCGGGGCGTATCTCGTCTTGCGGAAAGAGGGTTTCCTCGACTCGACTTTTAGTTGTTCTCTTATAATTTCCAAAGCATTGTAATTCCTTGATTTCTCGATTTAATAAATTCATTATTTTATTACAATCGCAAGACGAGATACCGACTTTGCTTTGGAGATGTCGACTTCCTCGAACACCGCCGCCGCTGCCTATACTGCCGCCGCCACCGCCGCCGCCACGTCCGCCGCTACCACTGCTGCCACCACCCTTATCGGTGGCTCCGCTGCTGCTCAAACCTCGACCGGGACTAACGTGTCCGTGATGGCTCCCCTTTCGAGGGCTCTGCCTCAAGGGGAGAAACCCGAGAAGTTTACCGGTGTAGACTTCAAGAGGTGGCACCAAAAGATGTTGTTTTAGCTAACAACATTGGGGCTTGCCAACTTCTTGAGTGAGGATACTCCGGTTGTACCGGAGGATGCGGACTTCCAAGTTCGTGCTGCCTCTGATGTCTGGCATCAAGGCGACTTCCTTGCGAAGAACTACGTGCTAAACGGGTTAGAAGATGCTCTCTACTCGATTTATGCCGGCGTGAAAACGGCAAAAGAGCTGTGGGATGCTCTTGAGAAAAAGTACCGTGTCAAGGATGCGGGAACGAAAAAGTTTCTTGTTGCCAACTTTTTGGACTTCAAGATGGTCGATTCTCGATCCGTGATGGAGCAAGTGCAAGAGTTGCAAACTCTTTTGCACGACATGCAAGCGGAGCAAATGACATTGCCGACTCCGTTCGTAGTTGCTGCCTTGATCGAGAAGCTTCCACCGAGCTAGAAGGACTTCAAGAACTATCTTACTCATAAAAAGAGTGAGATGGAGATTGAAGATCTTATTGTCAAGCTTCGAATCGAAGAAGACAGTAGGAGACGTGATCCAAGGTTCAAGCTTGGAGACGAGGCGAAAGCTAACTTGATGGAGCGTGGCGAGAACTCCAAAAAGCGTGGCCGCCTGAATGCTAAAGGCAAGGGCAGAGTTGTTGCTCGAAAATTTGAAGGCACATGCTTCAATTGCGACAAGTCGGGCCACATGGCGAAGGACTGCACTAGTCCTAAAAAGAAAAAGAAGGCAACTAAGTGATAGCCCACACGGTCGAGAAAGATAAGTGGGACGAGGATGACTTGGCTGCCGTGGTTTCTGAAGTCAACCACGTTGACAATCCTCGTGCCTGGTTTATCGACACGGCGCTACCGTGCATGTATGCTCTGATCGAACCATGTTTTCGACGTATAGAGCTGTTGAGGGGAAGAAGCTTCACATGGGCAATCAAGACTCGTCTGAAGTTGCCGGAGTAGGTGATTGTGTGCTCAAGTTGACATCTGGTCAAGAGCTAAGGTTGAAGGATGTGCTGCATGTCCCAGACATCCGAAAGAATCTTGTGTCGGGTTCTATACTTGTTAGTAAGGGCTTTAGGCTCGTCTTTGAATCTGACAAGTTTGTTTTGTCTAAGTTTGGTACTTTTCTTGGAAAGGGTTTTCTTTCCAATGGTTTGTTTAAACTGAATGTAATGGCTGTTCGCCGTGTACCTAAACTTGAGAATAATGAGAATGCTTCTACTTCCTCTTATTTACTTGAGTGCTCTGATTTATGGCATTGTAGATTGGGACATGTTAATCTAAATGCGATAAAAAGATTAGTAAATTTAGATTTACTAAAAGTTGGTGAATTTAATTCACAAGGAAAATGTGAAATTTGTGTTGAAGCCAAAATGGCTAAACTACCATTTCACTCGGTTGAAAGGAGCACCGAACCTCTAGGTTTAATTCACACGGATGTGTGTGATTTAAAATTTGTGCAAACTAGATGTGGTAAAAAGTATTTTATTACGTTTATTGATGATTGCACACGATTCTGTTATCTTTATCTTCTAAGAAGTAAAGATGAAGCGATTGAAGCTTTCAAAAACTTCAAATCGGAAGCAGAAAATCAACTTGATCGTAAGATTAAAGTTGTGAGAAGTGATAGAGGAGGAGAGTATGTTGCTCCGTTTGAGAAGTTATGCAACGCAAGTGGCATAATTCATCAAACTACAGCCCCATATTCACCTCAGTCTAACGGGGTTGCTGAACGCAAAAATCGTACTCTTAAAGAGATGATGAATGCCCTGTTGATAAGTTCGGGATTGCCCCAGAACATGTGGGGGGAAGCTGTCCTGACTGCGAATTATATTCTGAATAAAATTCCACTTAAAGGTAAGGATGTAACTCCCTACGAGTTGTGGAAAGGACGCAAGCCGTCGTACAAATACCTCAAAGTGTGGGGGTGTTTGGTTAAAGTTCAAGTACCTTTACCGAAACAAGTTACAATTGGCCCTAAAACAGTTGATTGTATCTTTATCGGTTATGCACTTAACAGTAACGCGTACCGTTTTCTCGTTCACCGCTCGAAGGTTTCCGACGTGAAAGAAGGTACAACAATTGAGTCTAGAAATGCTATATTCTTTGAGAATATATATCCTTGTAAGGATAAGGGAAGTGAAACAGTTGTAAATAGCTCTGCTAAAAGAACTGTTGAAGAGGCTACGAGTTCTCATCCGGTTGATGATGAACCGAGACGTAGCAAAAGAGGTAGAATTACCAGAGATTTTGGTCCTGACTACATCACATTTATGTTGGATGAAGAACCAAAGTCGATTAGTGAAGCCCTCTCAGATATACTCTTAACTTTGGTTTGCATTACTCAAGATATCCTCCTGTCCTTGAAGGATATTGTGATGCAAATTGGATATCTGACTCAAGAGACTCATTCTCAACGAGTGGATATGTATTCGTTGTGGGGGGTGGTGCTGTTTCTTGGAAATCAACGAAACAAACATGTATAGCCCGATCCACCATGGAATCTGAGTTTATAGCTTTGGACAAAGCGGGAGAAGAAGCTGAGTGGCTTCGTAATTTCCTAGAGGATATTCCATGCTGGAAGAAGTGCCGTCAGTGGTGATACACTGTGATAGCCAAACAGCTATCGGACGGGCACATAGCGGGCTATATAACGGTAAATCTCGACACATAAGGCGTCGTCACAATACTGTTAGAGAATTGATCACGAGTGGTGTTATCTCAGTTGATTACGTGAGATCAATAGATAACATAGCGGATCCGTTAACTAAAGGCTTAAATCGTGATCAAATGGTGAAATTGCTAGAGGGAATGAGATTAAAATCCACATCTTAAGGATGAGTATAATGGTAACCCAACCATGATGACTGGAGATCCCAAGAACTTGGTTCAATGGGAAAAATAAGTTATATGAATCCGTGTTGTAACACTCGGTCATTCCCTGGAAAGCAAATGAGTGTTGAAAACTTGCAATGTGGTTAGGATAAGTCTTTAGACTTGTAATGATTCTTGGTAAAGGAATATGGCAAGGTACTCGATAAGAATCACCTATATAAGTGAGAAGTGGGGCCGCTTTATGTGAATAGTCACTTATGAATCCAAATAGGGTGTCCATGGCCGAAACGGACCCAAACGTGAGAACTGACGAGGTCGATGTGGTATTGTGTTAATACTATTGACTAGGTATACACTAAGGAGGAATAGTTCAAGGCATCGCGTCCACTAGTCCGCCGGTATGCCCGATGGTGTTAACTATGGAAGGTTCAAAACCACAAGTTACCTTTCCAAATGCGGTATTGTCTCACGAGGATTGAGCTTGTGTCTGCTTTCATGCATTTGCATTTCCACTCATGTGGGGGATTGTTGGAAAATTAATTTTGAACTTGTTAGGTTCTTAATTAATTTGGCGGTGTTATTTAATTCTTTGAGAATTAAAATTGATGATTATTCTATTTTGAATAGATAATCAAGATTGTTGTTACTCAAAATTAATTTTTTGAGTGAGTGGAAATTATATGCTAAAAGTATATAATTTGTATTGGGCTTTGATAAAGTTTTTGGACCAATTTGTTTGGATCAAAGTTTATTAAAGGCTTTGGGCTATTGGAAAGCTGCATTTTCCAATTTATTTGGTAGCCCACGTTTGCATGGTGGCACATGCACGTGAGATGTGCTAATGCCAACCTTTCATCCCAAGTTTGGACTTTTGATATTCTTTTGATTATTGCAAATTAATAGTATATCAAAAGGTGTGGCCTTTGGCTTGTCTTGGTAGTGGAACAGCCGTCGATAATGATGAAGTTCATTATGAAAATTTAATAAATCCCTCCCATGGTGTGGCTATAAAAAGGAGCTTTGGAGAGCTCATTTGAACACACCAAGCTTCTTGCTCTCCATTCTCATTCTCTCATTTTAGTTTTAGCGTTACATTTAGTTTGCTCGGTTTTCTCCCTAGTCAAGTTTGTCGGGGCCCTATTGAATTTCGGTGTTGATTTCGATAGGGACGAAGTCGTTTTATCTTTGAGGACGATACGCCGGACCGTGAGCACTAGCCGGGGCGTATCTCGTCTTGCGGAAAGAGGGTTTCCTCGACTCGACTTTTAGTTGTTCTCTTATAATTTCCAAAGCATTGTAATTCCTCGGTTTCTCGATTTAATAAAATCATTATTTTATTATTGTATTTCATTAAGATAAATATGCAAATTTATAAAACAAAAGCGGGTAGTCAAAGAACAAAAAAAATACTATAAATTACAAAGATCATTATACACATTAATCACTTTTTTTAGGGTAACTTAAAGATAGTTAGTATATAAGAAAATTTGGAAATTAGCAAAAGACAAAGAATAGTACAAGTGTGGAGAGGGGTTTGATGTCTTCTGGCGAAAGATTCCAAACGGAATCCAATCTTTGCCTCTCCAAACAAGCAAATCACCACCTCAAACTTCACGAAACTACACACACTCACTATCTCTCCCAACTCCCTGCGCCGTCTCTGCGGCAATCCGGCGCCTCACATGATCGAAACCCCGCCCAAGGAACCCAACCGCCGCCCCAACCGAACCGGCATGAGGCTCATCGTACCGCTTCAAGGAGTGGTTCAAGGCCGCGGCGGCTTGCTCCTCGGCTCCTTAATCCCCTGCGCCTTGTTCTATTTTCTCCAATTTTACCTGAAGAGGAACCGCTCGCCTCCGCCTCCGAATCCTCCGTCGCGGTCCACGTCGTCGGCGAACCTATCCGAGCTGCAGCGCACGTCGTCGCGCCCCAATTTGCTCTCGCGCGGCACTTCCATGGGGCGGGTGCAGCTCTCCAGCCGGGCGAATAACATTGCAAAGCCGGACGAATCGCCGTACTACATTGGTTTGGATCGGGTGCGGGAGGATGGGTACGATGAAGTGAGCAATCCTGGTGGCGTTATGCAGCTCGGCCTCTCAGAAAATAGGGTAACGATGGATGATTTTCGTCGATTGTTGAGAGTGAGTTCTGATAATTGGCTCTAACATTGATTTTGTTGTTGGCGTCGCTGTGAAGTTGTCCTTGGATTTGATTGAGGAGTGGCTTTCGAGAAATTTGAGTGATTTAATGTCCGGAGCAGGCGACGGCAGTGCTCTGGGGATAAGGGGGATCGCCACGTACCAGCCCATGGATGGGTTATTTGAGTTCAAAATGGTAAGGAAAATGATGAGTTCATTACTATTTTCTTGCGCTAGACTGCGAGTTTTTCTTATTACTTCATCAGTAATCTGGATTAACTTTAAGTTCTTAGTACTACTCACTTGATCACTTAAATAGGCATGACCATACTCACTGTTGTCAGCTTAATGCCTGACCGCAAGTATGTAGTTAAAACACACATTTAATTATCAAACTCATTGAAAGATTATAATTTTTACATGATTTCATTGCTCTGAAGTAATCTTTTAACCCTAGACTATAAGTTGCAAAACTGAAACGTGAAATTTTCTGTTGCCACGAAACAGTCTCGATCAATTCTCGTGATCAGGGTGACAGGATATATAAATGTCGACACTTGGCTGTCTTCTAGAGCTGGTAGCTGTGTGGCATCTAATGGTTGCAAAAAAGATACCAAATAGGCTCATGTTTACTGCTCTTTGGAGTGAGGGTCTTAAGTATTGTAGTTACTGATCATGGTGAATGCAAGAAGCCCAAATAGGCTAAGTATCTCCATCAATAATTTCATAATGAAGCAGCAAAGGTTTTTAATAGATTTCTCTTGATATTTAATATCCTCCCAGAAATAACAGTAATTGTTTCCCTAGGTTATACTTTGAAGATCGATCATTTATAATTCATCAATCTTATATATTTGTTGTCTACTTGGTATAGTTGCAATTGAAAGGGTTTACTTAGAGAAGTTTTAAGACAGGTGTTCACACTAAGATGCTATGGCGATCTCTTATTTTTGTTGAGGTTTCTGTGCTCCTATCACTTCCACTTCCATTGAAAGACATACTATTTTTAGGTTGAGACATTCTACTTAACAATATTGATTCTTGACATTTCCATTACAAATTTAGATCATATTGTTGTCCTCTGAGCTTCTTTGCTATCTTGAATGAGGCAACTCACTGTTCACCCATAGGTAGAAGTGGAAAAGATAATATAGAGAACCTAGGGAAAAAGTGAAAGCTCAGTCAACTCAATTCATCTCATAGATTTTGTAGTTCAATGGAATAGCCCTTCATGTTGTGAAATATCTTGACATAATTCATTATTTGAAAACAATTATTTTTAATCACACAGCGGGGTTATACAGATAGTTTATAGATGTAATTAAAATATTGCATTTAATGTGTTTGGACTGTAAAAATACCAATTTGTGAACTTAAGTAGGCTTTTTTTGTTTTACAAGATTTTATTTTTGCCTTTTATGTTTGTAGAAATTATTAACATGAAAAAGTAATGTAACACGACAATTCCACATTTGGAGTAAAGTGAAGTCTTAAGTAAAATGTTAGGTGGATTGCTATAATGACACCATAATAAAATTTGACATTTATGTGAAAGTCACGTATTTACTAGGGTTAGTTTCACCAAAATACACGAACTTTTCTTGAACTTTCATATAAAAAATAAACTTATAATTTACATTTTAAATAATGAATTTTGAAAGTTTTCCAACTTTTGTCAATTTTAAAGAAAAATTCAGTTTGAGATATAATGAACTCGGGTGTGATAATGAAGGATGAAGGATATTGAGATACAAGGCGAATATGAATTTACATAAAAGTTGGTGTATAAGATTTTTATGTCATGATTATTCTGATTTAGAAGGGAGAGGATATGGAAAAATCGGAAAACTTGCAAAGTTCATGATTTATATGTAAATTTGAAAGTTTTAACAAAAGTTCATATATTTTGGTGCAATTAATGTAATTATGAAGATATGTCTTAATTGGTATACTACGGGTCGTTGGTTACCCTAAATTAATTTTGTCATAGGCGGTAGGCCAATGACTCGTATGAGGACAGACTAAGCCTATGTGGAACTATCGCGAGACCAAGTACCAGCCGAGTTTATCTTGCTGAATTTCATAACACAAGAGAAAATTCATATGAGAAAAGTTTGGCAGGTCATATGATTTAATTGCAACGGCAAGTACCAGTTTAACCTGGGGGGTGGTGATTTAGTATAAAATTGGTCTATTTCCGGCCATAGTTAGCGCACTCATCATAGTTAGTTAAAGCGGTTCTTCGCCTCAAGGCTCTTCACTCGACCGGATGGGAGGCATGAGCTACGGGACTCAAAGTTTTAAAAGAAACAAAATCTAGAAGAAAAAGAAAATTTTCTTATAGCTGTATATGAGAATATTGTAAGGTTATCAATAGAAGGATTACTAAAAGAATAAAATGTGAAGGATTTCCTTTGTCTATTCTTGTTTGTATCTTTGTCCATGCTTGTATGGTCAATACTACACTTGTTGGGAGATTATTCTGGAGTAATGATATGTATGACATGTTGTACTTGAGCTAAAACATTCCTGAATTAAATTTTTATGTACTTACGTTTTCTTATTTAATTCTTTCATCCAAGAGTTTCACCAGAATATAAAAGGAAAACCCGAGTAGAGCTTCAAACTTCGAATGGGTATTTTGTATTGATGATTTATCCTTGTCTTAGGACATATCTTTTACATTTCCACTACATACTGCACATCGATGTTGACTCATCACAACCTGGGGTTGAAGGTGGTGATGATTGACAAGTTTTCTAAGTTTACAAATTATTCTTGATTTAAGTTTTTTATTCCAGGAAATTTATACAATGTACTCTTTGATATATTTTTCTTTTCATGATTCAGTTATTTTGTTCTTTCACAAGTTCAGTGTTTTTGGGAACTCTATTCTTATTAATCAATAAACACCTTTGCCTTTATCTGATCAAAATATCTTTCAAATTTTGCAGGCAATGGCTGAATTTATGACAGAAGTAATGGGAAACACAACATCTTTTGATCCTTTGCTTATGGTATTAACTTCTGGTGCAACTCCTGCGCTTGAGATACTAAGTTTCTGTCTGGCTGATCCAGGAAATGCATTCCTAGTCCCTGCACCATACTATCCTAGGTATTACAAGAAACTTTTTATTCTAATATTATTTTGAAAGCATCATTCTTTCTTAGAGATGCATACCCATAGCTTAAATGTTATATCCTCTTGTTTTAGTTTCTATTGATGTCATGTATTTTGTGCTTATCTTCAATGGACGTATGACATGTACTTATTACCTCTTCTGCAGATTTGACAGGGACATGAAATGGCGAACAGGGGTCGAACTAATTCCTGTTCATTGTCGTAGTTGTGATAATTTCACATTAAGCATCACAGCTCTTGAACAGGCCTTTAATCAGGCGAGGAAGCGAGGTCAAAAAGTCCGTGGAATTCTGATATCTAATCCATCTAACCCTGTTGGAAATATGCTGAACCCTTATGATATCTTAGAGTTTGCCAGAGAGAGGAACATCCATATCATATCAGATGAAATCTTTGCAGGTTCAACATATGGGAACGAACAGTTTGTGAGCATGGCTGAGATAGTTGACTCAGAAGATCCTTTCAAGGATAGGGTTCATATTGTATACGGATTATCTAAAGATTTTTGCATCCCAGGGTTTAGAGTTGGGGTTATATATTCCTTCAACGAAAATGTCTTGAAAGCGTCCAAGAAATTAGCCAGATTTTCTTCAGTTTCAACTCCAACACAGCATATTCTAGTACCAATGCTATCAGATAAAAGGTTCATACAGGAATATATCACTACGAATAGGCAGAGAATACAGTCCATGCACGATTTATTTGTTGCAGGTTTAGGAGAGCTTGGACTAGAATGCACAGAAAGCAGTGGAGGCTTATATTGTTGGGTCAATATGAGCAAATTAATTATTCCTTATAACGAGAAAGGGGAGCTTGATCTATGGGACAAGCTCTTAAACACAGCCAAGATCAACGTAACTCCTGGATCGGCTTGTCATTGTATTGAACCAGGATGGTTCAGGTTTTGTTTCACAACTTTAAAAGTAAAGGAGGTTCCTTTAGTCATGGAACGGATACATAAAGTTGTTGAAAGCTGTAAACCTTCTGTATAAACTCATGTTACCGATCCTAGTTGGGCAGATTTAGCTATAATTAAAAAGCATTAGCTACCTGATTTGGGAGTTAAGTTTGCATGAATATGATTGTTCTACTTCTACATGGAGTTAGCATCTCAATATCGTAGAAAATGGAAACATTTCTTTCTGTGGAACTTTAAAATATTACACCACGAACATTCAAATGTATAAAGCAGGATTCGGCTGATATTCTTTCAGGTTTGTATGTATATTTCTCCAGAAAGAAATATTTCACATTAGTTTCAGCTGCAGTTGTCTCTTCCACTTCAATGGCAACTGATTGATTCCGTTGCTGTTTCCAAAGATGCAGCAACCAAAGGCATTCCTCTTCACAAAGTCCTGCCATCCACAAAATAATCTTAGAATCTCTAGTTGCTGAAGGTATTGGTAAATTTGTTTAACAGCAAAAGTAGGGTAGTATGGTTACCATGGATGGCTGCTTTCGCATTTTGTTGACTTTCCTTTGGCAGCTTCGTCTGCGGCTCATTGCTATCAGGTCTCCCAGGGTCAGCAGTGGTCTTCCGCCTTGCATGAAGTTGCTTCCATGCAGGTACTCTTTATTTTGTATGACGGTATTTTGAGAAGGTGCGCTTTCCAGGTATCCTAAATTCGGAACATGTGAGTTCGGCACTAGCAGAGGGAAGAGCCACTCCAAGAAGGAATCTCCAGCCAAGCTTGTGGGACCAGTAGCAAAGCTGCTGGCACAGTCAGTTTCAGAAGCTGGTGAACCAGGACTGTGCAGCAGTGTGCTGTCCGTAGTTACCAGTGCGAGAGAAGTTTCCTGCACCGGAACAGCTCTTGAGATTGCTGTAGTTGATATTAGACCGTTGGCTAGAAGAGACTTGGCTGAGCTGAAGGAATCATCAGTTTCCATGCTGCACGTGTCAAGCTCCAACTCTGATGATTCATCATCAACTTCATTGCCACTTTGATCCTCGTCGCAGCAATAAGTGCTCGAGTATTTTGAAGGTTGCAAAAGGAAAGCCTGAGGAACTGGCACTAGTTGCAACTCCTGGGGAGCTTGAACGAAGGATGGGAGTGGTGTCCCGGGTTTCTCTTCCCATCCGAAAGGGATGGAGACAACGAAGTTGACAGGTGGCGGAGGAGGATCGATTTGTCGGGATAAAGGCTTCCAGTCTTTCTTGGGCACCCCAGGTATTTCTTCCCATATGAATGGAACAGAAATGGGCTGCCTCTCTCTCTTCCTTTCGCTCTTGGAAGGATGTGCTTCTGCCATTATGGATTATTGCGTTAATGATTCTCTGAATTTGTGTTCAACGGGAGAAACTCTTATATAGGCATAGTAGAATTAGTGTAGTAGTTTCTCAACTAATTCATTGGACTCTGCTAACAGAACCATATTATTTTGAAAATTAGGCTTACCAAATTTTATATCATTTGACTGGATTAAAAAAATTTTAGATGGCGTTTTACCAGTTTCTTTGAGATAATGCTCTTCATCTTTTACTATCTGCCCTGCAAGATTACTACATGCAGTCGCAACTGAAATTTGGATTAATCCAATTTAATGCTTCACTTCTATTTTTTCCAACATTGTGTTTCTTAAAAAATATATACATAAATAAATGCACACATAATCACATGCATAGCCATACAAAAAAAAATATCACTTGCTAATCATTATAAAAAGTTCAGATTCAAATACAGATCTTATATTTCTTTTTTCTCGAAAAATGTACTATTCTTTTACTCGTTTAGGTCATATACAAAAAATGATATAATTTTTTTTATAAATAATTTTTTACAAATATTTAATATTTTAAACTTCATGTATATTTTATTATGTGAGTTCTTTTATTTATTAAAAATACAATTTTCAATTATTTTAAAACTCGTGACAGGTCCATCCCTCTATGTTAAATTGTTAACATTAATTGATGGTCACTGTCTTGAGCTCATAAAACATCTCAATTTCTCACTGTATGCTTATGACTATTACCCGAAATTTAGGTGTATCATATTCATAGGGAAAGTTCATGTGGCACTCACCATATTCCACTTTTGAATGTATTCTCTTAATAATATTATACTAATATATTAATATCATGAATCAATATTAGAATTTATTTATCGGTCCCAATGATTAAATTAATATTAATAAATAAAGCTAATATTGTTTTTAATCATAATTGAGTGAAATAAATTAAACCCATTTAATAAGCACAATATAAGGCATACAATAAGAAGCCCCTCTCTTCTCAAACTCAATACGTACATAGTACATTTGAATTCTACCACCTGTTAGTTCTTATTTTCTTCCACCTGTCAGTCGAATAAGAACATATCGCCATACAAAAGAAAAAGAAAAATGAACGAAAAGAAAACCAAGAAATCACAAGTCAACCACTCATTAAAATATTCATGACAAAAACTTAATAAATGGAACACCGTGGCATGAAGAAAAAAGATTACCCAAATATTATACGTAGATTCCTCGATATATATACTTAGATCTGCTTCCACTAATGGTGCTTACACTTTTGTCAGAAACTGGTCAAAGAGATCTACCAACTGTAAATAATCAAGTTGAACAATAATTTCACAAATTAATAACAAACTCATCAAACGCATATACACAATGCCAAAAACATATAAAACATATTATTTGGTTTTAAGCCCATTTGGCCAAGATGGACATACACCCTGCCCCAATGAGCATTGACACATTTGCCCCTAGTTGAAGCTTTCCATTGTTTTGGAGTCTAGGGCTCATGAAATCTGCAGCAAGGAGATCGACTAATGCCATATATATTAATATTCCCGCTGATGCTGAATTGAAGACACCCTCTACTATAAGTGATGTCGAACTCGTCTCACTATATATATTGCTTATTCCAATTCCTACTGCAATACCAATTGGAGTTGTAAGGGTGAAGAAAGTTGCCATTATTGCCACTGCCCGTTCCTTGAACTTTGCCTACACATAGTCACATACATAATAACTACTACTTGAGTGAGTACATTAATTTTCCTAGATCCAAAATATTACTTAATTTGTACTTATATATATATATATATATATATATATATATATATAACATAATTAAAACTAATATAATTAATGTTACGTACCTGAGTTATGCATCCTCCGAGACCAATGCCTTCGAAAAATTGATGAAAGGTCAGAGCAGCCATTAAGGGTTTTATTGTCTTAGGACTTTGGGAAGCCCCTAAGGCAATCCCAATAATTACTGAATGTACAATAATTCCCAACTCTAGTACCTGGAAAATAAAATTCAAATTATATGTCAACATCGTATAACATTAAATATATCTATCTATTACTTCTGCAAATAAAATCATATTCTTACAAAATTAATATGGTTGACTATTTTATCTCTCTAATACGCTTGATTTCATAATTGGATATATAATTAAGAATTTTTTAATTGTTGATAAATTCAACTTAAAATCTGAAAATTTTATTTTGTTGATATAAATAAGAATGATTTCGTATCTATAATTCTTCAAAACTATGTGATTCAGTGTTTCAATTTTGTGTCATATATTTTATGTACCAATTTTTTTTATCATTTTAATTAATATTTTATTAAAAATAAAAACATCTTAATTATAATTAACATTTATTTGAAAAAATAAAATTTTAAAAATAATATATATATTCTATTTTAAATTTATCAACTATATAAATTAATTAAAAGTAACATAAAATATATAAAATCAAAATTAAAAATTAAATAAATAAGTAGAATATAATAGTGAGACATAACCTATAAAACATAAAAGTGGGGCAATAAATCTGATTTGATGAAAAGAGCATGAGAGAAGTAAAATAAATGAATCATGACCTCGAGTAAATTGTTAACTTACTCATTCACAGTTTAATATAATTTGATTTATTTTATCAATATTTGAAGTTGTTATGACCATCTTGAAGATATTTTTAAATGTTATTAAAATTAAATTTTGTTGTAGTGTCCCCTATTTATTTGCAATCATAATAAATACACATAAATCTAGCTCTAAAAAACGTGTGATTAAAACTAACAATGAGCCAAAATTAGAAAATAAATAAATATAATTAAATCACCTGTGAGATGACACGGTGGCGAAGAAGGTCGCTGTGGTCGGAATCCGCCGACAACGCGCCGTGTGCATGGCCGTGCACCGCATGGGTATGAGCAGGCAACGCCTCCTCCTCATCAATACCGCCGCCCACCGCCTTCACCTTCGTCTGCCTCCCGTAGTACGACGTCGCATAGGTATCCACCATGAGCGTCCCTATCGCCGCCACCATGGCTATGAATCCGGTGAAGGGAAAGTCCCCCCACGGATGCTCCGGCAAGCACGGCGACGTCAAGCTCTCGAAGGCATCGGGCAGCACGTGTATGAACCCCGTCGACAGAATCACTCCGGCGGCGAACGCCTTCACCACGAAAAACAGGTTGCTCTCCGGACTCAGCGACGGAAACCTCCTCCCCGCCACCGGTAGGCACACCCCAGCCGCGCCCGCCGCCAGAATGGATGCCAGCGCCGCCCCCTTGTACTTGAGCGCTAGGGTTTTGTCGCGTTCCTCCTCCTCCGCCTCGCAGGTGCACCCGCCGTGGACCACCGCCGGAAAATAGATGATCGCGGCGAGGACAAGTATTCTGATACGTTTCTCCATAATCAGTATGAATAGAAGAATATATTAGAGAGTAGTACAAATTGAATTCGTGATGTGATTATGATATATTGATATTGATCTCTCTGTATATATATATGTATATGAGGAGACTGTATGGTACGGACATAATGACAACATAATTGAATGGAGTTAATGTTGATAGTGTTAGAAGCATATGTTGGGAACTGAAAATGAGGGTTTCAGTAGAGTAAGAATGTCGACATTCTTAAGTATTTGACTTATATACCACCCCAAATCTAACTACTTTGTTAATTTTATACGACTATAATAAGTTGCAAACTGCATTTACTTATTATTACTCAATTATTTTTTGGTTCAGGTCAATAATGTCGATATATATCATGTGATAAGTCACTCGATCTTACCTTACCTATACCCTAATAAATTATATTGCTAGCTATACCACGTCACGGTTCGATTTTGAAATTGAAACCGGCTTGGTGATTTCGGTTCAGTTCGGAATTTTGATTTTGAATTGAAACCTTGATTTTGATAAACATATATAATTCCTATTTTTTGGTTGGATTTCGATTTTTTGGCGATTTCCCAACAGTATTGTTGCAATATATATATAGTTACTTGATACGTTAAATCCATGCAAGTGGGACGATAATCTCTATATTCCATTGTTGACAGACGATGGATACGTACGTGAAGGTGAAATTGATGGAAATTAAAGCCTACCAATTTTCATGCATTAATATATTGATCATATATAGGTTAATTTTTTCGACTCGTGATGATTGTACAGACAAATATATTAGTTCGAGAGAAACTCCGGCCCACACTGGAGAGCTGATTAGGCTTAATTAGGTTTTACTTGATTCGGAACTGATAAATTAATTTTAGTTCTAGACTCGAATTAATATAGACTGGACCTGAAACAATTAATTTATAATACAATTTTCACAATAATTTCAGAAAAAAAAATCAAAATATTAAATATAAACTTAACATAATTTCAATAATAAGAAGAAAAAAAAATGTTCGGATCGATCCAAGATCACCGGAACTATATGAAACAGTTTGGAACCAATCAAGAATGGATCTAAACTGATTTACTTCTAAAATCAAAATTGTGACCATAACTTTATGAGTTGGCGAGTATTGATCAGTTCCGATCCAAACATCATAGAAGTGAGTTGACTTGACAATAGAATAATGTGTTAGACATAACTTATCTATCGAATCATTAGGAATTAAGAATATATAACTAGACGTTTCTTTTTCTTTGAGGTTTAATTAATATCTTTAAGCCTTATCTACAAAAAACAAATAATTAAAAATCAATACATAACAACTTAAATAAAAATAAAAAAAATTGAAATCCCGTTAAGAATAACTCAGCTTATTACATATATATTTTAGGGAGAAAATTTAAATTACCCAATCTGCAAAAACGTAATGTTAAAAATACCCATTCATAACTATACATATGAAAATTACCCACTTTATACCCTAATTATTATGT
>JAPKLX010000071.1:400719-795699 GCA_026898415.1 Leonotis leonurus | reverse complement strand
AGACAGAAATACCGCACGTATGTAACGTAGCGGTAGTTGTCTATAAATGAGGGGTATTGAAATTTTACCGAATAAAATGACTAATATTAGGTTATTACCTGATTATTGTCTGATAATTGTCTCCAATTTGATGAATTCGCCAAGATTTAGTCGAGAGAATTTTCTTAGTTAGAGAAATGAGTGTGTAATTATGAATGTATCATTTGAAATATAACTACTTTTCTGTCTCGATAATATATAAAGTAAGAGAATCTACACACTATCCAATAAAGTGAGTATTTTTCGTAGTCTCGATAATATATAAAGTAAGAGACTCTACACACTACCCAATAAAGTGGGTATTTTTCGTATATACTTATACATTTGGGTATTTTCTCTATATGATACTTGCAAATTGGGTATATTTGCCTATTAACAGTATATTTTAAGATATACATGTATATGACTTTTGCAACTAAATAATTGCACGTTATATTCGAGCAGCTTTTAGTTGCAACTCATTGAATTTTGAACTCGAAATCTTTGTTTGAATAGAGCAATTATATACGACTTCTTTTTAAGAATTTGGGGAATGTATTAATAATTAGGTTATTAGTCACATCATGATTTCCAACACAACCCTCTCGTTTTGAACATTTTATGTGTTATGAGAAATTAAACAAGACTGATACGATACAGATAAAGATTAAAATAAATTTACTATGCATATATATATATATATATATATATATCTTGAATTACCATCTTCTCCTTTCCTTATGACAGCACCTTATGTCATTTAAATGCTAACAATCCGATAGAAACCCATGAAATTTCGACTCTTGAAGTGAGTTTATCTTTTCACAAATTATGATTTGAAGAAAAAGACAAATAAAGTCATGATTTTATTAAATTATGTTTTCAAACGAATTACTTTTTGATATTTTGCTTTTTAAATTCGAATGATTTTGGTCTTGATATTTGATAATTGATCAATTATGAAAGGAGAAGATCAAGGGGTGCAAAAAAACTAATAGATAAAATGACTTTTTATACTCTTTGTGGTTATCATAGTCTAGTTGCTAGCCATTGTGTGATATGGCTAACACTTGTGGTAAAACTAGATACTTTTTTGGAATCAATAATATTTATTTTTTGTATTAGAACATTTAAGACAATCTTTTTTAGAACATTTTGCAATCCTCTACATCTAGTTTTGCACCAATTCCACAAACTATTTGCGTATTTGATTTTATATTTTGTAAGACATTGTCGTAATATATTATTATTTTTAAATTATATTTTAATAAAATTTAAAGACCTAATTTTATAATTAGCACGGAGCCTCGATTTTGATTGAGCCGGGCCTGGTAAATACATGATTGATACTATGATATTATTTACTTTTAATTGGTTTATTATTAATTGGATTACATAATATAACATTATTTCTTAATTTATTATTCTTGATTCAATTCGATTTATTAAAAAAATGCATATTTATTTATTATGTTTTTAATTGGATTACATAATATGTAGTAATGTTATATTTATTTATTTATTAATCAAAAGACAAACAACTAAATATTAGCTATGCTTGGAGGAGTAGTATAACTATGGATATGTGGATGAATGTTACTTAGGAGAACATTATATGGAAAATTATTATTATTATTTTTATCTTTGACTCTTTTTAAATTTGAATGTATGAAAAAATAATGAACTCTTGTCGTATGTCATAAATCCATCAAAATATGCAAAGTCCTACAGATTCTATTAAAATCTTGATTAAAAAGTCTTTATAGAATCCTGCAAAATCTTAAAAGTCATAAAAATAATGCAAAATCTTTTAAATCTGTAGGACTTTTTTCAGTTTAAAAAGTCCTTTAAAATCCTAATTCAATACATCCCTCTACATCTTATTCTATTAAACAAATATTAAGTACAAAGGATAAGATAAAATCCCCTCTTTACCTCAATTACTAATTTATACTACTCATTATGTTCATACAAGCTTATAATTAGGGGTGAATATCAAGACGGGATTAGGATTTCTAGTCCCGATCATGAAGTCATGATTTCGAAAAATATCAAATTTCTGGTCCCAGTTATGGTCTCAATCGGAATTTCGGGATCTTAAGTCTTTAAATTGAAAAATTTTAAATCTCGCTTCCAAAAAAATACCCTGAATAATCTCGAATGATTCTAAAATTTCAAACGGGACCAAATTTCACTAATTTTAAAATTGATTTCGGAAAATTGGAAGTCCCGATCGAGCTTTAGGATTGCCGAGTCCCAAAAATTTCCATAAATACCCTCATGTTTGGTGCTATCTTACATGTTTTGTGCTAACATAATTATATATTCGATTTCAATGGGATTAACTCGTAGTACTTAAATTAGTACAAAACTAAATTAAAATATATAAAATTAAAATTAAAATTAAATACTAAAATTTGATTGTAATATTCTCATTTGTATTAACAATATATATGTACATGGCTCCAGAGAATAACGGTTTCCACTTACTTGTCCCATCTGAGAATCTATTAGTCTGTGGTATGGGAGGAGGAAAAATCGAGCTAATATATACACACACATATATCTCTCCCTATATATATATTAATGAAGACGTTCGTTGATGTCATGTTAAAAGTTGAAATTGGAAGGTTGAATAAGTTAGGATGGTGCTAATAATTCATTAGAATTAAATTAAAAAGGTATCCGATATGGATATTCCTTTCAATTAGGCCCAAGGAAAAGACATATTAATATATAGTACATAAAATAGATGGTCTTCCTTCTTTTATTTTTCAATAAAACGATTGACTTCTTCCCACATAAATAAAATACTTAAATATAACAATAGACTTTTCGATTGGCTCCTTCCAATCTATATATCTATATATATATAAAAAACATGAAGCATCAATTGTAAATAAATTTGCAATCAATTTTAATGGCGATTTTGTAAATAATTTTAATTTTAATGGCAAAGATTATATAACTATAAAATTAAAAAAATTGATATTATTAGGATTTGATCTCAGTACGTTTAATTACAAAAACTATATTGTAAGTCAATAGAGCAATAAGATAAGTTGAATATTAAACAATTCAGAACATACATGTACAAACTGAATCCGGTTTAGGTTTTAAGGTTTATTTTAGGGTTTACGTTTATTTTATTGTTTACTTTAGGGTTTAGCTTACGTATTATGAATAAATTAATTTTTAAATTTTATAAACTTTATAGTTTATTTTTCCTCTCCCGTAACACTTTACTCCTAAAATTATTTTATTTTGTTCGTAAAAATATTTGCAATATTATGCATATTAAATTAAAGATCTTGACAATACCTTTACTTTGATATATATTATATAAAATATAAAATTAATATAAAAATTAAAAATATATTAATAAATTGAAAATAATTATATATATAAATATATTCTTATACATATAATTTCTATATATATATAATGTTTCTAATTATGAAGGTGAATACTCTTTATAATATGTTTTAATACTATGCAGAAAGGGTGAATTAGATATAGTGTTCCAATCTATTTTTACTATAAAATTTCAATGTTATCTAGTATGTTTTCTTAATTTTATTTTCTTATATCTAAGTTTAATTTTTTATTTAGTACTAAAAACTTGTCCTATTTGATCAGGATTTATAATTGTTTTTTATATTTAATACTAATAATTATAATCAATTTGTATAATTGATAAATTCAACACTAACATATACCTTCTCCGTCTCATTTATTTAGACACATTTCTTTATTTAGCAAATTTTAAAGCACAAACCATGTTCTTCAAAAGCTATTACAACTAATATATTAAAATAAATTTTTAAACAATAACTAATACACGAATTTGTACTAAAATTGAAAACAATTTTTAAGGATAACTTTGTAGTTGGCTTCAAATTATTAATTAGTTGTTACATAAAATTATGTCAAATATACATAACAAAATTAAAATTTCACAACAAAATCTAACTACAAATAATAATGACTTCAAATATATGTAGTATGAATTTTTATCAATATACACATATGTTTAAATAGTTATGTAATATCCTCTTATTTATTAATTTTAATGTATTGTTATGAATTAATAAAAAATGACCATTTATAAAATAAGAAATAAATTGAATAATGTAAAATAAATCAAAGTTATTATTTCAAATTACTGATCACGGTTTTCAAATTTTGAAACTGTAACCGAATTGTCCTCAACATAGTCACAATTGAGAATATGACTATCGATTACGGTTCTAAAACGACCGAATAAAATTGAATTACAATATTTTTGATTTCTTTAAATATCTTTATGCATAAATTATTTATAAATAAATAATCTCGTGCATAGCATGGGTGCAATACCTAGTATTTTAAAAATATGACCGATCATCAAACCGGTCATTATAATATTATTATTATAATTAGATATGCATTATGAGTAATTAAAAAATTAATGATTAGTCAAATAATGTGAGTATAATTATTAAAAATAGAAGTATATATTTTAATAGACGGAGTAATATATAAAAATGTGCATCTTTTTTATAGATATGGAGAGAGTAATGTTTAAAAAAATTAAATACTCTATTTTGAATTTATCAATTCTAAAAATTATAAATTATTTAAAAGTGATAAAGTATATGATACAAAAAAGTATATGATACAAAAGTTAAAAAATAAACTAAATCCCGTAAAAGTGAAAATAAATAAATAAATGATATAATAAAATCTTGATAACATGACATAATATATGATATAAAAGTGAGACATTAAATTTCATTCTCCTAAAAAGTATTCATTCATTTCCTTTTCAATGACTATTATTTAATCTTAACAAACGTTCTTGCAAAATTCTGGTCGTGTCATACTAATATTCTTAGGTGGCGTTTAATTAGAGATAAAATATATATAAAGTATAATATTGAAAATTTGAATAATAAGATTGTTAATTTAGTTTAAAATTGAAAATTTTAACATTTATACATCAAAATAAACACTAAATTAATTTATTTTATTTTTATTAATAATGATAGGATGCAAAGTAAAAATCACTTTAAAATTGATTTTTCATATGACTTGGACAATTTGGATATTTTCGTTAGAAAGTTTGTATAGTATTTCTTTTTTCCCCAATAGTATCTATAGTTGAGTGCGAATATGAAATAATAGTAACACTATTCAATGTATGTACACTGTAGAATAACGTAAAACGCAAAAAGATATATATGCACAATTTGTAACACAGTATGCAAAAATTAAGGTGCTCTTTCCATTAATAATAAAGGTAAAAGGAAATGTTATCTTGTGTTATCTAAATGAATATAAAACAGTGAGTCAAGTTGGGCATGAAGAATAATTAATTATAGATGCAAATAACGGAATTTAAAAAATAATAATTACCACGAGAATTAAAAAATACAAATGTGCGTTGTTGCAACACTGAACACAGCAGCAATGATTTCCTGCTGGATAACTCTCCAGTTATGTTGTGCAAATACTCACACAGCACACTCAAGTATGAAAGAAAGAATGACACACCAGATATCTTTTGCGTGGGTTCAATAAGATAACCCACGCGAGTCTCACGACTAAAAAATGTTTTATTAAAAAAGTAAAACAGTAGTTACAGACAGTAGAATCCCTCTAGCTATCCTCTCAACTACTCTTACGAAAAATCACTATCTCAAGAGATAAAAATCAATACAAGTAAGACAACTTGTAATGCTAAGAGATATTGAGAAATCTCTGTAAAAGGTGTAGTCTTCCTCCATATGAATGCTCTGTATTTATAGAAGCCACCAGCTTCTTCTCCAAGGCAAGAAATAGGACGTGGAAGACTGGATAAGCGGAGGTAGTTGGAAGCTATAGTTGGCAGTTATTTGCCTGTGCTGTTGCGACATTCCCGGAACATGCGGGTTGACCAAGTCAGCTTCCAACAGATTCCTCCTCTTTCTCTAGTCAGCTTCAACTGACTTTCCTCAAAAAGTGGCACTCCTTCTCCTCCTTCTTTTGAGCCACGTAAGAAGAAACAAAAACAATTTCATGGAGTTGGAATAACTCTAACAACTTATATTATAAGTATATACCTTGCAAGTATACTTCATGCATGTCAAAAATATGATAATGTGAAGTACAAAAAATTAATCGAGTAAATAAAATATAAATAATGATACAAATTCTCACAATTATTTTAGGAAGAATCTAAGAAATTTAACAAAATTTCTACAAGAAGTTGTGAAAGTAAAGGTATAGATCAGAGCTCTTATTAAGAAACAAATCATCAATAAAAGATATATATAAACTTTTTCTTTGTGAGGATAAATACAACTTTATTTGTAAAATGAAGACTATTTATAGAATATATCTCTTTTTGTATGAAATAAATTATTTTAATAAAATAAATATTCGTGAAAAAATCAAAATAGATTTATTAATTAGTTTATTTATTATCATTGTTATATAAAAGTTTCCATTCATGATGTTAAATAACCAATATGGAAACTTATCCTAATACACTAATCCATAAAAAGATAAGAAGATATAAAAACTACAATATATAAAGAAAATCGGATTTTAGGAATTAAGTGGTGGATTTGTATATATCATATATGTTACTTTCCTTATCAAAATCAAATCAAGACTCTGCCTATATATACACACACCAACAAAACTCTCTCAATACACATCCATCAATTTTCGCGCAATTTATAATTAGTATTAATAATCAGTCATCTCCAAATCTCAAGCAAGAATTCATAATGGATCCCAACGTCGACATGACGGGATGCAGCACCAACCAACACCACGCGCCGTCGTTTCCCAGCCTCTGCGCCGCCGGCTGCGGCTTCTTCGGGTCGGAGAAGAATGGGGGCCTCTGCTCCAAGTGCTACGACCACCGCCTCAAAGAAACCACCGCCAAAAACGAAGCAGCATATGAACTCAAGATCGTCGTCGCCGCGACTCCATTAACGACCTCTGAAACTGATGCTGCTAACAAAGCACAGCCGGCGAAGAGCAGATGCGGTTTGTGCAGAAGAAAAGTAGGGCTGTTAGGGTTCAAATGCCGGTGCGGCGGCGGTTTCTGCAGTACGCATCGCCTCCCGGAGGCACATAACTGCACCTTTGATTTCAAGGGAGCAGGAAAGGTTTTGATCGATAAGCAGAATCCTCTTTGTAAAGCTGACAAGATGGCGCGCAGGATTTGAAACCATTCATGCAGATCTTTGATTGCTTCTGCCTGTCTTTTTCTTTCTGCCTGTCTTTTTCTTGTTGACAATAGTCACAACACATAACTTTTTGTTTAGAATTTCTTTTATTAGTTTTAGTTTCAATTTAATTTAATATATATTTGAAGTTATATGAATTAAATATTATAATACTATTAACTTAATTTTTGATATTTTCAGTCTCATCTTACCTTAATACATATTTTGAAATTTTATAAATTGAACTTTAAGATAATTTTAATCATTTAGTTGTTGTACATCTTTCTTGTCTGATTAGCTTAAGTGTTCTCTCTTTTCGTTATAACCGGACTTAGCATTGGCCAATTCCCCTGCTCTAGCTCTGCCTCTTTGAATATACCAAGCAGATAGTTCCAAATGTTTTGAATGAGGAATGATCAATTCTATCCATTCTTTGGGATAACTTATACAATATATTATATATATGAGTACAAAGGTTCAGTCGAACCAGATCAATCTGTAGATCCGGTGCTCCTAGGCAGGAGACAACCCAATCAATAGGGGTTCGGGGCGTCAGACTACGGATGGTTGACAATTGCTAACTTGCTACAGGTCCCGAGTTAAGTTAATACACTAACAAGGGTTAGGAGAACAGGTAGGCTCTTCTACCGGCCGAGCTTACGCCCTGCTAAGGCCCACCTAAGATCTCTTTATCTGAGGCCACTCACCTTCCATTCCAAACCGTAACTGAATCTGTATTCCAACCCCGTCGCCAGTCAATCGGGCTCAAGTCCAACTCTTCATCTCTCCTTTGCTACTCTTCCTGTTATCGTTATCAATTATAATTGAAATCTGTATCTTTTTTTGAATTAGTCTTAGTTTCTTTTCTTTTTTTCAGAATTTTTTTTATTAAGAAGATCATAGAAGAAAAGTAAGCATTAGAGATACCAAAACATTTTAAACAAAAAGAAAATTAATAATATCCTAACAACATAAGATAGACCTTTCATTCAAGAATTCATCTATTGCCTTGCAATCAAGTTTGCACCAACTCCACATCCTATTTAAATTCGATTAAGTATAGCATACAGATCCAAGTTTTAATATCACTAACAGACATCCAAATATTAAAAATTCTACTACAACTCCACGTGCTAACATTTTGATATCATGAGTATCTCCGACTGATTAACTTTTCGAATTTACATTCGTTCTTCCATTTCTAAATAATCTGAAATAATTTTTTTTTGTACCGCGACAACACTCAATTGCTGAATTTTATTACAACGACGAGAATTTCTTAAAAATGAGTTTGCTTTATGAGTTGCTCGAATTTTCTTAGTTTTAATTTTTATTAATTAAATAAAAAAAGATTAAAAAAGGAGAAATACATGGTGGTACGCCATCAGCAACATATATTTATTAATTATGGTATAATTTAGTTGTATTCATTAATAAGAAAATATAGATCATTCTTATTTTACAAGTTGAATTTTATATAAAAATGCCTCTTATTATCGTTTTTGAAATATTTTAAATATAAAATGATTCTTATTTTATATCTCAAATTAGTCTGTTTCATTTTTCTTATACTAAAAAAATAACAACATTTTCAAAAGTTGATGTCTTTCGTAATTACACAAGAGAAAACCAGCTCACGCGCGTGCGGCAGACACAACTTAACGTGTCCACAACTAATGTGGCAATGTTAGGTCAACATACGAGTCACTATAATTTTCATCTTTTTATTAAATTTATTTTTATTATTATTTTATATTAAATAATATTAAACTATACCTCAATCAATAAATTATAGTCGGAAAATAAAAATTAATAAAAAATTATTAAATATTTAATTTTTATCTACAAATCATGTCACATCATCCGCGGACACATTAACCCGTTCGTTGCGGACGAGAGAGCATTTTCGTTACACAATATTATACAATTAACTTTAAATTAAGTATATTCGAATGATAAAATTAGGTAACATTAATTGGTAAGAACGTACGGACTCTTTTACAAGGAGCATACAATGGATTCCTAAGTAAATAAATTAAATATAAGGAAATATCCATGTGAAGTCATGATAGAATACGAAATTAAATAAATTAATTAACATGCACATATTACATATATGTATATATGTGTGTATGAGTGTGATGGAATAATCGGATATAGGTACAATCGACAAAAAACAGAAATTAAAGGCAATTCTTAACTTTTTTGAAATTTTAAGATTCCTAAAAATAGCTAAAAAAGAAAGAGAACTTTTGATCATCAACTTCTGCATATAAAAAGTGTTCGAATTGTGAAGGCCCATTGAGGTCATGCGCACATGCTTATATGGCTGTCTCCACCACATTCATATTTATTTATATATCCCTTGAAATACCAACCCTCGAAACTCAACCTAATCAACAACAAATTGAAGGAACCCAAACCCCACCAACAATCATATTTATTTAGGCAATTTCATATTTAATTTGTTGGACCATATATAATTAATTAATTAGTTACTAAAAATATAATATAAGCAAATCTGGATCCCATTGTTCCACGTCTAATAATACCGATGCATGGCCAAGAAGAATATGTTCACATGGAACTGCACTTGTATCATTTTTCTTTTGTTTTTTCCCCCAAAACCAAAACAGTTTGTGCCATTTACAAGAATTAATAATACTATATTACAATGTATACAGATCAGGGGTTAGAACCAAAACTATCCTCACAGATCTGCAGGATTGAACAAGCTGCTGCTGAGTTAATTAATTAACTAATTAATACAAAAATCATCCCCTCTTGCATCTTGATCAATCATCACACCAATTCACACACCTCATGATCACGATTAATCAACATTTAATTGACTGAAGTAGCTTGCTTAGGTAGGATATTCTTGCGAGTGGAAGTAGCCATTGAAGTTGCTGCAATGAAAGATGGCCTTAGCATTCATCTCCCTCTCGAATCTCCAAATATAGTTGAGACCAACGAGAAGTTCAGTAATGGCAGCTTCAGTCTTGTGCTGGTTGGCGAAGTAGAGCGTTTGAAGCAGAAGAACATTAGTTTTGGGCACCGAATTCTGCTGCTCGAAGCTCCTCTCGCTCTGCCACTTGATCATGTTATGCGCGAGCGGCGACAGCCATGCGAGGATCTTGCGCAGCGCCTCCCTCCACTCCGCCGCGAGCACCGGATCACTCGCCGAGAACCCCACTCCCTTGAGCCGGCCCCTCAGCGCGAAGCGAACGCTGTTGGGCAGCAACGAGTAGAGATCGTCCCTCGCGTCCACTCCCACCAGCTGCGGCGATCTGATCATCTTCTCCATCACTATGATCAGATTCGCGTAGTGGAGGGAGAGCGCCGCCGCCCCTAGGGTGCTCGCCGGCGCCCTCAGATTCTTGGCGCTCAGCTCGAAGAATCCGTGGTGCAGCCTCTCCTCCTCCTTAGCGGTCATCATCAACGGCCCCGAGACGAAGAGGCCGCAGGAGTTGGGGTTCTCGGATGGGTAGACGAGGGCCGAGGAGGAGGAGAGGCTCCGGGGAAGCGAGGCTACTCCGAACACGAGCTTCATCCTCGCGAGAACAGTGAACACGGTTCTCGCTAGTATCGATACCACCGTGTCGAAGCTCCGGCACCATAGAGATTTTTCCTTTAAGTACTTGACCTCCTGCCTCTGCCACAGAATCTTATGCTGCAAATCCATCACTTTCTGCTCCTTGCCGTCGTGGACTCTGCTATGTGAGGACTTCTTGAGGCTGTTTTCAAGAGCAACGAGCTCATCCATCTCTCTGTGGAGAGCGGCGGTGGCGGAGACGAAGTGATCGAGTTTCTTAATCTTAGATTCAATTTCTTTAACACCAATGAGCAACCAGTTGTTGGGATCGCGGGCGGAGTTGGCGAAGTCCTGGAAGGAGCGATCAAAGCAGCGGAGAGAGGAATCCTCGCAGCGCGTGCTGATCCTCGCCACGGACATGGCGACGAGGCGCAGGTTCTCTGCGAGCTCCGCGCAGGCAAGGCCGAGGAGGAAGGCCTCGTCGTTGGAGACAATTTTACGAACTCCTTCAAGGCATATCGACTCGCCTCGCAGGCGTGCGACGTTGCTGTCGGAGAGGGACTGCCATAGGTGGAGGAGCTTGGACATGATGGCGGCGATCTCGAATGAGAGAACGCCGACGTTCGATTTCTTGGTGGAGGCTGGGGAGAAGGCCTTCTTCACCTTGATTAACCATGTCTCGAGAGCCATAATAATATTGGGGTAGAGGAGTAGAAGATAAATTAATTTGGAGGGCTTTGGAGTTATAGAGAGTTTAGAGAGAGAAAGTAATTAAGAGAGAGGGAGGGGTGGAAGGGGGCTGAATAATTGAAGAGTGGAGGATCGAGAGCAGAAAGATAAGATATAGGATAATGGAGGGGAGGGGGAAGAGTTCTTGTGTAAAGCTATCATGGGATGTTTGAAAAGAGAAGCCTTACCAATAGTACCAGTCTAATGCGATCATGAGAGGAAATACAAAGTACTCTGTATGTGTGCGTGTGTGTGTGTGTGTGTGAGTTGACAAAGCCCCACATGCAATGCAATGGTGATTTGTGAGAGGGTGAATGCATCTATTTTGGATTCCACTTGCCACACTATATGTGGTGGAATCAACACATTTCATTTACATTCATAAAATATTCATATTCCCCTAAAAATAGTTTTGATTTGATTAAAAAAATTTCAAAAATTTTATCTAACCAAATCACATTACAAGAAAAAGTATTAATTTCAGTATTAATTTCGTATATCTACCTGCTTCTTTTTGGTCCTCAATTTTTAATTTTCCTCCAAATTAAACTAGCTTAATTATAACTATACTACCAGTACAATATATAATGGCTTAGCCATTTGATTATGCTTATGCTGTGTTATGACTATGAGTAGTCAAATAAATAATACCATCGATGGGTCATTATTAATTGGGATCTTGGTGAATGTTTTTTTATTATAAATCTTTAACTTCAGATAGAGTGATATATTTTCCTTGCTGTTAGTCAATAATTGAAGAACATTTTTTGAGCCCACGAGTATATTTTTGTAGCATTGATTGGGGGGAAAAGTGGAAACACTAGGGCATGGCACAAAACTTACTTTTTTAGTTGGAAGTTTCTGCATTATCATTAATAGTTCTTCGAATAGGCGCTCTGCTCTGCATTTCTTTTCTCTGGTATTATATATAATTAACATTATCTTTCATTTAATTTAATTATTAAATTATAAAAAAGAACTATATATATTATAAATAGGAAAAAAAAACTAGAGACTTCCTAGTGATGTATTAAAATAAAGACTCTGCACTATATTCGCAATCATTACATCAATTAAGAGTTAAGACTACCAAATATAGTCATAGATATCTAAAAGAAGATTGATCAACTAAATGATGATGAACATATGGAAATCTTTTTCTGCTAGTCAATTAATATATTCGGTAATAAAAAGAATGATGCAAAATAACAGATAAGAAATAAACTCACTAAACTTTACTATCTTATTATGCAGTAAAATGGATTATTAAAATTGGGTAGCTGATATCAGTTGAAATCTTGAAGTCATAATATCTCATGATGGTATATTATATGAAAAATAGTCAACTCTATATATATGACTTTACAAGTGTACTAACTCAACTTTGAAATGATGCTTCTTCAGTTTTAGAAATTCTGACTAGTCAAACATATCTGAAGATGTCGTGATGCTAGAAATACGTAAAATTCAATTTTTTATACTAACATAATATGTTGTTTAAAATTATTAATTGCCCATGATTGTCCGAATAAGCACGCAAATAATATAGCAGGCTTAATAAATAATTATTAAAATTTAAATAAAAACTTTATAAATTTTTAGACTATAATTCATTAATAAAAAAATGAAAATAATAAAAAGAGCGAATATTATAGTGACTTGTATGATGATACAGTGACTTGTATGATGATGCATATTATATGAAGATATTATCAACTCAATTGTGTCCACGTTAAATTTTACATACCAAGAACGATGAAACGAATTTATATTTTCTACTTATTCCAAAAATTTAAATTAAAGCTCTTTAAGGTCACTATGTCCCTCTGTTTGAATGGCTAATTATTCGATTCAAAGCACCACACTAGCTAATTCTAAAAATGTATATGTTCTTTATAGACTCGTTTAATCATGGCGTGCTTCATGTCACCACAATATTATTAATAGCGAACCAGATCTACTAAATTTTAGTGCGCTGAATATGTTTTAGCGAACTCACACTATAAAAAATGTATTATATAGCAACGGAATAGTGATGAAATTTTTTTTCGTTTCTAAATTTTAACGGATGAACAACGAAATTTTTGTAAAATTTTAGTGACGGAATTATCCGTTATTAAAAATTTAGTAACTAAATTTTTCGTTACAGTTCTGTTACTAAAATTGAAGAAACCATTCTAGAAACGGAAATTCCGTTACAATTCCGTTGTTATATATAGTAACGAAATATATTTCGTTGTTAAATTTTTTAGCAACCATCGATATTACTACGAATAAATCCGTAACAAAAATTTTTTGTTTTAATAATGAAAAAATTTCGTTGCTAAAATAATTTTTTTTTCAGTGTGGGGCGAATCCATGACTCTTTTAAGTCAATAAGAGTGTGTAAGAGTGTGTTTGGTATCCAAGATATGATAGTTATCTTAAGATAATTACACTACAGTGTAGTATAATTATCCTAAAATGACTATCGTATCTTAGATACCAGACATAGTTTAAGTGATTTAAATAGACTCTCCTAAACGTCTATCCCGCTAACATCCGGTTGCTTTTCTTAGCTAAACAATCTTCATAAAAGAGCTAACATCCTAAAATTTTGGTTTTCTTGACACTTTTTTTTATAACTTAAATATTGTTAAGAGTCCATTGTGAAAACAAACAAGTTTGTTTAATTGATTATAAATATACTAATTTTGTCTAAATTGTATTTTCGCACCAACGTTAAGTTACGGAGATTTAAGCATTGTTTGGTAGGAAAAATATGATATGATTAGATTAAATTATTTTAGATTTTGTGTTTGGTAACAAATGTGATTAATATGTCGGCCTGCTATTAAACATTAGGCCGTGCCAAAATCATCATTTTCCTTTATATTTTAATCATAAGGAAGTGACGAGATTAAAATAATCTTTATACACTATGGGGGTGTTGGGTTCTTGAGATTAAAACTTAGACAATAATAATGTATGTTTGGTTTGTAGAATAAAATTCAAGATTAATTAAAAAAGCTATTCAGGATAGTTAATACCACTATTTTGAGTCTTAATCCATCCCCAAAGATAAATTTTATCTTAGATGAAAATCAAAGATAGAATCTTGATATTATATAACTCACAAACCGAATAAGCCCTATACAAATTTATTAATGTTATCATGTTATATTCTATTTTGACTATCAAACATGATTTTAGATGGACGCTTAGTTTATTTATTAAATTATTAAATTTTGAAATTAACATCTGATGTGTAATTTATTTATATAAAAAAATCAGCCTCCCCATCTCTGAAGATGCTATGCAGAATAAATCTCACAAGAATTTGATATTGGTAAATAATAAAAAAGATCCAATCTTTATAGTGGAAAGTCGGTTTGCCACTAATTAACTGAGAGAGGGAGAGGGCGATGGGTTCCTCGAGCTCTTCTTCGGGTGAAATCCATATTATATATCATACGTCATTAATTCACTATCAAAATTAATATTTGAGTTACATTCGGAATATGTGGATATGATTTAATGTTTTATATTTATTTATGTCTCACATTTTATATCTCATAATTAAATATTTATTTATTTTCAATTTTAATTTTAATATATTTTAGTTTAGTTATCCTACCCAAACAGAATCTATAATTATTTTTAATATTCGATTTTACTTTTTTTTTAGATTGATAGATTCCAAAATAGGATATATAATTTTTTAAATATTTCAAATAATTATGAATTATGAATTATTATATCAGAATAATTTTTTATTCTAAAAATATTAATTAAATAATAATTTTAATTGTTAATTAACATGATGTGTGATATACAAAGCGTATGATCTCATCCCCAATTGATCATATTATAATTAATAAATTACGAGTCTTAAGAAAAGAATATAATATAACATGTAGATGTTCTTTGGCATCTTTGCACACACAATCGTAAAAACTTTATGTCAATAAATACAATCTATATATTATATTAATACAATTATAATAGTAATTTTACATTACATTCTCAAATCACTCCATTCATAATTCTGGTCGTCAGCATGATTTTATTTTCTTTCTAAAACAAAAATTAAATGACGAAGTCAGTAGAAAGGTTGAAAATTCTAAATTTAGTTGTATTATTGAACCCACTTATACATTATACTTTACACTTTACAGCCAGGACGTTCTCTAATGAAACAAATTAACCGAAAAATACTTTGCACGCACAGAATTGAGGAATCATACCAATTTAACATGATCAAGGACATGCAATAATTTAATTTGGACACACTTATTTAAAACCTAAAAATTTCTATATAAAGAAAGGAAAGGTTGGTGTAGTATTGATGACAGAAAGCCTTCCATTCTTTTTCTTCTTCTTTATTTACTAGTTGGTTTGAATTTGCCTAGAGATTCAAAGGCAGCAAAGAAGATAGTTGCTTACTTTGTCGGTAAATAAATGGGCAGATAATCTGCATTCTCACGTCTCGATATGCGTGTGAATCCCACCTTAATTCTCAAATATCAAATGCCAAATCTATATTCTTCTTCCTATCATATTATTAATTTCTCACAATATATATTATAAATATAAAAGGCACCACCATTCAAATTATGCAAACGGGACCTTGTTCTGGAACAATTAATTTTTTTTAGAAGACTAATCATTACTTAGTGGATTTTGGTAGCTTAGCCAATTCAAAATCAATATAGTTAAAGTTAATGATATGCTTGTGCGATATACGAAATTAATTATAATTAGTGATGATGATAATAATATAGTTCTATGTCTTAACAATTTTAATTTTAAATAAGAAGAATATATTCGTTTTTAAATGACTGCTAGAACTGTTCAAATATGAACTTTTCCCCATTGTAACTATATTATAATCCCTTATAATTGTTAATTTTTATATAATCTATAATAGTTAATAATAACATTATTATATATAATAAGAAACATATGAACCTAGTCTTTGAAAATAACTAATAATTGGCCTACCTTGGCTTGCCCTACATTGCTAAGGGGCTAGCTGGCCAAGTGAATACAATTGAATTTGGTAAGGGGTTAGCTTGCATAAGCTATGCAGGCTAAAGAAGGATAAACCACTGAACCTATTTGAATTCTGTTTGAGCAGAGCTCGCGCGTGAATGAATGATTTGCCTATAGGCTCTACAAAGCAGGGTTCGGCCACCTCGTATTGGGCTTACATGTATACTGGGCTCCGACTCGATAGATTATTCTTCATTCTATTGGACATTTGCGGGTCTGCAGAAGCGTGCATTTCATGACCAACCAACCTGACACTTGTCAGGGATTGTCTCACATATACCCTACAAATGTGAACCACACAGGCGAAACTTAACAACCCGGTGGGACCACATCTGACGTGGTTATGCCTTATTGGAGAAGATTTAGCGAATGGTACTATGGTATCAAAGGTTGTTATCTTAGTAATATTACTCTTTTACCCCTTATATCTTATAATATATATACCTCGTTCATTTTCATTTATAAAGTTAGTTACTCTAACTTTCACTTACACCCATTACATAAAACTCTCTGAAGTCTACAACGAGTTGACTTAAGCATCAGAGACTCTCCCCGAAAAACTCTAACCATTCTCCCGTCTTGTTTTGCAGGTTCTGTCTGCGATTGGAATTAGGACCGAGCTATTCGCGATAACATCCAAGTGTGACATCAGCTATGGTATAAACTCCAAAATACTTTGTGCTTCTATACTCTTTTTTTATTATTTGTCGTGGGTTAATTCACAATCCAACGTTATGTCTACTTTGAAATTATATGTATAGGACACGTACGAAATGTACTTACGTACATACAAAAAAAATTAAAACCCTATATTGGAAAAGTGATAGTGAAGGTAGATTAAGTAACGTATGTACGTAACTGGTAAGGAAGTTAAGAGGAAAGAGGCGTTTAAGATTTGATGAAGAATAGCGGAGGCAGCGGGATATGTATGAGAATATGCAACAATTGATGTTTCGAAAAAAGAAGCCTCCTTTTAGGGCTTGTAACTAATTATGGATTCTTTTCGGTAAACATAAAAATTGTCATTAACTAATCTTTGCGTTTGTTACGAGACACTTGTCGTTTTATGTATTGCTACGTCTCAAAATCTTTTCGACCAATAACATTTGGTCAAGCACCTCTTTTGGTTTCACAAATTTTACACAATTTTCCAAACGATTTCATTTCATTTGTAAATTGTTAATTAAGTTGGAATTATATATGAAAATGTATTTTCTTTTTGTAGCAATAGAATGTCGGACGGACCTGAGTATTAGTACTCCCTCCGTCCCACTAAGTATGACACAAAATTTTTGGGCACAGTTATTAAGAAGATTGCATAAAATAGTGTGAGAGTGATAAAATGCTAGGATACACATGTTTTTTAAAGGGATAAATTTTACTATTTTAATAATGTGTCAAGCTTAGTGCAACGTCTAAATAAGTAAATTGTGTGAAGTATAGTGCGATCGAGAGAGTAGTAGTAACATGCAATGAATGTTCAAATCTGTCGGCGTCTGCAATTGAGAGGCTTACAGCTGAGTTACTCCCATGCATATACTAACTTTAGAATCCAACCTAATGAATCAAAAATAGGCACATACTCTACTAAGGCCACATATGTTTAAAATTTAACAAATCTAACTATAATGGTCTCTATTCGGTTGTCACGTGGACGAAAATTTGGTCCTGTCCGACACAAGCCCGACGATAATGGGTTGCTCAAGTCCGACTCGTGCATTAATAGATTTCATGGGTTGCATTGGGCTTGGACCAAAAGCTTAAGTTCGATGGGTTGGGTTAATTTTTAAACCCGGCATACCCAAATCCGTCCAAGCTTGACCCGTATATTAATAGATTTAATATTTAAATTAAAAATTTAAAATAGTATAAATATTATAATCATAATTAATATATAATGATTATAAATTAATAGACATTAAAAAAGATATATAAGTAATAAATTTTTATCTAGTATTTATTTTAGAAGTATGATGAATTTAAAATATTTAAATGTATATTAAAACAAAGTATAATATATATATATATATATATGTGTGTGTTTTTACTATATGAAAAATTAAATATTACATGAAAATAAAAAAAGAATAAATTTTGGACATATTCAAGCCTGATCTATAAAAGTCTGTGCTTGGCCTTATTTTCAATTCCTATCAGACCATGGCCGGACTTAGGCTTGTGTATAGAAGAAGGACGGTTTTCTGTTGCAAACTGTTAATTGTTATAACCACGATTTAGTTATAGTTTCAAAATAATTACAAACGTAAACCGAAATAGTAACCATAACGGTCATGAACATCTCTAATGATAAATTAAATATTAAATTAACTCCAATTTGATGAGAAAAGATTGCCGTGATAAAAATTAAAAAATATATTAAGTAATGTTGATGATTAAAATTATCCACTTTCACAAAAAAAATAAAAAATATTCTTTTAAAAATAAAAATATTCAAATTACATGATAACATGAAACTTTTTTCATGTGTTCATATAATTCAAATTATTTTTATAAATATTTATTATTATTTACTTATTAAAGTGAATATTTTAATTTTTACTCTCACTAAATAATATATTTTTTGACTAAATTAAGAAAATTGTGATTTTTTTATTTTGTAAATTTTCACATAATTAACCCTATTATATAAATATAGTTATAAAGACTTATTCCCCTCAGTGGACTATTGAGTCTTTAATGACCAAGAAATAATTCATCTACTAAATTTGGGCTAAACTAAATGGGCCAGATATAAAATGAGAACAGTAAGAAAACAAAACGCAAAATCAACCTTTTGTTCAATTTCTTCCATAGGTAGCCGTCGATTTTCGAGCTTAAACCTTCAACGCCTGTGGCCGCGACCTTAAGCCTGAAATCGCTCAATCGAAGCCAAACCACAAAGAAGAGCAGAAATACAATTTACATTGTACAGACCTTTCGTCGAACATTTGCAGTGCAAAGTGATAGCGGCTTCAGTGACGGTCATGAATTTGATTGAATGAAGGTAACAATTAAGAAATTCTTAAATTGTATCGTTGTCGTATTCCCTGACTTACAGGTTTGATTGCTTGATATAAAAGCTCTGTTGAAATTAGCCGTTTCCACTTATATTAGTTGTATTGTGTCAAAATTCAAGCTACGTATGTTCTGAATCAGTTTCATTTGATTACCGATTAGCTATCATGTGATATAGCTTTTGTATATAAGTCCTGATTGGTTGCCAAATGTATTGCTATTTTTAGATTGTGTTGAATTCGCTGAGTTGAGTAGCTGACTTGGTTGCAAAAGTACTGAGCACATTAAGGTCTAAATACTTTTAAGCAGAGAAAAGAACAACTTATCTAAAGGTAAATGGCTGAGACTACTGAGCAGAGACTGGGTGCTTCCTCTTATGAAATACCTTCCGATGTTAATAGAACTGGTGCAGCTGAGATGCAAAAGAAGCAGGTAAGTATCACTTCTGGATATAATAAAACATTTGCCTGAATCTTTTTTGTTATACAACACTATTTTTGTTTTAAGATGTATTTGAACCTCACTTAGGCTATTCGCAACTTGCTAGATTAAGTAATTGTATTCTTTTCTCAGTTGAGATCTTTTTATTTCCATTTCAAAGCTTAATCTGGATCACTATATTGATTTTAGGGGCTTAGGAACGATGAGTGAGTCTTAATACATAATGTGATTGTGTCAGGAAGATCCACACAGTGATTTCCCTTTTTCTTTCTTCTTTTGTTTCTCCATGGAAAGGTGATTTATGAGCTAGTTGCTTCCTTTTTTTCTAATTCAGATACTTGTAGAAAAGGATGGTCCATCAAACATTGATGAGACCAGTGATAAGAAGCTAGTTCGGAATATATGTATCCTTGCACATGTTGATCATGGGAAGACCACACTTGCGGACCATTTAATTGCTTCTTATGGTGGCGGGGTGCTTCATCCAAAGCAAGCTGGTAAACTTAGATTCATGGATTATTTGGATGAGGAACAGCGGCGTGCTATAACTATGAAGAGCTCATCCATTGGTCTGAAATTCAAAGACTATTCTGTCAATTTAATAGATTCACCAGGCCACATGGATTTCTGCAGTGAAGTATCTACTGCAGCTAGGTTGAGTGATGGTGCACTAGTATTGGTGGATGCAGTGGAAGGTGTCCACATTCAAACCCATGCTGTATTGCGTCAAGCATGGATTGAGAAGTTGAGTCCATGTTTAGTTCTGAACAAGGTGGATCGTCTTATAGGCGAGTTAAGGCTGAGTCCAATGGAAGCTTATAATAAATTATTGAGGATTATACATGAGGTTAACGGGATAGTTAGTGCTTACAAATCTGAAAAGTACTTATCTGATGTGGATTCCCTGCTTTCAGTTGCTCCATCTGGTGATGCTGGTGATGTTGATGATGAAAATCTTGAGCTATTTGAAGATGATGAGGAGGACACCTTTCAACCTCACAAAGGAAATGTTATCTTTGCGTGCGCCCTTGATGGTTGGGGATTTGGGATTAGCGATTTTGCCGAGATCTATGCTTCTAAGCTTGGGGCAAGTGCAGCTACATTACAAAGGGCACTATGGGGCCCTCGTTACTTCAATGCCAAGAGTAAGATGGTTGTGGGAAAGAAAGGAATAAGCAATACTGCAAAGGCAAGGCCTATGTTTGTACAATTTATTCTGGAGCCACTGTGGCAGGTTTATGAGAGTAGTTTGGAAACAGATGGAGATAGAAGAATTATAGAGAAGGTTATCAAAAACTTCAACTTATCTATCCCTTCACGTGAACTACAAAATAAGGATCCTAAATCTGTGCTTCAAGCTGTAATGAGCCGTTGGCTTCCGTTAGCAGATACCATCTTATCTGCGGTGGTGAAGTGCATGCCTGACCCTGCTTCTGCTCAGTCTTTTCGGGTATCAAGGCTTCTACCTAAAAGAGATATATCTGACAATGGGGAGTTTTCTAATGTGCTTTCTGAGGCAGAACATGTGAGAAAATCTGTTGAGACTTGTGATTCCAGTCCCATGGCACCATGTATTGCATTTGTTTCAAAGATGTTTGCTGTACCTATGAAAATGCTTCCTCGCGGAGAGATTATGAACAATCCCGCAGATGATGGAGATTCTGGAGAGTGTTTCCTGGCATTTGCCAGGATCTTTAGTGGGGTTCTCCGCGCTGGACAGAGAGTTTTTGTGCTTTCTGCTTTATATGACCCGCTGAAGATTGAATCTAAGCAGAAGCATGTCCAAGAAGCTGAGCTTCAATCGATATATCTAATGGCAGGGCAAGGACTGAAACCAGTTTCTTCTGCAAAGGCAGGGAATATCATTGCCATACGAGGGCTTGGTCATCACATATTGAAGAGTGCTACTATCTCATCTACAATTAATTGCTGGCCTTTCTCCAGTATGGTTTTCCAAGTTGCACCCACACTTAAAGTTGCAATTGAGCCATCAGATCCTGCTGACATGGGTGCACTCATGAAAGGATTGCGGCTATTAAATCGTGCAGACCCTTTTGTCGAGGTCACTGTTTCTACAAGAGGAGAGCATATTCTTGCTGCTGCTGGAGAAGTTCATCTGGAGAGATGTGTAAAGGATCTGAAGGAGAGATTTGCTAAAGTGAACTTGGAAGTATCTCCTCCCCTAGTCTCTTATATGGAGACAATTGAGGGTGAGATGATTAATCCTTTGGAGAATTTGAAGTTCTTAAATGGAAGTGCTGACTATGTCGAGAAAA
Source organism: Leonotis leonurus (assembly GCA_026898415.1). Classification (NCBI taxonomy): domain Eukaryota; kingdom Viridiplantae; phylum Streptophyta; class Magnoliopsida; order Lamiales; family Lamiaceae; genus Leonotis; species Leonotis leonurus. The sequence goes on along the minus strand of JAPKLX010000071.1, from coordinate 773,449 downwards.
CAACACCAAACGGTAGGTGTGTCGTTCGTGTACAAGTCATGAAACTTCCCCCACCTCTCACTAAGTTACTGGATGAAAGTTCTGAACTTCTGGGAGATATAATTGGCGGCAAATCTAAACACGATTTGAAAAGCTTGGAGACCTTGAGAGGAAGCATTGTGGAAGATGATAATCCAATTGAAGCACTAAGGACAAGAATGATGGATGCTATAGAGAATGATCTGTCCTCTGCAAATGCTGAGATGGACAAGGACCGCGTTGAGAGATACAGAATATTGTGGAAGAACTTTTTGAAGAGAATTTGGGCGTTGGGTCCTAGACAAGTTGGGCCTAACATTCTGGTTACTCCAAGCAGAGGAAAGAACATGGAGGAGGGATCTGTTCTTATGCAGGGCTTTCCTTATGTGTCCCATAGATTAGGTCTACATGATGATGACAACAAAGATGCGTCCAGAGAATCATCATCATCATCACCGTCGATGGCTGATGAGATGTTGTTAAGAGAAGCAGAATCTCTAGAGAGCAGCCTTTTATCTGGATTTCAGCTGGCTACTGTAGCCGGTCCTTTGTGTGAAGAACCTATGTGGGGTTTGGCTTTTATCGTTGAGGCTTTCATATCTCCTATTGAGCAGCAATCACTTGAATATAATTCTTCACACCAACCAGAACAATATGGTGTTTTTACTGGTCAAGTAATGACAACAGTTAAAGAAGCCTGCAAAGCAGCTGTACTTCAGAGAAAACCCAGGCTTGCCGAAGGTTTATACTTCTGTGAATTGAACACCCCAACCGAGCATTTGGGATCCATGTATGCTGTACTTGCTCGTAGGCGAGCCAAAGTCATTAAGGAAGAAATGCAGGAAGGATCACCACTATTCACTGTTCATGCATATGTTCCTGTCGCAGAAAGCTTTGGTTTTGCAGATGAACTGAGAAGGTGGACAGCCGGAGCATCAAGTGCACTACTTGTTTTCAGTCACTGGGAAATGCTTCCAGAAGATCCGTTTTTCATTCCGAAAACAGAAGAGGAACTTGAAGAATTTGGAGATGGGGCCAGTGTTCTACAGAACACTGCTAGGAAGCTCATTGATTCTGTAAGGAGGAGGAAAGGTCTTCCGGTAGAGGAAAAAGTGGTACAGCATGCAACTAAGCAGAGGACTTTGGCTCGTAAAGTTTAGAAGTCCTGTTCTCGAACAAATACATATGTGTTTGCACTAAATTATGATAGGGGTTAGAGCTGGAACAAATTGAAGGTCCGGAAATACACGAGGCAAATCGTGAAAGCTGGCACTGCATTTCCTACATGATGCTCATTGAATTGATATGGATTAATTATAGGTAAGGTTCATTTATCTGTCTCTGGCCGAGTTCGTAATTCTATCTTCTTCGCTTAGTTATTTCAACCTTTTTTAATTGCAGAGTTGCCCTTGACCTACCCCCATTGAACTCCAAATTTCGGCAACAAAACTATGCTTCAGTATGATGTGATGAAAGGATTTTGGGACCCGCATTGATAGCAATCCAGCTATTGTATAATTGTATTAATTTGTTGTCTTTTAGTATATATTGTTAAAAATGATGACCCACCTAATTTGTTATCTTCAGTAAAAATGAATGATTTCACGTCGATAATTTTTTATTAGGATAGCCTATGATGGCAATAAGCAAAGCGTGTATGCAAGAACAAATTTAACAGCAGTGAAAGCCAATAGACTAGGTAATAACACAAACATATGAATGAAGTGAATGACACTTCATCAGTACCTGAAACAAATGTCCGTCTTACTCTGCTTCAAACCAAAATGATCCACCATAATGTTACAGAGATAATTTCATAAAAGAGAGAGTGCACTGAACTAGTAACATCTTAATCAAATTGCTGAGACAAATAACTGCTTTTTTAGCATCTAACCTAAAGTACATTCAAATCTTCTTTTAAGAGTATCCGAGTTAAAATGTCTCGAATTGAAAATCAAAACATAAAGAGCGCATTCCTATTGAAATTAGCCTTTAAACGGATGTCATTCAGCTCCGGCCATTTCCCCTTAAAATATACCTGAATGAATGTTTCAATATTTTCAGACAAATGAAGAGATCAGTTGTTGCTCAAAATTACATCCTTATCCATCTGCATGCATGAAAATGAGAGATTTTTTAGTCAAGGAAATCGATATGTGATAGAGTTACTTTAATATATTCAGATATCAATAGTAACCCACATTTTTGGCCAACTCTGCGGCCTTCGCATCATCAAAACCAAATCCAGCCATTATTTTGTAACCTGCGCCCTCCTTTTGAGACCAAATTCCGAGAAGTAAATGAGTGGCTGTTATTTCACCACTTTCACCTGCATTTCAAGTTTTTCAACTAGTTAAGTTAAAGATGCACCTCCATTCCAACCACAAAGGTCGCAAAAGAAATAGTTAGTTACATGCACCATATCTCTGATCTTTAGCGTAGCACAACCTATTTTAGTCATGTATCGCACTAACATAGAAATTATCAGGGAAGCCAGGAGGGAGAGGAGACGAGAAAGAACAGCATGTCGGGCCCCCCCCCCCGGGTTTTGAAAGAGTTGCATATGTTTCAGATCCATGAAATGCAGCCTAACTACAAAATACCAAACTGCAAACGACTATATCTTGAAAATGTAGTCCATAGCAATCATAATACATTTCAACTTATAGCTAAGATAAATGTAAGTGAAGACTTTTAAGTCAGTAGCTCTGGAAAAAGAGAGTTGGTGCTTACCATACTATTTTCTAACCTCTAATGGGTCTTATCTTGTCCAGGGAATTGAAATTGCATTACTGATTGATTTCTAGGTTTTGTTCTAAATATAAATGGAAGCAGGGCGACTAGTTGCTGAGATACAGTGCCCGGTACTAATTGCCACAACAATGAAATAAAAAAGAAAGCATGAACAGTTGCCATTTACCAAACTGCATTATATTCAACTGCATACTGACTCAGATGACACCATGTGGTTTTTTTATGAACGGTATTTCAAGTTTGTGGATGCACAGTTAACAACTTGGATAGTTCACATTCCATGTCGTAAAATAGAGTGAAGAAAGACATATTGGAGAAAAGATTTTTTTTTTCAATTACAGAGATATATTATCATATCATACTATAAATATAAACTGGGAAAACTGCTCCACGCGTAGGTGGAAATCGAACCCGAAACCTCACACTTTTATCACAAAGGAGACAACGTCGGGTGCCTCAACCTTGCCACTAGAGCAAGGCCTCATCGGCATGGAGAAAACATTCTATGTGTATGTATTACAAGTACTAGTACTTTGTAGCCTCATTGTAGGGGAATTTTCTGTTCATAAATCCCCTTAAAAAACAACCAACCCCTAAAACTTGAACACATTAGTAAAGGCAGAAGTCAGGCGTCAGGCAAATAATGCTTTAGAAATATAAGTAAGGTTCAATATTAACATGTTCTACTCAAGTTTATGACGAAAATGTAGCTCTACATAAATTTGGTGGAAAACAGTATGTGAAAGTATAGGAAGTACCTGACTTCAGCTTCTCTTCAAGTGCCCAATCAAGAGCCTTCCGAGCTGTTTCAGTCATCGGAGGATGCTCAGGACTGAAAAAATACATGTCTGATTTCCCCATCATGTTTACAATCTCTTCTCGGACCTTAAGAAGTGTAATACCATTCTCCCTCAAAAATTTTGAGGCCAAACTGGTTCCTGCAGGAGCAACAATACAGCCTCACGATCTACAATCAGCTGAGAAGCTATTCGGTTCCAAACTTAAATAGTCTTCATTGAGAGTTTTGAAGAATTTCAAGGATTCAAAATGTTCCAATCTTTATAATCAAAATATGACCTTTTGCGATATTGGCATTACTAAGACAAACTCATAGTCTATTTAACATCTAAATAAGGCAACCTCGGAGCAAACAACATTATAGCAATGAAATCGAGATTTCAACATGTACTTCATTTCATCCTACATATTAGCATACCTTCGACTAAAATGCCCATGAGTAGAGCCTCTGTCCCAGTATTCGGATATTTGAGCTTTCGTGCCTCTAGCTCCCCCATAGCAAACGATTTAATCGCCCTCGCTGACCACCTACAATAACAGAATCACAACAATGCACATTAACCACTTTAAATTACAAATTCACAAATTTATAGCTGCAAAAAGAAAAGGAAGCAATAACGAGAATCGTACTTGGCCTTTTGATCAGAATCGAGCCCCCCCGGCTTTCTGCAAAACCAAAAGTTAAACGCATCAAACTAACTTTTAACAAGGTACGAGAGACTTATATTTCATCAAAATAAATCAAATCATTACGTGTCGGGCAGACTGAAGGAGATGCTGGCCACAGCATGACTACGTTGTTTCGAAGCAACAAGACCCAAATTTGACAGATGAGTCGAGAGCTTAGCGCCCACAAATGTATTCGGTAGATTGAAATACAAGAACTGTTCAAAGGGTTTTGCTCGAGATTGAGTTGCAGCTGAATAAATGGGAGTCATTGAGAACACTGACAGACCTTGAGTAGCCATTAAATTTGAGATTTTTCTTCAGAATTATCTTCTGGGCTCGTTGAATTTCTGCCGAATTATGATAAATAGAGTATTTTCTTCTCCCCTTCAAGAATGGATAAAAATATACAGTATAGTATTTTTATGTTTGCACTCTTCCTCTTGTGTAGGTAGGTAGCCTCAAGAATGATAATGGATCATGCTAAGTGGGCCGGGTCGGACTTAAATTTTTGGATCGGTTCAGTGCGTGCTGATTTGGAATCTTAAGCCTCATTACTTTTTTCTAAATAGTTTTAATTCTTTTCTATTATGAATGTTTTTAATATAACACCCTTCGTTAATTAGGCATGTGTCTATTAATTATATATTTACAATTTATAATTTTATCCGTTACTATGCGATGTAAGCGGTTTGCATTAAGGCTTGAGAGTATTTTCATTTCATAAAGAGATTTGTCAGTCTAATCATTCATCATTAGTCCAATCCTCAGATTTTGCTTCGGCATTTGCATTAAAATTTAAATAAATAAAGAAGAAGAAAGAAAAATGCAATCTTGATGCTCCCTTCATACTCCCCACGTTCTCACCATTCACCAATTTAGATGGATCCAATCCAAATTTTCTAATACCTAAAATCTCGGTTCAATTATTGATCAATCTTGTTTTTTCTTTGTCAACAAATCGTCGCTTTCAAGATTCAAAAAACTTACCATTAACGCCCCAAATCGTGCCATTAATTTCAAGTTCCATTACCGGTAATCGCAGTTGCTATTTCTGCAGTTACGCTTAAGCTGCAAGAATCTCGAGGCTGCAATTTGATTTTACGTGACAATTTCATAATATTGGTCTTGTGAGTTGTGACATGTGAGCTAAGATTATTGTAGGAGGTGGAAGTGTACTTTTCAGATTCTATCCTCTCGTTTTACGAAGATTTTGAGGAAATGGCGGTCAAAATTGTTGTCGGTTTACTGTGCTGAGCATAACTTTGTTTTTTTACTGAGCTGTAGCATGAAATACTTGTCAATTCTTGATTTCTCTTGTTAATGTGTCTGTGTGTTTGTTCAATGCCTCTACTGTGTGCTGTTATTTTGTGCATTGCTTATTGATTTTATCTATTCCACTTTCGCTTTCTGCAGATGATGTGATTGACTTCAACCTTTCAGGAAGTTTTTGGGATGATTAGTGTAGCTTCTACGCTTTTATTCGGTCTATCTAATTGAAATTGGACCTGCATCTGCAAACTTTTGTAACATAGCGAATGGTAGGGAAGGTCGATGCTTGGATTTTGAAGAAGCGTTTTAATTTGAACTAGGTAGAGATGAAATCTGTTTCATTTAAAGAATGGCACAAGACTTCGTACCCAAAGGCCCTTCTTTCAATTATTGCTTCAGTTGGCGGACTTGCCTTATTCTTACTGCTTGCTTCAACACTTTTGGTGTCACAACCCATTGGCTCCACGATTCGTGGGTATTTCTATGGTGTTAATAGCTTGAGAAAGCCCGATTCAGAATCCTCCCTCAGTCTTTCAGTTCCAGAGTCCACTCGCATTACCCAGCCACTTGTAGAAGGAGAGAAATTGAATTCAACAGTTTCTGCAGACCCGCAGAAAGAAGTTGAGGATAGCTTTACACTAGATAAATCTGTTGAAGGTGGTGGCAAGGGAACTTTGAACGAGAGGGGTAAGAACGAAAAGATTGAGCTAGGACAAGTAGAATCTGAGAATTTGAAGATTGAGCGTCCACGTCCTGAGGTCGAAGAGAGTGACAATAAACATACATCACTACATGATAGTTTGTTTCAGGGAAATGCATCGCTTTCCTCTGCTAATAAGCCAATAGATTTATCAGAGAATGTGGATTCTTCTGTTTCTACCACCAACTTGAGCCAACCTAATGTTTCTGAAGCAGGTACTGCTCTCCTTCTGAAATGTTTGGTCATATCTCTTACTTCTTATACACTCCTCCCTTGCTATCTTCTATGTTCATTTTCTGTAATTATGATATCCTTAATTCTAAGTTGGATCCAGTCATTTTATCTCTTTGTTGCGTTGTGGTGATAAAAAAAAATTATCATTTTTTTGGATGTTGCTAATATTGCAACTATTGTTCCATTGCTTTGTATTGGCAAAGGGTAACAAGATTTACTGTCCAAAATTTGAAATCTACTCGGCTTTAAAGCAGATAAATTTATATGATACATGAAAGCATAGGTTATGACCAGTGACAGTGGTAACTATTTAATGCTAGATTGCGCACCGATTATGTGAAATTAGATGATATGCGGGTACATCACAATCATAATGCTAAGCTATAAAATTATTCTGCATGTTAAGCCAATGTAGTCCTATTTGAGCAGTTTATGTTACATATCTTTGTTCAAGTCCTGGAAATACCAATTCGTTCCACTTATGTTACAGATTGTGATCTTTATCATGGGAAATGGATTCATGATGAAACTGGTCCGTTATATACAAACGACTCTTGTCCTGTGCTCACGCAGATGCAGAACTGTCAAGGAAATGGAAGACCAGATAAAGATTATGAGAACTGGAGATGGCAACCATCTCAGTGTGACCTTCCGAGGTTTGATCCAAAGATGTTCCTTGAGCTAATGAGAGGAAAGACATTAGCTTTTATTGGTGATTCTGTTTCAAGAAATCAGATGGAATCGATGCTGTGTATACTGTGGCAGGTCAGATGAACACTTTACTGCATTTAATTTGCTTACAATATTCAGTTATGACTATGTTCTTCCTATATTAGGTTGCCATTTCCTATTCAGTTATTGTTCTATCGTGGTGAGATTGTCTGATTCACGGGATCAACATTTTCTGATCCTTCTAGTGTTTGTGTAAGGAAATGCTGTGCATTTAAAGCATATTTTCCATGATATACCAACATTTTCTTTTTAATAGTATTACAAATATTTCTTAATTGGAGAACAAAACTACAAACATGTTCCAACACATTTTCTCTTAAGACAGAACTTTCCAGGACATTTGTTGTCAAAGATTTTAATCCAAGATATGCAAAGCTGCCCCAACATTTATAAGAAAGCAAATTTGATTTTCTCACATATAGACTTTTTCTCCCAACATGCATTCATCCGCAGATGGGATGATATCTGTGTTCATAAAAGTATCAGATTTAGTAAGATCTATTTGCATAATCAGATATCAGTGACTGTGAGTTGCTACCTCCTTGCTGTCAATCGTACTCTTCTGTAGAGCAGCACCATATATTGAATTAACGTGCTATTTTTGTGCTCTCATAGGTTGAGGTCCCTAAAAACAGAGGTAATAAGAAAATGCAACGTTATTATTTCAAATCTACATCTACAACGATTGTTCGCATATGGTCCTCATGGCTTGTTCATCAGACAGCAGAACCATTTGAATATGCTCCTTCCGGTGTGACGAAGCTCCAGCTTGATGTGCCTGATGAAGGATTCATGGAATACATTACAAGCTTTGATGTGATTGTCCTCTCGTCTGGCCATTGGTTTGCCAAGCAGTCAGTATACATATTGAACAATGAGATTGTAGGGGGGCAATTATGGTGGCCAGATAACTCCAGGAAAAAGAAAATTAACAATATTGAGGCTTTTGGAATATCTGTGGAAACAATTCTTACTGCCATGGGGACACACCCAAATTACACTGGTCTAACCATCGTCCGCAGCTTTTCCCCAGATCATTATGAGGGTGGAGCTTGGAACACTGGAGGATCATGTACTGGGAAGGAAAGGCCGCTTGAGGAAGGTGCATTAGTAGAAAATGGTTTTACCAATATAATGCATGAGAAACAAGTCAATGGATTCAATCGTGCAGTGGAGAAAAAGACGAACAAATCGAAATTGAAATTGATGGACATCACAGAAGTCTTTTCCTATCGCCATGATGGGCATCCAGGTCCATACAGAAGCTTAGATCCTAATAAGATCACTAAACGAGGGCCAAATGGTAAGCCCCCGCCACAGGATTGTTTGCACTGGTGCATGCCAGGTCCAGTAGATACATGGAACGAGCTGGTATTTGAAATTATAAGACAAGAATCCAACGACATACAGTAAAATTTTCTTGAGAGTTAACTCACATTTGATTCTGTTGTATTGCATTATATGGCAGAAGCGTTTTTTGTCCCTTCTTAGTCTATAGCATCCTACTACGCATTAGAAAAGGTATGATGTAGCTTAATGGATGAAATGAGCTGTAGCTACTTCATTCTTGTATTCTTCATATCAAGGAATATCAGCTCGCACACCCTTTCTGTATTTGTAAGTTTATACTTGTAACCTGGCTTCAATATTTAATTTTATTATGAATTCTTAATTCATGCTATATGTAGTAGATATGGTGTAACCTGTGCCTGCATTCAAGGGAAAGATAGTTGATTATTGAGGTGGCGTCGTACCCAGATGGATGGTTTCATCAATCCAAAAGGCTGGCTACCTTGGGTTGGCACCTCGGCCCAAGATACGATCTTCTGTGCGAGTACCAAAACTTGGGCGTCGGAGCCGTGACCAAGAATCGGGTTAAATGGAATGAGTTAAGCCATTCTCGGTTGAGAAATTCATCGATAGGGAAAAGTGGATTTCAGAAACAGGTGTTAGCTACATCTTTGCTTAAATCCAATTTCATCCTTTCACCCTCTTACAATGTATGGATTTCTATCAATTTGATCGAAATCAGAAGTGAGAATTCTTCATATTTCATGCCAGCAACTCGGCATACTCGTATATGCTTTTCATATTAAATATATTGAACAATTTTTTCAACTTTGTTGGATCTTCAAACTTGTAGTAGGAAAATTATAACTAATTTGAAGTTTAATAATTAAGTAACGACATATAATTTGGTATTATAATGTGACTATGTGAGGCATACTTTTGGTGATATCACGGGAAGAAGTACCCAAAGATGGATACTTTTAAATTATATTCTGCCAAAATCTAACCGTTAATCTTGTTTAATCCGTATATGTTGTTTGAAATTTAACATTTGCCTTAAATACTCTTATATGAACATACGCATCTTACTTTTGATTAAAGTATACGTTGACCAGATACTAATGACGCTACTAAATTAATAGTTACTAATTAATTTTCTTTAATTATAAAATTTGATAAGAGGTTTCATTTGACAACAAAAGTTAGACGTCGGATAACTCAAAGGGGCAACACGCGGCCCTTGATAAAGCCTCCTGTCATTTACCAAGGGTCACAGCCAGTAAGGTCAACATCGACAGTATTTAATTCACGTAACTATTTGTCTCTTTCCGTAATTTCGAAAATTTGAAAAATCTGTGGTGTGGGCAGTACAGTGGCCCTCGCTCCCTCACTCACTGTGACTTAGAATCCCTCTTATCATTTCCCTCGTACACTCAACGGTCGATTTTTTCAAAAACCCCAATTCTCCACCTTCTCTCTCTAGCTTTTACTCTCCACTCCAAGAATTTTAAAATCTACGCCCAAGATAAAGCCTAAGAATCTTCACCAGTGCTCTGAATTGTGGTGATAGGAAAAGTTCTCATCGATTTTTGGTTAAGTTTTAAGGTAAGCTATCAGATCTATGTTAAATTTATGTCCATCTACCCTTTGTGCTTTCTGTTATTTGATTAATCAAAAGTTTGTGGCTGAATTTCTTGTTTTTTTTGTTTTTTTTTTTTTTGTGGATGAGCCAATAATTTGAGTTTCTTGGGTGTTATGATGAATTGTTGCTGAGTTAATTAGGTTAATTCTCTGCTATTTTGTTATCACTTGAACGAACGTCGGTAATTGGAGGCATGAGAATTGATAGCTCAATCGATTCTTAATGTTGCTCATGAATTAAGTATTTGACTTGAGATTTTGTAGTAGGATAAGTTTTTTTGTAGTTTATGAGGTTCGTCTATTACTCAAGATGTGATACTGAAGTATAGAAGGAATTAATTTTGCTACTGTTTTATTGTTTGACTGCTATCTGCAGATGAAGGTCAATTAAAATGTCAGCAAGCGAAATTAAGATGCTTACCCAAACGGAGACAACATGCGGCACCCTTCTAAATGAATTGCAGGTAGATAAATTTTTATACGAACTGATTTCAGTTTTTGTACTCTTCTTTACCCTTAGATTTTCTCTTTCACGTCATAGAAATGAGTTGCTACTGATGTTCACATGACACCTTTATTATGTTCTGTTGTGTATATCTGTCAGATAATATGGGATGAGGTTGGGGAATCTGATTCTGAAAAGGACAGAATGTTGCTTGAGCTTGAACGAGAATGTTTAGAGGTGTACAGGAGAAAAGTAGATCAAGCAAACAAGTGTAGGGCCCAGCTGAGGCAAGCAATTGCTGATGCGGAGGCCGAGCTTGCGGCCATCTGCTCTGCAATAGGCGAGCCTCCTGTACACATAAGACAGGTAAGCAATATATGTCTGTTCTGTATAGAAGTCTAACCAGCGTATACTAATGATAATTATCCTTACTTAGCACAAAAGAATATTACACTTGCAGCAATGTGTTGTCCTCTACCGTATTCTCTTTACCTTAATGGATGATCTTTTTTGTGCAGTCTGATCAGAGCACCGGAAGCTTGAAAGCTGAGCTCAGGGCAATCCTTCCAGAGATAGAGGAGATGAGAAAGAGGAAATCTGATAGGAAAAAACAATTTCTAGAGGTGAATGGTGAGATTCAGTGTATCAAGAATGAAATCTATGGCAGAGGCTATGCTTTGAAAGATGTGGCAGAAAATGAAACTGATTTGACTTTGAGAAAGCTTGAAGAATTGCACATTGAACTGCAGGCACTCCAAGATGAAAAGGTAGACTTTATATATTAAATGGTATTTTCATATTTCTCTGATACTCTCCCTGGATGCAACTAGTATATTTGAAGCATGTTCTTGAGCATATAAACTTTATATACTTGGGCTGTCACTGTCAGTGCTTGTTTTGGATTTTTGCATATATTAACCTATCGTATACTTTGAATGATCTTTTGATGGTTCTGTGACGCCACGGATTGCTTGCAGTGTGAACGTCTGAAGCAGGTACTTGAGCACCTGAACTATTTATGCTCTGGCTGCTCAGTGCTTGGTTTGGATTTCAAGCAAACTGTCAGTGAAATTCATCCAAGTCTAGGAGAACCAGAAGGTTCAAAAGACATCAGCAATGGTACCCTTGAACAATTGAGGACTGCTAAACAAAGAATGCGAGAGATTAAAATAAAGAGAATGCAGCAGGTATATCATGTTGATTAGGATCTTTTTGAAAACCACTTTCCTTTCATTTAGAGCAAGTTCTTAAACTGCTCAATGCTATTCAGTTACAAGATCTCGCATCTTCATTACTGGAGCTTTGGAACTTGATGGACACACCAATTGAAGAGCAACAGAGTTTCCAGAAAGTTACCAGTAACGTAGCTGCTTCGGAATATGAAATAACGGAGCCTGGCATGCTTTCTGCTGACTTCATTAACTACGTGAGTCAAAGATCTTTGTTTGAGAGAGATGTATTTTTATATTTTGTGTTGTATCAATCTAGTATTTTGAAGTTTAAAAAATGTGAACGGGTCTAAAAGCTGCATCAAACATCTTTCTGTCAGGTCAATGATGAAGTTTCTCGACTGGAGGAGCTGAAACTAAGCAAAATGAAGGAGCTAGTTTTGAAAAAGAAGGGGGAGCTTGAAGATATTTGTAGGAAAACACATTTGATTCCAAAATCAGATAATCCAATTGATGTAGCTATAGAGGCTGTTGAATCTGGTAAGTTATGTCTTAAAGATATCCTAATATCATTCCTTTTCCCTTTGATTCTTCATTCTCGTTTTCATTATTTTTTCTGATTAATAAAAGGAGCTGTCGATGCATCTTGTGTGCTTGAACAAATTGAGCTTCAAATATCTAAAGTCAGAGAAGAGGCACTAAACCGGAAAGACATCCTCGAAAGAGTTGAGAAGTGGATGACTGCATGCGAGGAGGAAAGCTGGCTTGAGGAGTATAATAGGGTAGGCATCCCACACAATTTCCTATTGATTACATTTTGAGTTCAAATATGCAATTGTGTAAAGTGGCTCCCCTCTTTTCTTTGTAGGATGACAATCGCTATAGTGCAGTAAGAGGTGCTCATCTTGTTCTGAAGCGTGCCGAAAAAGCTCGTGTTTTGGTTAATAAGATTCCTGGTATTATACGAATTTTGTTTGAAGTATCATATGCTGCAACTTAAATATATGCAGTTATATAACATTGGGATATCTGTGTTTGTTGGAATAGCTATGGTGGAGACATTGGCTTCAAAGACCACCGCATGGGAAAAAGAGAATGACGTCTATTTTACCTATGATGGTGTAAGTCATATAGAAATGTAGAGCTATAGTGCGCTACTTAATTTTTATCTTTTTATATAACCAAACTTCACTTTGATTATTGTCTTACTATTTCTAGGTTCGTCTACTTTCGATGCTTGAAGATTACATGGCTTTGCGGCAAGAAAAAGAATTAGAGCGCAAAAGGCAGAGGGTATAGACTTTTGTATCTGAAAAAGTTACAAATTATATTCGCTCTCTTTTTCTAATTCTTGATACATCTGTGCATATGAAAACATCAGGACCAGAAGAAACTTCAGGGACAATTACTTACTGAGCAGGAGGCTCTTTATGGTTCAAAACCAAGTCCTATGAAGAACCAGAGTGCGAAGAAAGGCCCTAGAATGTCCTGTGGTGGTGGTGGTGCGACCAGTAGAAGACTTTCTCTTGGTGGAAATATGCTGCAGATTCCCAAATCTGATATGCCTCCTCCAATGAAGGCTACTCCTAATACTCGCAATGCCAAAAAGAGTGAACGTAATCATGATTCTCTTAAGGATGATGGATTTCAAGCTCTCTCTTCTGGTAATTTTTCATTTCCTGGATATAGCTGATAGCTGATATTTGTCTCTTTGCACTCCTCTAATATCATTGAGTGCTAGTTATGATCTATACAGTGTCAGAATTTTGCTCCATTACATAACCAATTTGAACTTGCTTCTTATTCGTATCGACTTTACTGTGTCTTGAATTCAGGGAGGAGAGGTTTAGATTTGGCCGGGCTTCCTGTGAGACAGCAATCTCTCAATTTACAAAACAGTCGAGAAACAGAGTCACCCATGACACGAAAGCCTTTCTCTCCCATTTCTTCCACTGATTCATCAAAGTCGAATGTGATAAACATTTTGGGTGACTTAAACCGGAACCACAATGAAATGCTGCCGAAGATGATTCTCACAAATAACAGCGCTCCATTCAACACTCCTCCTAAGACAATCTCTGCAGCCGAAGTAGAGAATAGAATGCCAGTGCCTTCGACACCCTCCACATTGCCTATCCCAATGCAAATGGCCATAACACCAATGCAGAAGACTGTAATATCTTCAACATTGCAGATGATGACCTTAACACCTGCAAAGTCAATTGAGGAGGAGATCGAATACTCGTTCGAGGAGAAGAGAGCCGGATTTGTGCTGCCTAGATCACATCTAGTGACCTCGACGCAAGTATAGTACCGTAAGTTTGAGTGTTGGCTAGTGCTACAAACTATGTATTCATTTATATCCTCAATTTGAATGTCACTTATGCTTTATAAAATCAAATTCTACAAACTATGTATTCATTTATACAAGTAGACATGGACTAGTTAAACTGCTCTAAACAATCCCTGTCTGTTTCTTCTGAAGTGATGTTTTTGGTCTTAAAAATTGAAGTATCTCTTGAGATTGATTAGTGGCAGATTTCGATTTGACTGAAACTGTTGAATCAGATCCCAAATGGGAATAATCAAAAAGAAATTGTAATCAGTACTATACTAGTATTAGTTTAGTACTTTAGTAATCCTTTTTGTCTCAACTCTATTTGTTTTTAAAGACTCATGTAGACACAACCCACAAGCAAGTTTGGTATAAAGTCTAAAACATTCAATTTCCATTAAATTAATAAAGAAGGCTACAATTTAGGTTCTCTTGGTCAATAATCACATAAATTTATTGGGGGTTGGTTGGGTTATTTCAGATGAAATTTTAGAAAATTATAATAATAATCAAGAAAAAGAAAGTCCATGAAATTGAGTAATTAGCAAACTTTCATTAATTTTTCTTACCTGTCTTCTATTGTTTTATTATTTTATTTTATTTTGAAGCAGAAACAAACAGTGGCATTAACAGTAAATTATCCCTAAATTCAAGGGTAGATTTTTCCTAATAATTAATTGGTCCAAGTTTATTTACCTAAAAAGACAAAGAACAGGTCAGAGTTGAAAAGTGGGAATGGCTCCAACGTTAACTTTACAGCTTTAAATAATTAAACTCCCATTTTTTAATTTCAAATATTTATCATTTCCCAAAATGACCATTAATAATATTCCAATTCATTAACTTTGTGTAGTATTTTTTAAATGCCACTCATTAAATTTCCAAGGCGGACCTCAAACCATTTTCTCAACCATAATTAATAATTTCATTTTTCCAATTTAAATATTGCTTGCTACCTAATTAATTTTCAATTTATTAAAAAATTGATTCCTTTTTTCTTAATTTTCTACAACACTTTTTTTCTTCATCTACTTTTTTTCTTGCAAAAAACCCTAATTTTTCCATTCACAATTTTATTTATCTTGATATCAAATTTTTATTTTCCATTTTCATCTCTGTAACTCTGCTTTTGCTCTGCAATGGGCTTAGATTAGGCTATCGTAATCTCAGGAAAAAGTCGCAGTAAAAAAAATTCTTGCAGCAGAGCTCTGATGTACTCTGTTGATCTTTGAAATTAAAATAAAAATTCTAACTTTTGATTTCCAGTGTTACAGAGTTCCTGAGCAGATTCTATGCAAGAATCTGAGTCGTATTTTTGGCTTGTATAACATTCAAAGTTTGTTTTATGTGCATTTTTATTTATTTTTGGTGCTGGTCGGAGGTTTTGAGCTGCAAAAGATTTAATCTTTATTAATTAAAAAGGGTTTAAGTATTTTTTGGTGCTTCTCAAGGGTTTAAGAATTTAATTGGAATCTGTTTGGTTAGTATATGAATGGAGGAAAAAGAAGGGATCAATGGTTTAGGGGTCACTGTAAGAGGTGAAGAAGCCCCTCAAAGCTACAGAGTGGAGCCCAGAGTTGAAAATTCCAGCAACTTCGATGGATTACCCACACCACCGGCACCGGTTCCGGCGGCGGATCCGGTTCCTCCGCTAAGTGCGGCGGCGGCAACCACGTCGGATGGAAAGAAGAAGAGGGGGAGGCCAAGAAAGTATGCACCAGATGGTACTATCGTGGCATTGTCTCCTATGCCGATATCGGCCTCAGTTCCGCTCACCGGAGATTTCCCGTCTTGGAAGCAGAGCGGCGGCCGCCCTGTCGATTCTTTCAAGAAGAAGCATAAGCTTGATTTTAAAAATGCAGGTAGCTTTTGCTCATTTTATATTGGTGGCCAAGATTTTTGTTGTCTTTGTTGATGGTTACAAGTGTTGAGTCGTTAGATCTAGTGGTATTTGCTTTATCTATGTTTTTGTAGGGTTATTAAAGTTGAATGGTATATTTAAAGAATCCATATCTAGAATTGGGACCCCTTTAGGATGTGGACTGTGGCAGTTTTTATTGATTATCTGAGCAAAATGGAATGGAATATTGTTAGAATCATCCTTGTATACTGCTGTTGTCTTTTTATCTGATGTGACAAGACAGAAGATCTGTCTTTTACTCAATAATCGCTGTGTGCACAAATGGAAAGAAATAATAAATGGCAATGATGAGGAGATGATGTAACGTGTTTATCTTACCTGAGATTGGGGTAATCTACAGACTACATGCTGTGCTAAAGGGGGTAGGGTTATTGCTAGCTTTGAGGAAGTCTAACAATGAAAGATAGCTCCATACTATTTGTTCCTATCCTGAGCATGATGTGGTGCTTGTTTATTTTCTTAGTTGGGACCTACGGCAAAATGAACTTATAATGAAGATAGATTCATTGTTTTATCTCAAAATGTTTTCAACTCTTTCTTTAAAGAATCTTGTGAATTATAGCTCTGGACTAAGAATTATCTGACTCAAAAGTCAAACGAGAAAATATTTATGTGATATCTGTATATTTACTGTGTTTGCCAGAGTCAATGAAGAGATAATAAATATGATGCATTCTCAGCATATTTATAGGAATTATGCGTGGTTTGCAAAAATAGGATTCTTGGGAAAATCCTATGCTAATGAAGAATTAGAACGATATTGATCACCCACAAGTTTTATGCAATTTAATTAAGTAAATTATTTGTTTTATTGTAGGGAGTCCTATGGCGTGCCCCGTTGGTGGAAGTTTTACTCCACACATGATAACTGTTAACTCTGGAGAGGTATATCTAATTGTTTTCATGTTTGTTATTATATTGTATTTTTCATTTTTAATCTTTGCTAGTAGTTACTTCTTTCAGATAATGAAATTCAGTAACTTGGGTGTTCATTTAAAAAATAAATGGTATTCTCCATAAGCTCAAGTAAAACATACATCCTTATTTGTCATGACTATTATTCTTCATAAAACTTGAACTTATGTTTTTTTGCTTGATTAAAACTCTAGTTTAGTTGTGGCCGTGTAAAAGTTTTTGGACAGCACATATATCCTGTTATATTGTCTTGTTTTGTGCTTAACAGTTGTGCTCCTTTGGTTGAACATTGCTGAACATATGGCACACTATAAATGTTGGATCTATAAAGAGTAGAGTCTGGTGGTTATATTTTTAAATGCTTTAAGCAACTTTTAAAACATCAACTAAAGAAAAGATATTGTGATGCGGATATTGTGAAATTACTGTTTTGGTGAATTAGGATTTAGGAGTGACAAGGTTTTCAATGAAAAGATACTTGAAGCTTATATTTCTGCTTCTAACTAAATGCTGTTCTAGTTCCAAAATGATGGTTGCTCGGACAGATTGTGCAAAGCTATGCTGTTCTGTCATTGATGCATCGCCTAGCTGAAAGATTCTAATTTTTTAGTGTTTCTAACGTGTCAGGATATCATGATGAAGATAATATCCTTTTCCCAACAAGTCTCCCGAGCAATTTGCCTTCTGGCTGCAAATGGTGCTATCTCAAATGTCACGCTACGTCAGCCCAATTCTTCGGGTGGTACTTTAACTTATGAGGTTAAAAGCCTTCCCTTTCCTCGAAAGAAAACAATATACAAGTAAACGAATAGTTTGATAGATAGATGAAAAAACATCGTATCCCTTCTGAAGTATAAGTGACAACTTGAAGGATGTCCTTGTTATTGAATCCCTTTGGTTACATGCATCTCATTTGCAAGGATTTCTGAAATACCTTTTGTGCTTTCTACAGGGTCGTTTTGAAATCCTCTCTCTGACTGGATCATTTATGCCTAGTGATAATGGACTAACAAAAAGCAGATCAGGTGGAATGAGCGTTTCCCTAGCGGGACCCGATGGCCGAGTATTGGGTGGAGGACTAGCAGGCATGCTCGTTGCTGCTGGCCCTGTTCAGGTAAGTCGATCATTCTAAACAATTAGCATCCTTTTGCATTGGCAAGCAAGAAGACATCCTTATACTTCCATTTTCAAATAGAAAATAAAAATTCATGTCGTTTTCTGAAGCTTTTTAAGTTCAACAGATTGTGATTGGCAGTTTCCTTGCCGGTGGGTCCCAGCCAGAGCAAAAGCCTAAGAAACAGAAATACGAGCAAACAATATCATTCGGAGCCATCCCTGCTAACCCAATTTCTGAATCCCCCTATGGTGGAGCAAAACCAAATTTGACGACATCCGTATCATTCCATGGCGATAATCTGGCATCAGTAAACTCCATGCACAATAATAACAACGCTCCGTTGCCGGCAGACGATTCTAGAGAGCAGAGCCATGACATAACGTGCTGATCTGATCGCGATTGTATCTTACGTATTTGTTGTATCTTTAGGTTTTTAATCTGGCTTTGTAGAAGTTTTAGGCTCACACCTCTTCTCTTCTGACCCATCCTTGTTACAGAGAGTGATGATGACTTTGATTTAAGTAAAGAACATGATTTCTCTGTTACACTTATTTTCATAGGAACTAGGATTAGAGAAGTTTGTATCTTAAGATTGCTTTGTTTTCTGTGATTTGTAACTTTCTTGGATGTATTATTATGTTTATTAAACTGGAATCTTTACTTGTAACTTTCTTGGATGTATTATAATTCATCATCTATTGAGTTCCTTTGTGACCATGTAAAAAAGGTCTCTTTTCTATACAAGAGATGTATACTCATAAGTAATGCAACAATTGTTAAAGATAAAAATGGTTTCTTGATTGACCCTACCTAACCCTAACCATAAGCATGCGTAATAAATACCAAGCTTTAATTTATATAGTTGATAGAGACATTGATTTTTACGTTTCTGTTTGTGGTCCTAAAAGTTCCTTCTTTTAGGTCCTACTTTGAACTCTAATCACTGCAGCACATTCTTGGACAAGCAAATAAAATAAAATATATATATAGTTGATCTGCTTTGGACAAGAAGATATGTCCTAATGCAAGATGACAATCTCATTATGTTGATGTGAATTTCAGAAGATATGTCCTGATTTGAAATCACCAACTAACTTTTGAAACAGCAGATAATCTTGAGGATATATAGTGAGCTTCTGCTGATGTGGAATACTTGTAAACAATTGGCTGAGCTGCTACTTTATTCTCTTCCATGTGAAACCAATCTCAAATTTGGTTCAACTTCATCTGGATTATCCATTGATTAGTTAAATCAATAGAGCATCACTATTTGTTTTTTCTATTTAGTAAAATCTTGATATCTGAATGCAGATACTGTTTATTACATAGGATCAGGCAGAAATACAAGAATTGTAACACTATGTCTTAAAATGTGATTGATGCAGAATTAATTAAACATGCATGTGATTGACGTAAAGTGGGATATCTGTTCATTTTTTCTTCCTCCCAACCTCTATTGATTTTGGAGATGAATTCTTCCACTCTTTTTCTCAACTCATCCTCTTCTTCTACATCGTCTATGTCTTCGTCTTCGTCTTCGTCTTCGTCTTGGCTTTCGACTATGTCTATACTCATAGACGTTTCTTTTTCTTCGCTCGTTGCAATGGACTCGTTATTAGCCTCCAACACTACCTTTTGCTTGAGATGATCATGACTGACGATGGTGGGGAAGGCAACGGTGCAAGGCCTCGTTGTTTCGTCGGAATGGGAGACCGTGTTCGAGCTGCCAACGACAAGAATGAGGATGATCACATTGCAGAAACAGAAAACTGCAAGGTAATTGGAGGCAGCGAGGCTGATCAACTCAATCATTGAAACCAGCATTTTAATGTTTATTTCAAATCTTTTCTAAAGGAAAAATCAAGAATGATTGGATGCTGTGCTGAAAATGAAAAGAGAAGGAGATATGAGTAGAGATAATTTGTGATGATTTTGTTGGGGGAGTGATTTTGGACTTTATAAAGGGTTTTGATTTGAACAAAAAAGTGTCGAGGAAGCTGCTTTTTTTAGCATTGTTTTAGGATTGGATGAGGTGTGTGTGTGTGTGTGTGTGTGAAAGCTACCCAATTTATTGTATTTTAGACAACGTTTATTACTATAATAATCAAATCTCCTCTCGAAATTTGATTATTCAATAGGTTAATCCAAGTGTGCGCAACAACCCACATGGCCATTTCTCAGTTTCTGATGCAGATTTTATGATTCTTTGTTTTTTTTTCCTTGCAGATTGAATATATATCTTGTAAGATACTAAGTTGTAATACACCAGTTTATATGATTCGCAAGTTTACAATATTATTGTCTGTAGATAGTTCTGTATCTTTTACATACAAAGAAAATCTAATCATTGCATAGAAAATTGGAAATTTAAAGGTAAAGAATTTATAACGGTGAAGTTTGAAATCAATTTACTAGAATCATGAAATGAGATATTTATTCAAGTTTTGGATGGATTATCAATTCACAATAAAATAAATAAAAAAACGTATTTATTCGCGAATTCACAATATTATTACATGACCTGTAATTGAACAAGCAAGTTTGTTAGTTGATTGGTCCAATAATTTGACTTTTAGGGGTCAATGAAATAATAAAATGAAAAGAAAGCCATAATGAACCAACTCATTATTTGGTGGAGCAAAGTTGATTGCGTTTTTCCAGTACATCAAATTAAAATTGGCATAAACTAGGAGTATGTAAGCGTTCCAATAATCACAATTGACATTTTGATAAACAGATTTGTATTTCTTTGAACATTAACGCATGCTCTAAATGCTCAAGATTTTTATTATTTATGCAAAACCAAGTTTAATTTTGACTTGAGATCATTGCATAACTCCGTGATGTAGAATGCCAACTAAATATGACATGAGTAATGTTGCACAGATGTACTTTGTTAAAATATAAATGGGCAATCTATTATGAAATGATATCACTTTATTCAACATTAACTTTAGAGATTATAAATTAAAGTTAATAAACAGATTTTACTAATCCGAAAATCAAATAAAAGGAAGTACCGAACCAAGATTTTCAAACCATTCTCCCATTCTATTTCAATGTTGATACAAGATGTGCATCACATTGAATTCAAAATTCAAACAGCAAAAGGTATATATAAAGATCCCATTCATCGCAATAGTGTACCGCATAAGTTTTGACTGCACTACACTCTCTAAAGCTGCTAATCTTGTCAATACAAATCTGGGAATAAATCGATGAAAAAACAAAATTTAACCAATATGGTACAAATCCACATGGATGCACAAGAATCGTGATGATAAGAGATATATCCGGTTAGTTTACATCTACCAACTCCACATCAAAGACCAGCCATGAATTGGGAGGTATTGCTGGACCAGCTCCTCTGGCACCATAACTGCAATATCAATCAAAAGACCAAACTGTGACTAAAGATTCTTTAAAATTTTACATTAATCGGTTGATAGCATGTGCTTTATGACGAGATATGATTTGATATCATTGAGTGAGATTTATCATGACATGAGTTTTGTTTCGTTGATTTAGTAATCATTTATTTATTTATGGGGACCTCTTAAGTTGATGATTAATTAGTTGATGATTAATTAGTTTAGGATGTAGAGATATAGTGAGAAATTGACACATTTTAAGTTAAATATGTGGCCTGCTATTTATTTTTGTTGTTTATGCGCCGAATTTGAGATTATGGAAACATGTCGAGAGATTTATGCTCCTATGGAAATAATGGGCATGGAAAACCACATGATGATACTTTGGGCAATTCTTGAATGTTCACACATCATGAATATGGACCACATAACTCGACTTGTTTCATGTCTAATGCTTTCCGTTCTTAAATAACACTTAAAAAAAAGGGTACTTAAGGATTCTACATCGCTCTCTTAACCAATTGTTGTTATAATTGTTGATATGCCAATTATATTGCTTACCTCAATATTTTGAACTGATTGTCGTCATCTCAAGTGGGCAACCTATATTTGTGGTGGTTAAATTATCGAATGAGACAATTGGGTAGGACTTTATTTGTTTTATCGTGTAGCAAGGTAATTATTACCCTGTTTAGCCTTCCTGTGAATCGACTTAGGTTTGACTTATTGCACTAAAGCGATCTCGCTTATTGCAAGCAACTCAGGTATTTTAAGTCGAAAAAGTTACCAAAGTTCACATTTCACTACCATTCAATAAAGAAAAAGGAAGATATCATACCCCATAGCTGGAGGAATTGTAAGTCTTCGTTTGTCGCCAACACGCATGCCTGCTCATTCAAATAAATTTTAGAAAAAAACATTGGTTCATGATTGAAACAGGAAATAGTTTCTTCAATTTGTATATTCATTTAACATTTATAATAATTACCATCGACACCAACATCCCATCCCTTAATAACTTGGCCACTACCTGCATCATCATAAAAAAAATTATCAAGAAAAATAGTAAATATCAAGCCTAATAATCCGTCCCATAAGGGTGTTCCTCTGTGGGGGTGGCATGGGTTCTAATAAATGTTATGTGATAGTGTTTGAATAGAGAAAGGGGCCCACAATTTTTGGGATAACTTGTAATTGTTAGATTAGATGAGTATGTTTGAGTGGAGAAAATGGCCCACATTCTATTCTATGATATAATGAGAGCACAAAGTAAGTGATTGATGTTGGGCAATATCTTAAAATGAGTTGGGAACACTCTTATGGCACGTAGCGAAATAAGTAGTGCACACTCTTATAGGACGGAGAGAGTATAAATCATAAATTCACTTAAGAGATGTTGTACCTAGACGAAATTTAAAGGGTGCTCTTCCAATGTTCGAGTCAAAAGTTTTGCCATTCTTCTTCAACTTGCCAATATAACGAACACCAACCTGCATAAGTAAAACGTATTTAAGTTCATGCAAGACAGACAAATATGCATTCTCCATGAACTTTTCTGGTGAAAGTCTGAACCAAATTAACATTTCAGGTGCGGCCATTTCCGTAAAGTAGAAAAAGTGACAATATACCTTTTTCCCTGAAGAAGCTTTTTTTCCATCAGGTTTACCCATTACCATCTCCTCTATTTGAAGACCATTGGGGAATGACCTCACTTGTGATTTAGCTGCTTTTCCTTTCTCTTGTTTCACCAAGTCAGATTCAGTTTTACCTGTTAGATTTTTCTCGGCACTCAGTGTTGGCGCATTTTCTTGCAGTTTATTTTGTTTCTTCCTTTTCTTTTCTTTCGTCCTGTATCATGTATTTAAATACAGATTTAAGCCAAGAGAGATAATATGCCAAGTTAAAGTCACAAGTCTTTTATCTCAGGAATCCAAAATACAAATTCAGCAACTCATAATGGGATAGATGGAGGCATTGAGAAGAGAATTGACAGCTGCAGACATCGGACAATTATGTACTGAGAGATGCATGTAGGTGTGTAAATTCAAGAATTTAACGAAAAAGTATGCAATTTCAAATGCTGGACTCCAACAAATAATATTCATATAAATTTCAAAGATTCTATGCATTGTTTCTCCGAAACATTATGTGAGTTTACAGGGAAATCTCACTTTTCAGAAGATGGCTTCATATCATTTCCAATTTCAGCTACTGGAGACCCTTTCATACCATCAGAATCTGGTTTTCCATTTTCTGCAGAACTGTCTAATATATGTGCTACCTTTTTCTTCTTATGCTTCTTTTGTTTAACTTCCTTTTCTGAGGTGTCAGATTGGGCAGAAGAACTTTGTGGTTCAGTTTCCCTGCAGGAATACAAAAAAGAATGTGAAAATTTCATGCACCAACGACGTGTTTAACCAAAAATAGCTAACATACATATAAAACATATAAAATATGTTCCACAAGGAAAACCATTACAATCCTAAGCAGTAGCATAACAATTATCATGCCATTGATGTAGTAACTTGAAAAACAGTCCACCTTGTAGGTTCTCCATCTTGGTTAATAGCGCCACTCTTTCTTTTCAAGTTTTTACCAGAAGCAATATCAGATTTTTCACTCTTGTTCACGGATTTCTGACCAATACTTTCGTGCTTAGTTTCCTCTAGGTTTGCTTTAGATTTAGAAATATCTGATTTCTTATCATGTGCAGGTAAAGGAAAACCATCTTCATCTTCACTATCAAGGACAGGATCACTAGTTCCAGCCTTGGGAACAATCTGTTTGTTGGAGTTCTCATTACCATCAGACATGCTTGACTGAGAGTTCTTCTTCTTCGCTAGTTTAGATAAGCAACTCTCATTGGTAGGCTTTTCATCATCCACTATTTCTTCAATTTTCACTATCACAATTAACAGAAAACAGAACAAAAATAAGAAATCAGTAACTGAGGCTAGATATATATTCAGCCAGCAATAATATGCATCATAGGGTTAAGGAGCAATTTCAAAGGCAATATATTCAGCCATCAAAGTTGAAACTTCTCCATTTAAGGATTTAGTATTTCACTGATTCATTGAAAATATAATAATAATATTCTACTTCTCGACCATTTTGGTTTAACACGCCCATGCACATCAAACCCTGAAGTCATGAGATAGTGAAACGTATAATCTTCTACTTCTTAGGTAAAACTTCTTTGATCAGAAACACAATTCAGCTGCTAGGCGCACATATGGACAAATACCTCCACTCTTGCGAACAGGTGAATGTGAGTGCCCACTGCAGAGACCATCCTCAGAATAATCATCATCTTCTTCAACATCTTCAGAATCATAGTCCATAGAATCATCCTCATCTCCAGAACCAATTCCCATTGCATCACTGCCATACAGACCACTTCAGAAGTTAAAGAAAACAGATAATGTAAACACAAAAACGAAATATACTGCAAATAAAAATTAAAACAACGAACTTCCTTCTTTATTAGACAAACTAGCTTGTTTCGTTGTTAAGCAAGAAAATTACTACTCCCTCCGTCCCACCAATAACGACCCATTTGTAAAGTAGATGAGTGTATTATTTTAATCAAATGGGTCGTTATTGGTGGGATGGAGGTAGTATAACTGATGGTATACCACCAAATACTGAGTTTAAATTCTTCTAGCAACAACAATGGAAGGATACCATTCATAATCATCTCCCTCACTATCATCGTCAGATTCATCACCATAGAAGAAGCCAGAGAGATGCACACTCTGAGAACCAAGGATTGAGAAGGTGACTTTTTCATCTTCCTCAAATTCAAGGTTCAATGCACAAGTCTCGAGTTTATCAGGCAACAAGGAGCACAGGTAAATCGGTTTCTTATCTCCTACTTCACATTGTAATATGCTCTTCTTAGTGGATGCCCCGGAACCTAACGTCGCCTGCAACAAAACAAAACCCAAGTTTCAAACAGGATAACCTTACATCATGAAATTTCAACTTATACATGCAAATGGAACTCTTTAGAATCTCAAACACATTTTCAGCAGAAACATATTCATTGGTAAAAATAGATAAAATTTCGAACTTGACAAACCTGAGTTACATGAAGCCTTCCCCTCTCGTCATCAGTCAACGTGTATGGTTTGCCTGGTTTTACTTCAACCCCTGATTATCATAAAATTAAAACAAAAAACCCATGAAGGATAATAGATTGTTGATATATCTTAGAATGATGTTCCACAGATTTAGTGATGAAATTACAAAATTAAAAAGAATTGACAGAGCGCATACCCCAGAAAGCCATAGCTGTAGCTCAACTCAACTGTCAGTAGCGGTATTGTGTAAAACCCTTGGGGTTGTGTTCACACGTCTTAAACCCTAATACTCCATAATTTGTTTTATTATTATATTTTCATATGGAAATATTAAGCCTCTCCTTATTCCTACGTGGCGAGACACCGGAGCTCATTGAACTT
Source organism: Leonotis leonurus (assembly GCA_026898415.1). NCBI lineage: Eukaryota > Viridiplantae > Streptophyta > Magnoliopsida > Lamiales > Lamiaceae > Leonotis > Leonotis leonurus. The sequence goes on along the minus strand of JAPKLX010000071.1, from coordinate 747,605 downwards.
TTATAGAGAGGTAAGTTTAAATATAGTCTTCAAATATCTTAATATAGCCTCTAACTAAGAATAGATTATTCTCTCCTTCAAATTGATAGTATAAAATTATAAAAATAAAACTAACATTTATAATTATTTTACTTTTATAATTTTGAAAAGTCATATATAAATTATTATATATATATTGACAAATCCACTAAGGGTGAAGAAGGGGCTTGAGCCCCAACTAATTTTTGTGTAATATATATTTTATTGTCATAAATTTGTAAAATGATTAGTATTTTTACGAATAATTATGCAAAAACTCTTACTATCAATCTGAGTTATAGAAAAATTATATTTCAACTTCGTATATCGAAACTCAGCCTCTACTATCGATTTTTTTTGCGTCCGCCACTGTATATATATAATTTATCAAGGCAGTTTAGGATGCTCCATGAAACCGACTCAAGTATCAATATATAAAATCGAATTTGCATTCGATTTTGATATTCTTCTTCCAAACTCATTTCATTAAGGTTGGATATCTACAAGTACTCGAACCGTCAATTTATTTGTCTCTAATATTTTGTTATCAGATGGTTAAAAGACAGGACACTTAAATATTTTCAAATAACTGGAAAAAAAATGCACAAATCAAGATATTTGATATGAAATTAAAAAAATATGATTTTTATATAATTTAAAATTTATGACTATAAAATTATAATTGTATTATTTTAAAATATAGTTGCAAGAGAAAATTTTAAAATTATATTTAAAATGATCCTTATAGAAATTGGATGGATCCAATTTGTGAGGCTAGGCCCAGATTTTAATATGGTCTACCAATCTGAGGCCCAACTTCAGTGGAGGGCTGGGTTTATTTTTTCATCGTCTACTTTTACATATCTTTTCCTATAGTATTAATAATCATAATCATGTTCATTATCTTTTAAATAGACGTATGATGTTCACTTCATTTTTTTATCTGTATAATAAAAATTAGAAAGTATGAATTGTAAAAAACACTCCCACAAAGTAATTTTATTTAGTTAATATTGTGTATTAAATGAAATTTGAATTCCACTCAATTTATTATTATTAATGATTTATGCGTAGTTCGGTTTATCTTCTTGGCCTAAGTCGGTGTAACTTGACCTGATTGACAAGTATAATCAAAATTAAGATTCTGTTTGTAGTAGGCCTGAAACAACACAACATAAATCGACTTTACAAGCTATATTATTCAAGAGGATTAGCTTTTCAAAATCATAGAATTAATTTTCATGTTAAGAATACTTTAGGATAATAAGAATTAGCATTTAGACATGGAATTGGACAATTGATGCTTATGTTGCCACATAGGTTAGTTTGATGCATCATTGCATATTAGAGCACGTAACATAACTATATATATATATATACACGTGTCTACTGTTAGTATAATTGTACGCGTATGCGTGCAGTGGCGGATCTAGTAAAATTCAAGAGAGAGGTGTCGCTTTTATAAAAAAAAATACATATTTTTATAATTATAAAATGATAAGATTATCGATATTTTTATGAATAATTACACATGCAAAAACTCCTTCCATCAAAATTTATTTCTTAATTTGATATATCAAAGTTCAACATCTACGAACGATTTTTTCTGCATTTTATAATTCTGTGTGCCATGCATGCTAGCTAAGTGTCTTAGGCTCTCAAGCTCTATTTATTTCATAATATTTTAAATTGCATACTGACAATTAGCAATTTGTCGAGATCGATGGATTTTCTAGAATGTTTTTTTATTGTGGACGATTTTTTGTATATGGTCGAACTACATATGTTGATATTTGATGAAACCATGCATGTGTATGATTGGTCAAACATGATCAACTGTTCGTAAGTTTCCATAACGTGTCGTCTTGGGACTGCTTCAACTATTAATTCTTCAATTGTTTTGACTAACAATTGATATATATTAGTCCATCTTTATAACACATTTACTTTTGAGGCAAAATATAAACTAACCAAAAAAGATAGTAAAAGACAAATACTAGCCACCAACATAATTCTATATAAATTATAGTCATTTTTATATTTTTGTACAAAAATACCCTTCCCAATATCTTATAATTATCATTTTAATATTAACCATTTTTTACAATAAATTTATAATTCAAAATCATAATCTCACGCTGACAACCACCTCCACCGTTGTCGATAACCGTCTCCGGTGCACTCATCCCCCGCAGCCACCGCACACCTTCGCACATTCATCTCTTCCCCACCGTTGTCGACGTGTACCCATCCATCCACAACCACCTTCACACCTTCGTGCACCCATCTCCTCCCCACCACCACCGTACTGCGCCGCCGCGCCCATCTCCACCGTGCGCCACCGCACCAATCACATTGCGCGCAACCCTTTCCTTCTCAACTGCTGAAAATTCACGTTTTTATATTTGAGTATGAGTGGTATGATTTGGTATGAAGTGTATGAATGATATGATTTTCATGGATCATACCATTCATACGTGAATCGTTTAATTCATACCACATACAAGTTTCATTCATACCACATGAGTATGAAAGGTATGATTCATACCTAGTATACAAAATTCATACTTAAAATGCGAAAATAAAAAATACATTATTTTAACTAAAATGATATTTATGACAATTTACAAAGAAAATGGCTATAATTTATATAGTATTATGTTGGTGGCTAGTATTTGTCTTTCACTGTCTTCTTTGACTATTTTGTATAATTAACTCTTTACTTTTCACATGAAACTTTAAAAATATTTAATAATTATGCATTACATAAAATTAAACTAATAAACACTTCATGTACTTGATTTTTATCTAAAAAAAAAATAGATTATTATTAACAGAATATTTTAAAAAGATATATGAATCGTTATTACATTACGGGAAGAAATATATTTTAAAAGAGTTACACTTGTATGCGATCCACTTAAATGGCGGCACTCCATGATTTCAATTATATAATATTAATATATATTGAGTTTAAATTATATAATCACATCACTAAAATTTGAATTTAAGATGTTTGAATTCAAATATTAACCTCTCAGATCAACACATGTAAACTGAAAGGCAAAAGCCATATATAATTAAGACCTTATATTTTAGCTTACATTACTAGGTTTGCCCTGTATAGTTTATTGTTAATTTATTTAAATAAGTTAACGACTTGGAGAAACAAATTCGATTAAATTCTTAAAATTAGTACCAAAATCAATCAAGTCTCTTGTGATCTAAGAGAGTATGTGAAAAAACATATATACAGAATAACATTTTAATATGGATCACTCAATCACATACAATGAACCTATATATGTAATGTAATAAATAAAAGAATAAAAACGAGAAACATAGATAGAAGGGGAATTCAGTTCAGTGAACAAGCTACCTATCATATACTCCATATCTAGCTATTTTTGAGCAAATTTTTGAGCCGCGTGTGCTGCTTAGGGGCGGATCTACATGTAACTTGCATTGGGCTTCGTCTCAGTGCAAGTGCAAAATTTTCAGTTATATATATGTATATTTTTAAGGTTCAATATAACATTAGTCTATCTCAAAGATTTTGTGCATGTATAAAATATAGTATTTTGAAAATTTTATTTTTTTTAATCCACCCCATATATAAGTTCTAGATCTTCCTGATGATGATGCTTATTGATTTGAGTTAAGTTTAGTTGTATTATCTGGATGCATGGCAGTGGCTGACATCTCTTGTCCTTTCCCAATTTTTACATTTGAAAAAACAATGATCTCAATTAAAATTTTGTTAAACTTAACTGCATTTGAAAAAATAATGATAATGGAAATTAAAGGAATTAGAAGCCTCCACCCAAGCCCAGTGCACACCCCTAATTATTTACTATCTCTTCGTCCTCTTCAAAGAGAGGCATATTTTATTTTAGGATGTCTTCTTCAAATAAAGACATTTCTCAAAATGAAAATAATAAGAGGTGTTTAAAATTGCACTCTTATTTTTTTTCTTTATATTACTATAACACTTTAAAGTTAAGTAAAAAATCATTAGTTTACGTGCCGAAAATATATGCTTCTCTTTGGAGAGGACGGAATGGTACTAAACATAAAATATACTAGTATATAAAAACTTAATTCTCTTTCCAAGATTTAATTTATTCGTTAACTTTTGTTTAGTGATAATGTTATGTGCTGTTAACGAAATTGTGTCCGTGTATGTTTGACTATAAGATATAGGTTAATATTACATTAATTGAAAAAAAAAAAAAGTCTAACATTGACACGGTTTTGATTTTAGACAAGTATACAATATAGTACTTTCTCTCACACACTAAGTTTGACACAATTCTTTTATTTGGACGTCCCACTAAGCTTGACACATTTTTAAAATAGTAAAAGTTATCCCTTTAAAAAGGTGTACACCTTACCACATTTATCACTCTTATACTATTTTATACACTCTCGTTAATAACCGTACCCAAAAGTTTTGTGTCATGCTTATTGGGACGCAGGAAGCAGTAGTTAGTTCAATAAAATTACCAGAGTCAAAGTTTGTGATTTAATTTTAGTGTTAATTATACAAACTAACAAAAAAAAGATTGTAAAAGACAAAAAGTAGCCACAAACATAAAACTATTTAAATTCTAGTCATTTTGAACGTGAATTACCATATATATCCTTCTACTTAAATTTAATTGTATGAATAGTACGAATGGTATGAAATGTACGAATAATATTAATTCATACGATTCAAAATCACATACAGTTTAATAAAATTAAATATTACGTAAGAATGGTAAGATTCGATACAATTCATACTATTCATACTCATAAATGTAAAATATAATTATAAGGGTATTTTAATACAAAAAATTTATAAATAATTAGAATTTAAATATTATTTTATTAGTGGCTATTATTTATTTTTTAAAATATTTTTTTTTTCTATTTTATGTAATCACGCTTAATATATGAACTGTGAAGGCTCACATGAAACTCCTAGATGGATACATGAATCATCATCAAATATGACAAAACATTGAAAGCTCTCTCTCTATGTCCACAAATAAAGTTGAGGTTCAGCCCATGCTCCCATGTCTCTCACAAACTTTACCCTATGCCCCATGGAGTCCCACTATTCTTAACCCCTTTCATCAAAAAATACTTACAATTTTAATTAAAAGGACCAAAACCCAGCCTTAAAAAAACATTTTATCCACAATGTCACTCCATAACTTGTCTTTAAACATGTTTATTTGTTTTCTTTTTCTTTGTGTCCTTTATGGAGAGTACACAATTTCCTATACAATGATTGAATAATTAGTAGTGTATCATTTTATATCACACCAGACAACAAGACAATCCGATAATATATGGGGTATCTGTGTTACCCAAATTACCAAATCTACTTTGATCCACAAGTTTTAACAATATGTATATATTAATATAATTAACTAGTAAAATTAAACCAATGATTCAAATCATTGTACTTACATGTACCAATAGTCAAAGACGGATCATATACGTACATAAACTATATTTAATTAGGATAATAACATTTTGGCCTTCATTTGAGCTACATATCTAATGTTAATATTGTATTTGTTTTGCTTAACTACCAAATCATCATTCCGGATTATATATATTTAACTTCTTTTTTCATATATAAGGTGAATCTTCACTTACGCGTCGATATAGATTCTACGTGTTTTCCAAATGATATATGGAATGCTAAAAACATTAATAGTGTTGCCTAATTAATTAGAATATTTTATTACTTATTTATTAATGTTATTTTAGTGTACCGTCGTTTGTTTAAATATATTGCAGGTAGCCGTGATATTTTGATCTTTGACGTATTCCGTAGACGTCGATTCAGATTTATAATTAACAATGTTATGAGCAAGTTGAATGAAATATATATGTCAACACTACTTTCTTGATGTTGATAATCTATTAATTAATTAGTTAATTTAATTAACAAGTGGAAAACTCCAAAACTTGCTTCCTCTTCAATTAGAATTAGTTGTGACATGAAAGATATAATGCATTTGTCTTTTTCTATCTTCCTCTACACTATTTATAGTTCCACGCATAACGAAACCAAATCAATTGCATTTGCACCTCTCAAAACAAACTTACAAATCCCTTTTCTTCTTCTTAATTGATCATTCAAAAAAAAAATAATAATAAAGAAATGGCTGGCTGGTCTGCTGAAAATGCTACTAACGCTTACCTCAGAGCAATAAAAATGGTAAGCAAATATTTCTACTAATTAATTTAATAAATATGTTGTTGATCATGATATATATGTAACTAATTAAATGACGAAAATTAATAATAAATGGTGGTGATTTAATGCAGGGAGAGAGAGGCAAAGAGCCAGACACGTCGGAGTTCATCTCCGCCCTCGCCGCCGGCAGCAACGCCCGCCTCATGGTGGTTGCATGCGCCGGCGCCGCTGACAGCACCACCATGGCGCTGGTGGCGGCGGCGGACCAGACCGGAGGAGAGGTGGTGTGCATCGTGGGCGGCGCCACCGAGGTGCAGCTGTCGAGGCGAGCGCTGGGGGCGAGCGCCGCCGCCGTGAAGTTTGTGGTCGGAAATGCGGAGCTCCTATTGGCGAGTGAGTACAGAGAGGCGGACTGCGTCGTAGTGGATTGCAGAATCGCGAACTGTAAGGAGATACTGGAAGCTGCGAGAAGGGTTGGGAGCAATAAGGCCGCCATGGTGTTAGGGTACAATGCTTTGTGCAGAGGGTACGAGTTGGATGAGGGGATGATTTTGCTACCCATAGGAGGAGGGATTTTGGTGAGGAGGGTTCCGGCGGGGCGGCGTCGTTGTACGGAGAAGGAGAGGCGGTGGGTGGTGAAGGTGGATAAGTTCACTGGGGAAGAACATGTTTTCAGAGTTCAGAAAAAGTCTAATTAAGTCAGTCGTCTAGTTATGTTTAATTTGATGTCTCTATATACACTAGCTAAGATCATATGACTTTTAATTATCTTCTTAGAATGCATGTCCTAATTGTAAATAGTACTCTACTAGCTATGGAGTAATTGTAACATTAAATTTTGCTGTTTGAATCATTATAAATTAATTCAGTGTGCGGAACTCATGCATTCTGCAGAGAAAAAACTGTGTAATATAGCAATGTTAATTCATCATGTTACTCAATTTTCGAACGATGCATGTCTTGCAATTAAATGAAGATGTGAAAAGGACGAACTATATAGTTTGAATTTTAATATATACATTATACATATATATGTAAATCCATGTGAAGAAAACTAGTTCAGCACGCCGAGGAAGAATGAATATGTATGAAAGACTAGTGAAACAAACTTATATGTTTGTACATACATACTAAACTAAACTAGTTAGTCAGAGACACTGTGATATAACTAATTAAGCGGTAAAGGGGGATTGATGTAAATGTATGATCCGTCTTAAACAAAATTATAAAGTAACAATAAATCGTGTCACAATGAATAGGTAAAATATAGCAGTATGAGTATAATTTTTAATTTTATATTTGTACGTACTATCATTAGTCCAACACACGAAATCTAAGTACTCAATCCGCAAGACTGAAATTAAATTTGAGCACAAAGCGCAAAGGTCTCTCGTCAAATCTATGGTCGGTGGTTTCAAATCACGTGTGGTTCCAAGTGTATTTAAACTTACTTCTTTCGGCAATAATTCTTATTATATGTTTGACCATCCACAAAAATATATATTATTTTGTTTTTAGATATGTTCTACAACACATTTAAAATAATAAATTTTATTTTTTGAATACTTCTTTACAAAAAATATTTTTCAATTTTTTCTTTAAATCGGTAGTGACATCATAAGATACTGGCATTTACCCAAAAATTATTTATATTTAAAAAAATTTATTTATAATAAGTGGACATACCGTACTTGCTCAATTTAAAATAATACATTAAATGAGATTCAAGTTACACTAACTCTACTCAATCAATTTAAAATAATATATAAAGTGAAACTCAAGCTACACTCAATACACGTCCCATTAAAATCAAAATATATTATTAAAATTCGTATTAAGTCAAAACGTAAACTATTTTCATTAACGGATAGAGTATTATTTATCTACATAACATGTCACTTTAGTCGTGAACTCCGTTCTTTAAAAAGATGCATCTTTTGCCATTTTCGTTTGTTCCTTAAAAACATGTAATTTCTATTTTTGGCTATTTATTACATTTTTTGTGGGCCACAGTCTCCACCTACCATTCAAATCAAATATATTTTATATATTTAATAACACATTTTTGTGGGTCTCAATCTCCACTACCATTCAAATTAATTATATTTTAACAATTAATAATATTTTTACCATTTAAATTAACTACATTTTATTAAAATCCGCATCGGATCAAATGATGCATATTTTTAAGGAACGGAGAGAGTGTTATTTTTGTCACATTATTTTTAATAATGAAATACTAAATCTCTTCAATTTTTATATAAAAATATCTATTTAAGTACTCACCCGGTCGTTATATTCCTTTTTAAAACATTCTATTAACGACAACTTATTTATTTTGTATATAAAAATTAACAAATTTGGGTGTTTATTAATTTGCATAAAATACATAATTGTTGAATATTTATAAATTTTTGTATAAAAAAAATGTGTAGTTGTTAATGAAACAATCTGTACTACCGTTCTTGGCCCATTTGATTAAAATTGTGAGCGTTTTTTTGTTAAAGGGCCAAGAATAATGGGGAGAATGAGGACTGACCCCGTTTCTTTCATTCTTTAACAAGCGAGGAATATCATCTAGCCAGACTCCACACATGACAAGTATTTTCTACTCCTATCATTTTAGCTGTATTTATTATTTTGAACCAAAAAAACTTGAATTTGGAGCCCATGATAATCGCCAGCAACTCTGCTAACATACTTTAATTTTTTATGAGATCTCCCAAAAATTATCCATGAACCCATATTTCAAGTCTTGCTGGTGAAAAAGAAAATTAAAGATCATATATTAACTTAAAAATGACTAATTACAATCCTACGTGAAAATAAAAAGGATTTGCAGTCTCACCCTATTGAGACTTACTATACAGTAATACAGATACTAATTACAAGTGGAACTAGTGTTTGATTTGAATTTCCAGCCTTTCACATCATTTTTCTTAAAAAACACCAAAATCTGTGTTTGATTTGGTACCATTTTACTCCATCCTTGCAAGTAAACATCACCTGATAATATAAAACTAATAAGTGATTTAATTTAAGAAAATGAGATGAATGGTTGGAGTAAAAAACAATAGTGTTTGGTGCCATGCAGTTGGTGTCAGAACCACATTGAAATAGAGTGGTAAATACAATTCATATGACTTGAACTGAACTAGAAGAATAATTGAAGTAATGTGTAGTAGCAGAGGTGATTAATGGTCATGGCATGGGCTTCAAACTCTCAATGTTTTAACACTACTCACTTTCTTCTGCTTAACTGTACTGCACTGTAACTATATCCTATTATACAAACTCTAACTCTTCCAAACTGACAAAGCAAATTTTCAGCACTATCCAGAAATTGCTATGCAGCTGGTCCACAACCAAGCCTTCTCATATCCCCATCTGCAATAGTAATATATACTACTCCAAGTTCATTGCTTGATCCAAAAACTGAGAAAGATACATAAATTTCAAGATCAATAGATGGCCCAGAGCCATGTGGGAAATAGGGTGGTCACGCGCGCACGTGTGGGCACTCCAAGCCCAGTTTCAATCAAGCAAGAGAGACTGTGGTTTGCATGTGAATGCCCATCCATATATCACTATAGTGATAGTCACTGCCCCTACATACATGCATGCATGCATGTGGGGAATGAATTCAAGATGATGATATTATCATTGATATGATAATGCTATAATGGCCTTTAATTTAATTATTTTGCACATTGCATTCAAATCTAGGCATGATCTCTCTTCCTAGATTCATCTCTCATTCTCTCATCACCCATTCAGACAGATACGACGTCGTCTGAGACAGCAAATAAGACCAACCGACACCAGTTTTCTGCAGTCCTGCAATCTTGTTTTTGAGGAAGGAAACAACTTGATCTCATCTAGATCTGTGTTACTCCGTTTGGGGGCAGTTTCCTTCATACCCTGCCACTCCCTCTTTTAATTAGATAGATCCACAGAGAGATGGAGATAGAAATATTCTTCTTCTGCCATATGACATTGTATATCATTCATGCATATGCATGTCTCCTTGTAATAATTTATCAATATTTTTACTGGAAAATCACACCACAACTAGGGTTTAATCAATTCAGTTTAAGGCTGTATGGAACAGTCAGTACAATCTCCGCGCGACATGCGAAGACAACGTTCGATTTAATCACCTTAATTAAGTCGAAACAGCCCTTCCCCTCTCGTATTAGCACATAGTTTTCACCTATATTGATTATGCTAATTAATAAATTAATATGCTTAAGCTGACTTTTAATTAATATAAACACTCCCATTTAGATTTTAGATGTAATGAGTTGTTTTTTAGTATCTGTTTACTGTCGTCTAGGGTTAATTAGAGCTTCGAGTTGTCCCTCTAAGGTACAACATTACAGCTAATATGCAGAATTTTCAAATGATGCACGCATATTATTATTATTGCAGTGTGATGCAACGTGCACCTTGATTAAGATATTGATTATCTTCTCAAACACAACATTAATTTTAATTTGCGATAATTGTTGCTAGCTACCTGCAATTTCCACGAAGCTCACACCATATGTTAATCCAAGTTGGGGTTTAAATACTTCATTTTAATTACTTCACTAATTACAATACCAACTCCTGTAATGCAACTCATCTTATCCATACACTCCCATAGTTGTATCCAACGCATTACTAACTTTAGGAATGTCAATTCGTCCAACACGGACTCATAATAGACCCGGTCGACTCAAAACAAAATAATATCCGATAAGGGTGGCCGGAGACGGAGAATGGTTTGGTTGGTCCTAAGAGAGTTATTATAGCTCGAAAGCAACGGGACACGAAAAAAAAAAATAACCTAATTCACTCAAATCGAAAAACCCGACAACCCGACAGAGGTGGTCCGATATAGTGGTTGTCTCGTTATAGTCTATAGTAACAATGTTTCTATATGGTTTACATATGTGGAAAGAAGTCATGTCATAGACTCATATGTAATGTGTACTATCATATTCATGGGAGTATTGTACATTATTTTCTTGGAAGCAAGTTGGTACCTACATATATAGTTTATTACATTTCAAGCATGGCCAGTTGGATACACAGAGTCCCCACATGCAAACAGCAGGTCCCATATCTAATACCATTGCTTCCTCTCTCTCTCTCTTTATATATATACTTGTCATCACCAAGATATTCAAACATCAAAACCAATACAATCCAATAGTGCTCTTAAGATTCAACAATTTCCAAACATCCAAGGAAATGGCTTGCTGGTCTGCTGAAAACGCCACCAATGCCTATCTCAGAACCATGGGAATGGTAAGCTTGATTTCTTAATAAACTCTTTACTCTCTCATTAATTCAAGATTCAAGAATATGTTAGTATATATGTATGTGCTTTTGCTTATGGTATCTGTGGTTGGTGTTTGCAGGGAAAGAATGCTAAAGAGCCAAATGGAGCAGAGTTCATCTCGGCCTTAGCTGCAGGAAACAACGCTCAGTCCATGGTGGTTGCTTGCAGCGGCGCTGCTGATTCCACCACCCTAGCCCTCCTCGCAGCAGCACACCAAACCGGTGGGCATCTCGTCTGCATCCTCCGAGGCCACAACGAGCTCCTCGCCTCCAGAGCTTCCCTCGGAAGTATCAATGCAGACGCCATCGAGTTTGTGGTGGGAGACGCTAAGGTGATCCTACCGGACTGCTGCAAGGAGGCGGATTTCATCGCCATCGACTGCAACCTTGAGAACCATGAAGAGATCATAAGCACCGTGCAAGAAAATGGCAGAGTTCACAACAACACTATGGTGCTTGGATACAATGCCTTCTGCAGGGAGACATGGAGAAACAGCCCTCTGCGAACGCAGCTGCTGCCAATCGGAGAAGGATTGCTGCTGACGAGAGTCGCGGCTAAGAGGAGTAAGAGTAACTGGATTGTGAAGGTGGATAAGTGCACTGGTGAAGAACATGTGTTCAGGGTCAGATCCTCTGTGGGGAGAATCATCAGAGCTTGAAATCTTGATCATGGCTTTTTTTCATTTGGTTTAGATTTTAGCTTCACCACAAGAGATTGATTTACTTATTAACTAGGATTAATTTATGTGGAAGTGTATATAGTTTGTTGCAATCAGAAGTGTAGAAGCATAAATTTTGTTTAATTTCACCTTCATTCAACCAACTCAGTCTCAGTGCATGATGATGCTAAATTGAAAGTGAAGAAAAAACACTGATGATTAAAGAGGAAAAGTAGCCTACTTCTTAATTAGTTCTTACATTACAATTTTGTTCATAAATTCAAGTAGGTAGAGTTGAAAATCACTCAATACCCATCAATTAAGGACTAAATTCGACTACATAAAACACTAGACTACAACAAATTCAACATGGTCATTCCATCTCTATCATGTTGTTAGTACAAGTCTACACAAATACTAAAACTAGTACATCTTCAATTCATCAGAAATGCCAAGTTAATCTAGAGATAGAGTTCACGTACAATCGTTTCCATCGACGGCCTCTCTTCAGGAGATTCATGAGTACACATCACAGCAACCTTTGCAAGCATTGCAGCTTCGGATTCTTTGAACATCCCATGGATATTGGCATCTATAAAGTCAAGGCTGCACGACTCAGCAGCAGCTCGTATGGAAGCAGCATATTTCCTTTTACCAGAGAGGATCTGGAAGAGAAGCACCCCAAAAGCGTAAATGTCACTTTTCTCAGTGAAACGGCCGGTGTTTGTGTACTCCGGAGCAAGATACCCCATAGCAGCGCTAGCTTTGAGTGTTGAGAAGACTGTGTCATCTGTGAGAAGCTTGTGCAAGCACGAATCAGATAGCAAGGGCTTTGACCACTCGTTAATGAGCACATTCTTAGCCGAAATGTTTTGGTGAACCAAAGACGGTTTCTTCCCCTTGCACCCGTGCAAATACTCTATGCCTGTTAAAAGGCAAATACAAAATCTAAGATTCTCAATCTTGATCGGCTATGAATGGAGATAAATGTCACACTAAAGATATGAAAAAATAGTAATAGTAATGATAATGATAGTGAAAAGAATGATTCGTACGTATACAACTAACCTTTGGCAATCCCATTGATTATAGAAACTCTGGTAGACCATTCAAGAATATGGCCATCGCCCTCCCTGTTATCAAGATACCGGAACAAACTGCCGTTAGGTACGTAATCATAAACGAGGAAGCATTCACCGCGGCCTCTAGAGCAGCAGAACCCTCTAAGCATGACCAAATTTTCATGCCTCAACGAGGTGAGGATGTTCAGTCCCTTCAAAAACTCTGCTTCCTCTGATTTGCAGCTACTCTTCGTAATTCTCTTAACAGCAACAGAGGATCCATCTCTTAAAGTTCCTCTATAAGTCACGGAGTAGTTGCTCTTTCCTAGCAAATTCTTCTCAGCAAAGTACTGTGTAGCTGTCTCAACCTCCTGCAGATTGAGCCGAAACTTCTGCATAACTTCTTGCATAGCACCAAAACGTCGATCCTCAGCCAATGGATCCCATCCATTTGAGTACTCAAGGCTGACAAGTGGAGATCCATTCTTCCTATACCCCTCCTTGACTTGGTCAGTACTGAGCCTACTCTCTGTCATGTCGAAGGCACAACCTAGCTTCTGCTTACGCCTACGGTACAGTATAAACGAGAGAATGCCAACAGCTGAAACAACAACAGTGATTACTGCTACCCCAATAGCCACCAAGGCCCCCGAGGTCTTAGATTTCTTGGAGCAAGAACCTTGGCTGCAGTTCAAATTCAGATCAGCTGTTTCTGGTATGTTCTTGGTCGATAGACCACCTTCTCCTCCTGCATAAGGCTCCGGCCTCTCAGAATTTGGAAGATCAGAATCACTACAACTCCTCAGAGAAGAAAAACCAGATCCACACAGTCCAGGATTATTATCATACTGAAAACCATCCACCAGTCTCTTTAGAGCTTCAAACATCAAACACCCCACAAAATTAATATTCTCTTCCTTAGAACACGTCAAATATATACAATATGTAAAGCAAAAAAAAGATGATGTCAATACCAAGAGGGACATTGCCAGAGAGAGTGTTATTTCGAACATCCAAAACTTCGAGCAAGGGTGCATCAGCTAGTTTGCTTGGAATTGACCCAAAGAGGCGATTGAAACTGAGGTCTAGCCTCATTAAGGCTCCCAAGTTGCCCAATCTTGCAGGAATTGCACCACTTAACAAATTGGATTGCAGAGCTATAACGCTGAGCTTCTCCAGAGAAGCCAGCTGTGTGGGTATACTTCCTGTCAACTGATTATAACACAGCTGCAGAACTACAAGGGTAACAAAAATTGGATTCAAAAAGTAATCACAAGATAAAATACCCTACTTTTGAAAGATAATTACTTCATGAATTTCAAAAGAATGAACCAGATTCTCAAAGGGGGAAAGATAAAGAAAAGGCCAAAATCCTAGAACCCATTTCAGTGGAAGATTGTTTGTTCTTTTTACCCCTTGATGCTGAAAAAAAAATGGAAACCCCCAGATTTGTGTTGGAATTGGTCAAAAAATAGTCCTCATTATACTCACACCAATAATGTAAGATACTTCAACTTGAAAAAATCCAAAGCTCTGACAAAGCTATAGGCTTGAAAGCAGACTGCTAATATGTAAAGATCCAATCTTTCAACAGAAATTAACCCCCCCAAACACCAATTCAAGTGAATTGTTTCAGCAGCTCCAAATTTTCAAAACTTCCAAAAAATAACATCTTTAGGCACTCCAACCAACAAGAAAAGTAAAAGCACAGCAACAAAACAACATTACAATTGCCTTATTCCACTCATTACGAAACGTAATAAGAAGAGCAAATGCATGAAGCTACCACTGGCAGCCTGTACGAACCTTGCAGATTCTGCATGTTTTCGAGCTCCGCCGGAATCTCGCCGGAGAGATTATTAACATTGAGGTACAAATCGCTCAGCTCAGCCAAGTTCCCAATTTCAGCAGGTATTTCACCGTACAAGGAATTGTAATGCAGATACAATCCCGTCAAGTGCTGCAGCCCTCCGAGCGCCGGCGAGAGTTTTCCGGCGAGGCCTTTCCCCTGCAGTGAGAGGTTGGCCACCTGCTTCCTCTCGTTGCAGGCAACGCCCTCGAATGCTCCGCCGCACGGGTCGCCGGAAGGGACCCATGAACTCAAATGCAGGTTGTCCGGGTCAAGACTCGCTTTCAGCTCCAGTAGCAAGGCGAGCTCATCGGCGGCGGAGAGTGTGAGCAGCAGAGAGAGCAGCAACAGATAAGGAGCAAAACCCATGCTACAAGTTTTGATAAATGGCGAATAGAGAGGGAGAGAGAGAGAGAGAGAGAGAGAGAGAGATGTAGGTTGTGTTTCAGCTTCTGGCAAATGCTTCTAAAATGTGTTTGAGGTTGTGTCCGTGTTGGTTCTTGTTTTTCGGAATATGGGGTTGGATGATTCACGGCGTTCAAGGCATTGTAGGTGGTGCAGCTAGAGAGCGAAGGAAAGAAGGGAAGGCAATCTCTCTCTCCCTCTCACACACACACACGCACTGATGAGAGTTTCTTGTGCGTGCCTGGTGTTGCTGGAATCAAATATTGTCCAAAAGGAAGAGAATGGAGACAAGGTACACAGAGAAAAGCTCACGTTTCTGTTCAATTCGGAAAAGAAAAGAAGAAAAAAAAGCTTTAGGTGTTGTAAGAAGAAACAAAGATTTATTTAACGGAAGCGATGAGTGGGAGTGAAATTGGGAGTGGTTTGTGGCCGTTGATTGTTTGTGAAGTGGAATGTTTGATTTGATCATGTTATGTGGACAGTGGAATAATAGGACAAAGGTGGTGTTTGATTTTGAAGTCGAAAGAGAGATAGCAATTTGAGATATGTGCTTAGTTGTAAATATTCATAAAATTTGTTCTCTAAAGGAAAAACATTCATTATAATTTATTTTAAAGAATGAGGTCGGTATGATATTATTGGGCTATTTCAATGTGAGTGGTTGGATTAATAGGGTCATCTTTCAAATTATGTTTTTACGTATTAGAAGTGAAGAACTGAGACTCGCGAATTTAAAGCGCATTCAGACTTTCTAATATTCAAATTTGAGATATTTGACGTCAGACAACAAAAGTATTTTTAAACTGATTTTCGAGACATGTGGTCAACAACCAATTACTCACTCCATCCCACCTCAATTGTTACATTTGCTTTTGGCTCGCATACCAATACTCACTTTATTTCTTTCTCAACTACTTTCCACCTACTTTATTACTCTCACAACTTTTATCCAAAAAAGGAAATGAGACAATTCAAATGGGACACCCCAAAATAGAAAACGGGACAATTGAGCCGGGACGGAGGGAGTAGTTGATATTTCAGATTATAGAAAGATTATTTTGAGAACAAAAAAAGTAATTGTATGAGAAATGAAATTTTGATCTTGAATTAATTTAGAATATATAACTCCATGTTCATAATAAGATCTAAATATATATTTAAATATGTATACGGTACTATAAGTGATAAATGTTGTCTAGATCAAGAAGGGGACAACTTATATTCTAAATTATAGTAAGAAAATGGGAAATAAAGGACGGAACGCAGTACACAAGTAACACAACACAGATATGCAATGCAACCTATCATGTTTTTCCATTTCCAGTTTTAATTATTAATTCTAATAAATTAATAAATGTTCAATCACTCATTTTAATAAATTAATATTTATAATATTTTTTATAAATTAAGTTTTTTAATGAAAAGGGTTAATTATAGAGAATAGTGATAGAAGATATTAAAAGATAAATATTATCACTAACATAACGGTATATAAATTTTAGTTTTTTTTTTATTTTTAAGATAAAAATATACTTTTAAATGCTTCACACTGTATCCCCTACGTTATAGGTATGAATGGTATGATTTTAATGATTCATATCATTCAAAAGTGATTTGTGTGAATAATATATAGGTACGAAGAGATGAATCATACATAGTAAACGAGATTCATATTCAAAATACTAAAAAACGAAAAATTCGCCGGTTAAAGAAATTCCACCAATACCACCATCAAAATTTATTTCACAATCAAAATCGAAACCACAACAATAATCAACAGACCACTAACAACAACAAATTATCAAAATCAAAAAATCAAACTACACCAACAAAAAAATTCAAACAAATAATATTTAGATATTGTGTATGAATGTTATGATTTTAATAATTCATATCATTCATACGTGAATTGTATAAATATTACTACATATGTATAATTAAAAAAAATATGTATAAATTCATAAAATTATCTATATTTTAATAAATAATTATGCAAAAATCCCTCCTATTAATTTAAATTACAGCAAATTTTATTTTTCATTTGATCTATTAAAACCCGGTCTCTCCCAATAAAATTTTCTTTCCGCCACTACTTATTCCAGTATGATTTTTTTCAAAAAAATAGGGTGAATATGTGAGACCAATTTAATTAATTGTACTTTGAATGTGATTTTGCAAATTATTATGCGTGAGCGAAGGTCATCCCATTCCCATCGCACCTCTGCCTCTGGTCTGGATATACAAAACAAGAAATCGTCTTGATATCATAGAAAGGTAAAAGGAAAAAAAGTAAAAAATACGATCGAGAGATGAATCCATTCAATACAAGTTTCTTCATTACTTACTGTTTTACGCCAACATCAAAAGTAACAATCCGTCTCTTTGCTATTCAAACTTTAGTGTCAATTGTTAAATTTAATTTTACCACAAGAGTACATATGATATGTAAATGAATAATCTAATTTTCATCTTTAACTTTTTCACCACTACCAAAGAAAAGAAGCAAGCACTGCACGTTTAATAGGGAATCAAATTGGTATTTAAATAAAATAAAATACTCCCTTCTCCATCTCCTATGTACTTGTCCCAACTCAGTTACGTTGCAATGGATTCGAGGATAATGTTTTTGTGGCACTACCTTATTCGAAACTGTGCCTTTTGGATTTGGACCCAGTAATTAATTTGTTGCAACATCTAAATAAATACAAACATGTGTTTACACTTGAGGCATCTGTCTTTTGGATTTGGACATGGATATTTCATATTTCAATTATTTATTTTATATGCATTATGTGTGTTCCTTCGTTCCCCTTTTCAATAAATGCATATTTGGCTCTTTTCTATCTCTTTTTGTCACTTTGTTTTTGTTTTTGTTTTTTTGGAAATGATCAGTCTATTTACTTTTTTGGTGGCAATCGAGTCCTTAATTATATATACACTTTTATTGTACTATAGGCTATAACAATATCAAGACAGTCTCTCACTCAATAACCAAACAAAAAAAATATAGCAATAGCAATATCATCCCCAAGTTTCCAACCCTTTACTCAGTTTGTCATTTAAATAAATAATAAATATTTATTAATTTTATTTTTATATTAAATTTATTGATCTTGATTGTTCTTTGTTTAATACAACCCCTATATATATTGGATAACCATTTATGAATATCTGAACTGTGATTTATTGGATAACAATTTTAGGATATCTAAACTCTTAACAATCTTATTCAAAGATAGTTAGAATTTAAATAAGTAATAGAATTTGTCCTTTCACAATATTGAATATTTTGTTTCTTATTTGGTTAGACTTGTTAGGTGGTGGTGGACATCTAATCTAAGTGGGTTTGATAAAAATGAGAAGAATTGAGGTAGTGTCTATTTCTACTTTTTTCTTAAAGTGAAGGGAAGGGAAGTGATACTTTTTACTTTGTTTACTCTCATAGCTCATAGCTGTGTGCAGTGTGGTCACACCCATAAGATTATCTTATCCTTTGTGGACCGATTTAATAAAAAGGTTTTCAAAAGGTTGTGGCCTTGTGGGATCAATTTTTATGGTTGACATTTCACACTGCCTTACTTGTTCCAAATTCATGCCATTACAACTAGAATGATATACCATAAATTTTTAGATTATGGGTAGGCCCAATCCATCTACCCAATTTTTTAAACCAGGCTGTAAATGTATCTATATTGAATTGGGCTGTACTATTCTTACTCAAAATGCCAACCCCACAAATGTCCACAAAATCATTTAGATCACATGTATCTTAATATATCCATCATTCAAATGTAATAAACTTGTCTTCTAAAAATCGGTCAATACGCCTAGGCATTAGGCGGAGCATTGCCAACTTAATTATACGATAGTCGGTGGTATGGGCGCGGTCTAGACGGGCTGGACAATTGTTAGAGTTTTTTAATATTTTTTAATTTGTTAAAAATATTAAACTCTGATAATGAAGATATTGAATATTAGATTACAAATATATGATTTAACTTTTAAGATTATGGATATGGTATTATTTAGTTTATTATATATTTTAATTTTTTTATTATAAAGTAGAAAATGAAAATAGAAATAATGTACGCTTGTATAATTTGCATTATAAATATGATTCAAAAATATAAAAAATAATCATTATAATTTGATCCGTTTTAGACCTCGTTTAGACACTAATCCCCCTCCACTGTCGGTCTATGGACTTTTACAACATTATAATAAACTAATGGAGTATTTGAAATCCTTCTTCTTATGATGCAAAATGCTCTCATGACAAGACATGACATCTATGTGTAAATCCAATAAAATGTGTTGTAACTAAACATCCGCTGCTGATGGTAAGTCTGAATTTTTTGGATCTATTTTTTTTCTCTTATAAATCAACCCAATCTTAACTTGGACATTTTGGGATCGATATGGGATTACATTTAAATTTAAACAACTCTAAACGCATATTGGATCAAATTTAATTATATTTTATGATCGTGTTTTGTTTGAATGATAAATTTATACTTTAATATAAATCTTGAGGTTGAGTGTTTTTTTATAGATAAATTTATCCTTTTGAAATAATAGTTAAAAGTTTAAATTCTTTTTTTATTTAAATTATTGTTTTTTTCGTTTTTTTTACTTTAGGAAGAGATAATATTATTAATATAATATTATTAATTTAAATTTAGAGTAATAATATTATTAAGTTAAAAACTCAAAGATTGATTATACTGTATCAAGACTGAATGAAGGGAGTATTTAGTTTGCATTTTGAATATTTGACAGATGTTTCAGTTTCACTGCAACATTTCTATTGCTAAACAGCCCTCAAACTTCCTCCAATTATCATTCGAACCCCTCCATTCGAAAAGCCGCACTTCAAACTTTATTCCTTGACAGACATTCTCAATCTCGAGCACCGAAACACCAAAAAGGAAAAAATCACACACAAAAATCAACTGAAACACTGCAGTAAAGAACCACTCAAAAACTGCTGATTATGGGGAAAGATCTGAGCGACGATCAGGTTTCATCTATGAAGGAGGCTTTCACGCTGTTCGACACCGACGGCGACGGCAAGATCGCCCCGTCAGAGCTCGGAATCCTGATGCGCTCGCTCGGAGGAAACCCTACGCAATCGCAACTCAAGTCAATCATCGCTGAGGAGAAGCTTACGGCGCCCTTCGACTTCCAGCGCTTCCTCGACCTCATGTCCAAGCATTTGAAGCCGGAGCCTTTCGATCGCCAGCTACGCGACGCTTTTAAAGTGCTCGACAAGGATGGAACCGGTTTTGTCGTCGTTTCGGATCTCAGGCACATTTTGACCAGCATCGGCGAGAAATTGGAGCCTGCGGAGTTCGATGAGTGGATCCGCGAGGTTGATGTCGGATCCGATGGCAAGATCCGGTACGAGGACTTCATCGCGCGCATGGTAGCTAAGTGAGGAGGTGATTTCCGAGGCCACTGATGTTTTATTTTCGTTGATTCTGTTTTATGGTGTTTTGTTGTTTTAACGTTGTTATTTGTGTTATGGGGAAAATGAATTCGTTCCTTGTAAGGGAAAGCTCAAAGCTTGTATTGGGTTTTGCAGAGTTTAGAGGTTTACTGATTTTGAACATAGCAGATAATCATAAGTCGGGGTGAGTGAGAATTAGGTCGGCATGACTGAGAATCTCAATCGTTGGCAGGGTATAGTAATTTCAGTTTTTAAGACATAAATTACTACTTTTTTGTGTAATTTGCACGCATAAGAAAACTTTAGGTAGATGATTCAGAAAGTGATAGGATACTTAGAGATGAGGCTGTCTCATAAACTTCAAATTTTGCATTTTTTCATTAATCAAGGTTCTAGTTTTTAATGAACTTATAAGATGGATATAGTGACATTTGGCAGGATATAGGATTAGTAAAATGTTGAACTTGTAAAGGGAAAGGAGAATCTATCTACCTAATTTTCATTTTCTCCGTCTAGAAAGCTTTTGAAAAACTCTTAGAAGCTTTTATTTTGTTTGGATATTATGAAGCAAGTGTAGATAAACTTGCAGAAAGGTGTTATTTTTGTTTTGCTTCAGAATAAACAAGTGAAATGCTCCACTTATTGTTTCCTAATTGAAATCCTACCTCCAGGCTGACAATAAGAACGGGAAATATAGTCAAGCATTTAAGACACTCCAAGCTAACTTTTTTGCTCTTTAATAAAATGATAGTTCACTGACCAATAAGGATACAGTGTATTTTTCAACCACTTGTAGGCTGTAGCACTTGTCGTTTGCATAATTTGTCAGTGATGCTTATATATCCTTGATATTTCTATAAGGTAGATAACTGTATGATGGGTTCTGATATTCAACAAGCATTTAGTAGATTAATGTTTTTAAGTTCGCATTAGTTTTGGAGAACCATGCATAGCTTTACCTAAAGGACTAAATAAAAAACAATCACGGAAACCTTGTAAAGCTCTGTTATTGAAATTAAAGTATTTCACCAGATTCCAGAAATCTGATTTAAATTGTAGAGGCCCTGATTCCTGAATCCAAATTATAGAAAAAACCCACTGGTAAATGTGTTGCTAGATACACTTTGAACGTTCTTTGAAAAGTAATGCATCAGCTGAGATTGTCTGGACTTTGATTCAGTAGAATATGACATTTTCCCTGATAACATCTACAGAGTATCTGAGACTGATGAACACTGAATATAACTGTAAGATTAAAATTTTATACCGCAATCAGTACTTGTAAGTGAAACAAGCAGAGGGTTTTCCAGGTTTGTTGTAGGTGAGTTGGGATTCCAGATCAGGATATCACTGGTGCAATGTGTCACGTGCTTATTCTCTAATATTGAAGCCCCTCTTTTGTGGTTTAACATGACATTTCATTTTTCTATAACCCCAACTTTGCTGTCTAAGATGATTGATTCCCTTGCACTCCCTCCAGCCAATTTACTTGACTGCCCCTAACAGTTTAATTTCAAACATCCTTGTTTTCCTGTTGCATTAACGTGAAAGCAATATATTTCAAACCTCAATATAATTTTTATGTATTTATTTTCTTTCGATCACCAATATGCTAGATAGACTCAAAGTTTGTGTAATGGAGGCGTGTGCTTCATATTTTTGGGTGCAGGTGATTGACTATACTGTTGTGCTGTACCTTCACTCGAAGCAGGAAGCTGTGTTTCATCTTAATTTTAAGCGTAGACTTGTGCTTGATCATTTAATGTGGTGTAGTGCAACTTAATCCCTTGATTGTTGTGTTATCTTAGTTTCTGTAAGTTGCACGTAATTTGTGACATTCAGTTATTGTGTGGAGTCAGTTGGATAGTGCTTGAACCTGTGTATAGCGGATTTGCATCTGAATCATGGTATCACTGCTTCATCTTTTATTATTTCATTCTTCGTCTCTTCCTCTTCATTTTTGTATGAGATTAAACTATCTTACTAAACTGTGTTTGGTAGCAAAATTTGACAGTAAGATTAAACATTAGCACTATTTTTTTTTACATTTTAATCGTAAGACTTGAAAGATCTACTTGACCCCACATATATACACAACCGCATATAATCAAAGTAAATGACTAATATAAAATTAGATTGGATTGAAGCAATATTAGAGCTAATGTGCACCGTTTATTTGTGGATGGTCTACAGTTGTCATTAGAAAAAAAAGAACTTCTTAGTTATATGAGATGTTTATGGGTGAGAATTTATAAGTGAAGGTTATGATAAGAAAGAAGAGAAAACCCAAAGTCAAATATTTCTTTCATTTACAATATCTTAATATTCCTTCGATTTTGGATATATAGTTTTTTACAACTCATTTCAAGTGAAGCAAACGCAACCGAATAGCATTTTAACACAATATATGAACAATTAGATTGACAGAGCAAATATTGCTAGTACTTTAAAAGATTGAAAAAGAAGCAGAAATACGTGACACCACGAAGATGATACTCCTTCGCTCCAAAATAAAGCATTAAGAGTGCAAGTAGCCAGGATGCATTAATAACACAGTAAAATCGACTGCTAACGATTAAGTTAATAAACAAGAACCACTAGCTACTAGAAGTGTTTTTTTAAGGAAACAATGAGCAAAATTTTGATACCCAAAATTGTCAAATCAAAGAAGAAAATTTCCTCATAAATATATGTTCCTTGTCAAACATAATTTGCACACCACTTAGTAGTGACAGTGGTACCCTCTGATGCTCACTGAAATCTTCTCCAGGCGCAATTACATTGCTTAAGCCACGAGAGTGCTTGCTGTTGTCGACTCACTGCACAACAAGATGGTTCATCAAATATTTGATGGAGATTCAGGGCAAATATAAGATTCTTGGATGTAAGAAAAAAATGCAAAGACACAAGAACAATATGAAGTTAACAAGGCTTTGATAAATAAAATATACTGAGATGGCGAAAAAAGACATGGAATTCACATAACATATTGGGATGCAGTACTATGTGAGGGAACATATAGTGTGGATTGGATGAAATTGCTACATTGGGAGGCCATGTTGCAAGAAAGTCTAACAAATACAACAATAGTTCTAGCCACTGCAACATTTTGGGTAAAATAAATGAACCACACCAACAACACAAAGTGGAAATCAACAGAGCTCTATATAAGCAGTTATTGGAAATGCATATATATATATATAAAACAGAGTAAGAGACATACTATTTCCAGACAGGCGGCA
Organism: Leonotis leonurus; assembly: GCA_026898415.1. Classification (NCBI taxonomy): domain Eukaryota; kingdom Viridiplantae; phylum Streptophyta; class Magnoliopsida; order Lamiales; family Lamiaceae; genus Leonotis; species Leonotis leonurus. The sequence goes on along the minus strand of JAPKLX010000071.1, from coordinate 723,395 downwards.
GCTTCTTTGTCTTCTTGTAGTAACGGGCAAGGCGGTGAATCCTGCTCTCCACCAAAATCAACCTAAACTTGGAGTCTTTATCCTTCCTGTTCCTTTCCAAATGTTTCCTGATCGCCACTGCTTTCTTTATTAAGTGGTACAAGTCCTCGGGGATTTCAGGTGCAAGTCCTGTTTAACAATATCAAAACACAATTTAATCATTCTAACAACATTTTCAATTGCCAATTTAAATTCACGAATAAACACAAGAAAAGCTGGCGAAGTCACATGAACTAGGCTCAGCGTTTAACAACTATCAAACACCCTTAACTCACAACAAACCACATTTTAGAAGCGGAAAAATTGAAATGATATTCAGAACATACGCGCGAGCTCTGTATTCAAATTACAATACATAGATCCTATCTCAATCCAGAGATCTAAACAGGGATAAATAGAGTAGAGATGATTATACCGTGAGCCTTGAGAATGCGGAGAATCTTGCTCCCGGTAACGCTCTTCACCTGCGCTATGCCGTGTGAATCACGAAGAATCACGCCTATCTGCGACGGCGTCAGTCCCTTCTTTGCAAACTTACAAATGTTCTCATTGACCTTCAAAATTCAACAAAAGAACGTACGAATATCAGAAAAAGTGCAGAAAGCTTCTTTAATAGTATTACGTAATTGGGGATTAGGATGAAAAAAGAAAATCACATCATCAGAGGAGATTTTCAGCCAGCTGGGCGGAGTTCTCTTGTAGGGAAGGGCTGAAGCAGAAATACCCTTTCTGCATAACACAAGGCGATAAGAATAAGAATAGATGAATGCAAAATCAAAAATAGATTGATAGTGGAGTAATTGGCGTACCCGCGGCTGTGCATGCGACCCATGGCGACGGCAAAGCTCGGAGTTTGCTTCTGAAGCTGCAACGGCCACCAACACTAGCTAGATCGAAGGAGAAGAGCTTTGATAATTAGGGTTTTGTTATATTTGATGTCATTTAATCTGGCCCAATTTTAAAATAAATGGGCCGCCGTTAACCTTTTTTTATTCAACAACAAATGGGCAGGTAGGTTAACTTCATTTTAGGGGCCTTAGCCTTTGTGCCTATATGAATGTTCCTTCAATGTTTCATTCGATTAGAAGCTAATGCTGAGAATTTCGGATCGTGACTTGAGATTTTTTAGGTTTCGAGTCTCAGTAGGATTTGGGACCTCGAATTCTAAATTTTTTGGGATCGGGATTGGGGAATTGCAAATTTTTGAGACTCGGGAGTCCCAAATCCCGATCGGGACTCCTGATTTTCCGAAATTAATTTTTAAAATTCGGGAAATTTGGTACTGTTCGGGACTAATCGGAACTTAATTTTTCGGGACCAGATTTAGAATTTTCAATTTTGGGACTCATGAATCCGAAATCCCGATCGGGACCGAAACCAAAAAATTAGCATTTTTCACAACCGAGACTTCGGGATCGAGATTGGAAATCCCGATTCTCACCCCTACTGATGTTCGTAATTAGCAAAATTCGTATTATTTCTTAAGTTTAATTTAGTGAAGTTGAAGTTCCATGGAATTAAGATATTAGACAAAATATATAAATATAACTTTGTAAGGGTATGTTTGGTTTGTGGGCCACGAACTCTCAAACAAACAAGCTTGAACTAAATTTTTAGTTGATAATTGAATTCGAGCACATTATAGGAAAATGAAGTTTACTTTCAACCACTTCCATTTTCAATCATGACTAGGGGTGTCACGGTACGGTATACCTTACTAAAATCGTCATACCTTATACCTTACCTTTATCTTCGGTATGAAAAATTTCATACCGTTACCTTACCATAATTTTCGGTATACCTTACTTTCGGTATGACATACATATACCTTACCTTATTTTCGGTATACCTTACCTTACTTCGGTATACTAAAAATTTATTTATTTAAAATATGTGCATATATAAAAAATAATGAACGACACCTTAAATAACATTAAAAATATAAAAAAATACAAAGTATTATTTTACAATAACATAATTTTCGAGATTAATCACTAATATCATATAATTAATTACTAAAAGATTAACTAATTATATTATTATATATGTACTAGATCTAAATATATGAATCATTTTCTTATTAATTGGTCATATATGCGTGATATCTTAACAAATTAAGTTATTTTCATTAATTATATATTACAATTTATATTATATTTAAAATTAAGTAGACATAGTTATATTATCATATAAAATAATTTATTTTTATTTTAATTATTTAGATTGCTGTGTTAGTTTTAAAAAATAATTTAGTAAAATTATATCACAACTATTTAGTTATGTAACAAAAAATTATGTCTTATTCAATGTTTTCAATTATCAACAAAATCACGTATTTTGTAATTTGTCACTAATATTTATTATCTATAATTTATAAATAATTATTTTGTTATGATTAAAATTGAATATATATGTACATATAATTTTATATACACAAAAACAACAATATATATCATTTTTTTCTATTATATACTACGGTACGGTATATGACGGTATATCTCGATATTTGAAAAACTTATACCTTTACCTTACCGAAAATTTCGGTACGGTATCATACCTTGCCAAAAATTCTGGTATGCCTTATATTCGGTATTTTGCGGTATTTTTCGATACGGTATGCACGGTATACCATTTTTTCGGTAAATTTTGACAACCCTAATCATGACTAGCGTGTAATTCGTCGAAAATTGACGAAAAATTATCTTATATTGTATATAATTTATAAATATATAAATTCTTTTGAAATAATATATTTTAAATTTATTTTTTATAACATTTTAGATTTTAAAATTTTGAATATGTTATATTAAAATGAGTATTTTAGTCTATTTTTTCTATTTAATATTTAAAAGTGATATAAATTAATAAATTATTATAAATATTATTTACAATAATTTATGTTATTTATAAAGTATTGATAAACAATTATGTTACATTATGATTTATTAACATAATTGCAAATTCATGCTATTTAAAAATTATATAGTTGTATATGTGTTATATAAATTAAAGGCACATCCCGTGTAATAATTTATTGGTACATAATTACTTTATATCGTAATTTAAAAATAAAATTTTAAAAATCCACTCTTTATTTGTTTGATAAAAAATAATTATTTGATCAAATCAAATAAATATTAGATTCAAATATATTTAATATGATTATTTAAGATAAATAATAATGCTGGATAGAAGTGGTGTTAGATAGAACCATAAAATTATATCGTTACATAATATACGTGTTACATAAAGACTCATTCCGTGTAAAATTTATTGGTACTTAATCATTTTATATCGTAATTTAAAAATAAAATTTTTAAAAATGACTATTTATTTGTTTGATAAAAAATAACTATTTGATCAAATCAAATAAATATTAGAATTAATAATATTTAATACGATAGAACTGATTTTTGATAGAACCATAAAATTATATCGTTGCAGAATCATAAATAATAATGATGTAGAATAATTAATTAATAAATTGTAAAAAATAACAAAAATATTGGCTTAACGAAATAAAAAAATCGTGTGAAATACAAAAATTATGATGATTGATTACCGTCACGCCCCGATCCCAAGGGACGGCGCACGCGCCAGAGCGTGACTGGGGGAAAGAAAAGAAGCGGGGAAGAAAGAGGGACATTGAACTAAATCACGGTGGAAGAATTGTCCTTGAAAAATGGACAGTAACTCGTTTATAACTAGGACTAATCTGAATGGGGGAAGAGAAACTAATAAACCCACCAGTAGATATAGTCAACAATGATGTCATGATCAATGAACAATCGAATGCAAAGAGATGCAATGCAAGACGGGGTTGGAGATTATAGCTTGTAACATGGGAGCGGTAATCCAGAATCCCAAGCGGCCAAATCATTCCAATAGGAGCCGTCAATAAATGGCGGAGGTTAGTGAGCCTTGCTCGCCTAAAGGAGTCACTCACCCAAATCGTCAAGTATGGTCGGTGCTACACGACAACATCACAAGGGGTCGAGGAGTAGAGCGTCCAAGAGGGGCCGACTACTTCTAAGCTCTCCTATGAACATGAATGCATGTAATAGACAATAGTAATTCTCTTGAATGAACAATTGATCATTTTATTGTCATGAAGCCAATAGCATGAAGAATCAGAGGCCGAAAAAGAACATGAACTTGGCAGCGAAATACATAACGTGACAGCTTGCAACAACCCTTTCCTTTGCCTCGCACGACACCACCAGCCGCTCAATCTGCAAAACAATTTGAAAACATTTTGCAGGGCTGAGTACTAATGTACCCCGTGGGTTATGCCATTTAAAAACCTTTTGTGAAATCATTTTCTGAAAAGAATATCCATGCTTGCACAGTATCGCATAGAAAGTTTTAAAACGAAAAAGTCATTCTATGCATACCAAAACCATTGAGATATCATTTTCTTTGGCTCAATATTGGCATTTGATACCCTTCTATTAACATATGGGGACAACTCATAGAGTAGGGTTGTAAACGAATCAAATAATTTTGATTCGATTCGCGATTCGATTCAGAATTTAGTGATAAAAATTCGAATATATTGATTTGATATTCGATTCGATATTCGTAAATACTCAATTAAATATATAAATATATAAAAATATATTTACATATAAAATTTTAAATATAAAGCCTATTTTGTATATTAAAAAAATAAATTTCAACATAATTTTTTATTTTTGTTATAGTAAAATTTCGAATTAGATCAAATTTTAAATTTAATATTTTTAAATATTATTATTTAATATATTAAAAAATCAAATCAAATAACTCGATTCGATTCGATATGCGAATATTTTATAACAAATTGATTCGTTTACAACAGTATTCGATTCGATTCGATTCGTTTACAGCCTTACCATAGAGGTCCATCATTTATGTTCTTCATCAGTAGGGAACTTTTACCCAAACTGACTTCACTCGAGATATATGGGGACAGCCCACATAAACCCACGTGTGCACTAACCATGTGTCAGTGCTCTAACATAGCACATGATCCTATCGTCATGTTTAAGGGATCACTTATCCAATAGGGAGCAAAACATTTTAACATGAACATCCATTTTGATTTTCATAAATATCAGAGCTTAATAACTCAAAAATACATTTGAAAACATATATACATCCACCTATCAGTATACCAATACCGTGTGATAACTGTAAATCAGTCAAACGTCTCGTTCGCAATCGTAAGCACCGATAATTATACGGAACCATTTTTGGCCTCAAATCTCAAAACATAACGCGAATAAAGTGAAAACAAGGAATCGAGGGTTTTCTAAGTCATTTAAGGTCATTTTGGCAATACCCGGGTTTTAAAATCAACTTGGCTCATAAGACAAAAATACTCAAAGCATTATTCTCTATAGGAATATGTAAAAACATTTTTAAAATATGCAACTTTACCTCTAAGTTTACTCGAGTTCGTAGTCTTTTTCATATCTATGAAAATTGGACCGATGAAAATAAATGAAATCTCTTTCATAAAATTCTATATTTTTTTATCTACATGCACTATAAATTTTATTAAAAAATGATAGACCGTGAATAGTTTTCCTTTAGAAAAATATGAAATAATGCAACAAATCATGACATGCCGATCTTAATTGTGATCCAAATCTAAAATTCAATCCGACAGAGTAACAGATCTTATGGTCAGAAACTCAAAATCTTAAGAGACCTTAGTCGTCTGATAGACCGATAGTCACGAAGGAGAAAATGAATGAAGAAGAGAACGAGGGGAGAAAAATGAAGATGATGGTATCGGAATGATGGCAGCGGAGACTCGACGGCGACTGAGCCACCTTTGTACCCTGACGTACCTTGACTTAAATCAATCTTTGATTCCGAAATCCACAGAACCTCGATACTCCAAAATATACTCTCAAATGATAGAAAGAAGAAAAGAGAGAAGAGAAGAAACAGAAGCAAGGAAATGCTTTTCTTCCGAATGAGCAAAGAAGCTCACGCCCTATTTATACAAAACATTTATACAAAACATTTGATTTTTTTATTATTATAATTATTATATTTTATTATTATTAATGCTTTAACCTTAAAACGTCGTAACTTCGGCATACGATCTCATTTTTGAGCAAATCCAAAGTCAACATCTCCCTTTCTTAATACTCTATACAATGATTATAATATTGATATACTTTCGGTCATGCATAGAAAAGCTAATTTTTATACGACGTGCAAAAATTCATAACGGTTACATATGAACTCCTTTTTTGGAAAACTTAGTTCCAATATTTTTCTTTTGAAAAACCCTACAAAATGAGTATAATATTGACATGCTTTTAAATTATGCTTGAAAAGTTAAATTTTTTAAAGAAACGTTTAAAAAGTTTTACCGAGTGCCAATTTCACATATTAGGAAAATCCTTAATTAGTCGTAATAAGATATCTAAATTGTATTAGGAAAATTCGAGGTGTTACAATTACTATATAAAATATAATTAAATCATATTAATTAAATTATCATATATAATAAGAAGCTTGTGATGATGCCAGATAAGACTTGAATTAAGTGTAACGTAGAATATTGAACATATTAAAATTAGTAAATATATTATCGAAAATATTAAAATTAATTGCATTAGTAATTATCGAAAATATTTTTATTAAATTAGTAAATATATTATTATAATAAAATAAAGATCAACATGCATTTCGAAAAATGTAAATTGTTATTTTCTTTTGATTTGCGCTAAATAGATAACTCGCTAAATAGATAACTCATAAGTGTAACGTAGAATATTGAAATATTTTAAAACTATTTATTTGTGCTACCAACAAGATGATTACTCATGTAAATTTTAGAGTTCTATCGTGTAGATGTTTATTCACCTAACATTTATTTGCAATGATTTGTCGAAATATATATCATTAAAATATGGAGTAAAAGTTAAAATACTCACTCTTATAAGTAAATGATGAAAATTCTCGTTTAAAAATAAAAGATAAAATTTATACATTTTACAAAATAAAAAACACATTTATCCATGTTAAAAAAAATAATACATAAAATATACCTATTTTACGAAATAAAATATAAAATATGTCCACTTATACATGAGAACACGAGAAAATTATTCATGTTCTCACGTATTTCATATTAAAGTCAATATTTTTATATTTATTTCATGAAAGTGAACATTTTTACTCGTTTACTCTTAAAATAAAGTGAGTTATTTTCAATGCAAATATAAGTTTTTTCGAAGAATATAACTCTTTTAATCTTCATAATGAGACAATATTTATTCACCTATTATTTATTTACAATGATGTTCTTTAAATATATTAATTCAAAAGTTAATTTAATTTATATTTATATATTAAAAAAAAAATTCAAATACATATCCTTTCAAAAATATGGTTATATAATGTTTCATATAACTCTTATATTTAAAATTATTTGTCTAAATAAAATATTTAATTATTTTTATTTTTATATATAAATTATAACGTAAAGTATTACTCGTTGAATTTCGACACATTAGACACTAGTTAAATATAATATGACTAACAAAATAAAAGCCCAAATTCCTTAATATTGGGCTCAAACTCGATTAGAAAAATGAAAAAGAAAACCCTAACCCTAGATATATAAACCTATCCCGTCATTTGCTTTCTATTTCACTTTGGAGCAGTCGACAGTTTTTTGAGCTTCCCGGCGCCGTGCTCCACTCCTCCGGTACGAATGTAATCGGATGTGTTCATCTGTTTATATGTTTTCGATTTTGCGGTTTTTTTTATCATCTGAAATTTTATCTTTTATCTATTTTTTTTCCTGCTCGGACAGAGCAAAAAAGTGAAAAAAACAAAGGAAAATCATGTCATTCACAGCGATGAAACCGACAAAGCCGGGGTTGGAGGAGCCCCTTGAGCAGGTTCACAAGATCCGTATTACTCTATCTTCAAAGAACGTGAAGAATTTGGAGAAAGGTACACTGCCATATTTTTCTATTTTTGGTTTATATTTGTTTATGCTCAACATCGACTAAATGATTATGATACGCCGAATTTTTTGATTCTGTATGTATTCATTATTGAAGAGCTTAAGTGTTTTTCATATAGTTAATTAGGGCGTAATAATTATATTTCTACAGAGTTAGGAGATTTTATAAAAGTTATTCCTGCAAATTTTAGGTGTTAGAATTGTTATTATTATGATCAGTGATAATAATTACAGATATAAATTATTAGATTTATTTTGATAATAATCTTTATAGCCTCAAGGAGAGCCAATGACTGAGGCGTTGAGAAAACGCATGTAATGCGCCCATGTGGGGCATACGCTCTGAAGAGTTGCGGATGCACTCGCCAAGGTGTAATCGAAATAGTATGGATTTTTAAAGTTAGTTTCAGTATCTTTGGGCTCAAAAATTTTTTTACCTTTAAATTTAAAGATCGAATTTTATTTGGGTGTTAAATTTATAGTTTTAAATAAACAAATGATATAAAAAATCCCGCCATTCTTCATGTCCCCTCTCTCTCCCATGCTATTCTTCACGCCCTCTCCTTCTCTCACCATCTTTCGCCCTCCTCTCCACACCTGTAGGCCTACAGCAAGCAACAACAGCAGCAATTATTGTTGGATGGTTTCTTTTAATAGACAATTTTAGACTTAAATTTAAGACTTTTAAGTATTTTGATTATGGTATTAAGGCATTTTTATGCAATTGTTACATTTTTGTGTTTGCCTAGAATTTTTATGTGAGGCGGTTCCTTGATGTTATGTCTCGCACCGCCTCGAGCCTTATGCCTTGTGAGGCGGCAGGAGAATGCCTTGGGACAGAAAACATTTAAAAAAAATATTAGATCCATGAAAGGGATGGTGGGACCCATAGGGTTTGATATGAGCTGTTTGCTGAGACCTTTTTCTTTTTGGATATCCAAACTCACATATATATCCAATAGACTAATAGACTTATTATGCAATCTTAGGCTAGTGTGTTTCTGGTTATATATATTTGGTAGTGGCTGTGAGTCCAATTTTAGACTGTTCATTTCGAAATTTAAACTCTTTTACTTCAATCTTACTCGTGTGTACATCATATAACATGATTACTATTGGTTATTCTTTTCGTTTTTTGATATCCATTGCTGTTTTATTAACTCTTGAGTGATGTTTATAGTGTGTGCCGACCTGGTACGTGGTGCTAAGGACAAAAGGCTCAGGGTGAAGGGTCCTGTGAGAATGCCAACAAAGGTTCTTAAAATCACTACTAGGAAGTCTCCCTGTGGTGAAGGTATAAACTTTGTTACAATGTCTTAAGGATTTCACTATGCTCCAGGTTTTGAAGCGATGTGTTTATTTTGTTGGCCTAGTAATGACTGGTTACCATTATCTTTGGGTGGCTATTTAGTTTAAATTTGGGCTCCCTATCAAGCTGGTAGGGATAAATTACCTCATTTTGAAGGCCATTGAACATTTTGTGGGTTGATGTTGCTTACACGATAGCATTTAGTTTAATGTTCCTTTTTTCTTTTTGACGTTTCTTTTTTTTGTAAGGCTTGACTTATGAATTACATGTGGGAGTGAGCCTTCAGTGTCTCTAGTTTTAGCCAAAAATGGTACACTTGCAAAACATTATTTGTGAGCAACTTTATATCATCCTGCTTTGTGTTTTGTGCCTATTATACTTTGCCGGAAGTTAGTACATAAACATGAGGGGTTTTGAGTTTTTCCTTGTCAAAGCAAGTCTTTTCCACCCTTTAAAAATCTGCATATTTAGGAACATTATACACTATACAGAGTGCATGATCTCACTTATATGATCTAAATCTTCTTTGTTGCAATCATTTTGTATAATGTCTTCGTGAAATGGTGCTGGTGATTAAAATCATTGATGCATGTTTTGACCCAATGTTTTCTCTTAGGTACAAATACCTGGGATAGGTTCGAGCTTAGGGTTCACAAGCGAGTAATTGACCTTTTCAGTTCCCCTGATGTCGTGAAGCAGATCACCTCCATTACTATTGAACCTGGTGTCGAGGTCGAGGTTACAATAGCAGATTCTTAGACTTGTTACTTGATTATGCTGTTGATGCTGAAATTCAGGCCAAGAATCCTTGAGCGAGTATATGATGGCCAAGGTTGTCATACGAGTTTTTTAGCTGTGCACAATTTTGAATGTACTAGACTGCTTTAGATTCATGTTGAATACTTTTGAACGTTAAGATATGGGATTCGGAGATCATGCGACAGCCCGTATATTTTTTTGAATTTTTATGCTTGTTTACTATATGCTTATTTATTTCTTTTTAACTGTTGAGGTGCCCAACAACGTAAAAGTCGATCTGTCAATGTTCAATTAAAAAAAGTAAGGTTCAGAGATATAATCTGTGTTTTATTTGAACCTTTTCTTTCATTGGTAGTACCTCTTACTGCCAAAACTTGTTCACAACGTATTCCTGCTTGTGACACAAAATCATGTCATGTATTGTGGATTAAAAGTAGAGTTCCTTGTGTTCCTTTTGTTTCTAGTTGAGCTATTTTAGAGCTGGCGCTGCATTCTGGAGCTTCATTGTATGGAGCTGCTCTGAAATATACATTCAATAGAAGGATTGCAGTAAGTCTACCAGTTATTTGAACTGATTTTGGGCTCAAGAAAAATTATTCTTGTAAGAAAATGAAGAATGAGAATATAATGAGATCTTCTGATACCGACAACTAAAGTAATAGTAAACACAGCATAAATTGCATGCATGCATGCATCATCGCACATTATCTAGTGTGATTACATAATTCTGTTAATTATCATTCAATGAGATTCTTTACTCTTTCCCCAAACCATGTAAAGACTATAAACAAATCGTCTTCAGAAAAGAGAAATTAAAGAAAGTCATAGCAAACCCACAAACTTTTAGGTTGATAAAATGATTCCAGAAACATTCTAAGAGAAAAGAAGGTAATAAATTAATGGCAGTACAATGTCTCCCTAAATAGCTCATGTTCACTTACAAGTATCTCATGATCGAAGTCAAACACCCACCGTATATATATAATATACAAACAAACAACAGGAACATGGAAAGAATTGACAATCAAAGATGGTCTCCTTCAATGAAAGATCACCAAGAATTCATCCTCTGATGTCCAGAATAGTAATTGAGATACCAATGCACAAACTTCTTGAGGCCCGCCTGCAAATCTGTGGTGGGGCGGTAATGAAGCTCCTTCATGGCAAGGCTAATGTTGGCATGCGTGTACACCACGTCCCCGTTCCTAGGCATCGGCAGCACGTTAACAATGGCCTTCGTCTTCAACAACTTCTCCAGTATACTAACCAGCTTGTTCACGGGCACCGGCGTCGTATTCCCTAGATTGAAAACACGCAGCTGCGCCGCCCCCTTCTTCTTCCCCCCGCTGCCCGTGCTCTTCTGCGCGGTGTCGATCGCCGCCACGCACCCCTTGACGATGTCATCAATGTAGGTGAAGTCCCTCGCCACGCTCTGGTGGTCGGGCCCTTCGAAGATGGATATGGGCTTCCCTTTGAGGATGTCCTTGGTGAAGAAGAAGTATGCCATGTCGGGCCGCCCCCACGGCCCGTACACGGTGAAGAATCTGAGGCCCGTGATGGAGAGGCCGTAGATGTGGTTGTAGGTGTGGGCGATTTCTTCGCCGGCCTTCTTGGTGGCGGCGTAAAGGCTGGCCGGTTTGTCGGTTTGGTCCTTTTCTGCGAAGGGGACTTTGGAATTGAGGCCGTAGACGGAGCTTGATGAGGCCCAGATAATGGAGGGCTGAGGGTCGGCGGCTTTGGAGGCCTCGAAGACGGAGACGAGGCCGGCGATGTTGCTGTGGACGTAGGAGGCGGGGTTCTTCATGGCGTAGCGAACGCCGGCTTGGGCGGCGAGGTGCATGACGTGGGTGAAGGCCACCAGGTCGAAGAGCTTCGCGAGGAGGGCGGCGTTGTTGATGTCGCCCTCCACGACGAACACGCCGCCTTTGTCGAGGACGCGGCGGCGGGCGCGCTTCAGGGAGGGGTCGTAGTAGGAGTTGAAGTTGTCGATGCCCACCACGCCGTCGCCGCGGTGCTTTAACGCCAGGGACACGTGGCTGCCCACGAAGCCCGCGGCGCCGGTGACGAGGACAGACAGGTGGCCCCGGCCCGAGTCGTGGGAGGGGGAATGGGACCGGGGGCGGGCGGAGAGGAGCACGCGCCGCTCCCAGCTCTGGCCCCCCCCAAGGGGGATCGGACGATGAGGACGACGAGGAGGTGCGGCGGTGGTCGGAGAGGAGATCGGGAGGAGGCGGGTGGAAGACGAGGAACATGACGAGGGCGGCGATGATGCAGGTCCAGAATATGAGGCGGGGGGTAGGATAGTAATTTCGACGGTGCAGAAAGGATGATGACCTGTCGCCGGCCATCCTTGATTTCGTCGGATTTGTTGCTATGTTTGGAATTGACATCACATTACATTAAAATCAAATGCATTTTACATGTGCTTGTTTTTAGAAAGTTTTGATTTTGATCAATGCTTCTTGAGGAGATAATGATGATGCATAGATTGGAAAGCAGCCTTTCCAAAAGAAACAGAGTGAGCCTGTTTTTATATTTCTTGAATTGAATGAAATAATTGAAAGAATGGTCGCATATGACGATAGACAGAGAGAGAGAAATGTGATAAGAACGAACGAACGAACGAATGAATCCAGGGAAGGGAAGGTAAGTTTCTTAGTTTCTAATTCAATTTTGCAAGGAAAACTAAGGGAGAGGATGAAATTTGAGGACGATCGAGTTAAAAGACAATACACTAATATAATTATTTCTGTTACTATTTATTACTACTATTATTGCTAATTCTATTATTATTTTAACCAACTTTGTATATTTTATATGCTTATATTCATTTATCAAAATTACATTTCTAGAAATCACACCCTGATAAAAATTTCCTGTCAATTGTTATATAGAACCATCATATACTGATCATTAATTTTCTGGGTCTGTTCACTTGCATTCATTAATCACTATCTCTTCATCGTCAATTGTCATCATGCATATGAAATAAAACCAATAATAATAAATAAATAATATAATTGCTGCATCATTAGGTTAAGTTAGTAGTAAAAAGTTTACAATAACTCAGCAGAAGACTCCGGGCTACACTTTTTTGTATCCCAACATAATTATATTATTTAATATCAATGGCTAATCTAATTATCTCTTTTCTTCTTTTTTTTTTTGGAAATGGTTAATCTAATATCTCCCCTCCAAAAGTGGACATTTTTCTACATGCGAATTAAAAAAAATTATTTAGATTTTAAAATGTAGTAATTCAAAAAAAAAATTATTGCACTCTTATTATTATTTAACATCTCTTATTATTCTATTTTAAAAAATGTATCTTTTGAAGAGGACGTCCCAAAATGATAGACGCATCTTTTGGAGAGGAAAAATTGATATCTTATTTTGATCAATGGCTCTGAAATTATGAAATACGTGTGGTTACATATTACTAATTCGTATGAAATTAAAAGTTCATTTTAGGTTTATAAATCGATTTGTTCATAATAATTAAATAATATTATAAACATACAGTAATGCAAAAGTATTGAGGAAGACAAAAACAAAATGACAACATATTGTGGACTTAAATTAGAATTGGGCTACAGTGGCCCACTGGGCTGGTTTTGTGTTATGAGCCAATTTATACAAGAATATTTGGGCTATATTTTATAGGAACAAGTTATTCATGAAATGCACATCAGATAAATTAGCAGTGACTAAATTAGAGCATGTTATTATTATACCTTAAAAATTGCATTTGGTTTTACAAAATTAGTAATATGTGCTCAAACATATAAATAATCATAGTAAAAATGCTTAATCCATGTTCTCTTCATCTACGAAATTATTACTACTCTCTCCGTTCCATTTGTAATTGCTTCCTTTTTAATCAAATAAGTGTATTATAATAATAAAATGAGTCAATACAAATGGGATGGAGATAATATTAATTTAGTCTCTTCATAAAATTACCGTATTTTTTTGAAATAGACTCATCTACCCACGCATAATTTAATTAACAATAATAAATTAATAAGACACAAACTATAATAAATATATAATATACATTAATTGAGTTACTTTCTTAAAAAGAAACGCGTGTCGATATAAATTAGAGATTATTGGACTAACAATTTATACATGTGATATAATATTTTATGATATCTAGACTACAAGGGTGAGTATTTGGGAATTGAAATTGATAAATTGGAAATTACTCCCGAATTTTGATTGGAACTCTCGATTTTCCAAAATTAAATTTAAGATTCGGAAGTTTTGGTCCCATTCGAAATTTTGAGATTTTTTTTTAAACCAGGACCAAAATTTGAAATTTTCTAATTTTGGAACTGAGAGTCCCCAAATCCCAATTAAAAATGGGACAACAAATTTTATGTTTTCGGGATTCAATTCCGTCCCAATTCTCATCTCTATAGCCTACCAAAGAATTTACCAAGTGAATTTCCAAAAATATAAGGAAAAAAAAATTGGATTACATTAATATTAAATTACATGGCCGCGTTAGGGATGACTCGAACTTGAAACCTTAATTTTGGACATTAACCTCACTACCATTAGGCCAGCACACACGTCAATTATTATTATTGTTGGAATGAATGTGTGTGTGAGAGAGAGAGGGGTCCCATATGCAATGTTCCTATTAGTCCACTTTAATTGGCCTTCTCAACATATATGTAATTATAGCTATGGCAACCAGCGCCAATCACTCCTTCATTCATTCCTACATCTATATACTTATTTTTATATACTATAAACTATAGTACTGCAGTAATAGTATATATATAATATATCTATACCTTCAATCCCCATTTTCTTATGTTTGCCCTTTTTTCTTCAAGTCTTTTCACACGACCTCTATATAAATAATATCACTAGCTACCTAATTTATGTTGAGCTTTTTTTTTTCTTTTTTTTGTTATATCACAATTCACAATATGATTGTTTTCAATCATTTTCTCTTGTATAGTTATTACTAAAACTACACTAAGCATTGACCTAATTAGACTTCTCAAAGGTTGGAAATAAATGAATGATGCTGACATTATGTATTTATCTGTCGCTAACTATTTTTCAAATAGGAATATTTAATTTCTTCTATGGGAAGAAATAATTGTGTAACTATAGTCTAGCTATATATATAGGTATGCTTAATTGACCAATTTTGCATCAACTCTCAATTATTTCACGAGCATCAACTCTTACCAAGCCACATATTTGATTTAGGACTGAATTTTGCATCTCCTGAAATTGACCAATTATTACACACTACTTTATAAAAACAAATGAAAGGATTGTGGGTGAAATGTAGTTATTTAAATTGATTATGCGTAATGAAATTCATTAATTTTGTATATTGTAAATTGATATTACAACAAATCAAATCACCATATGGATTATATATATTGGGGGTGTTTGGTTGGAAAGATTATTTAGGATTTAGTTTTAAATTTATTATCATGGATTGTTCGGTTGGACGGATACGGCCCGTGATTCAATCTCGAGATTAGTCATGGTTTGTGTGTCTTGGCCTTACCCCTATGACTAAATTAATCTCAACTAATCTCGGACCAATTCAATCTCGAATAATCACGGGCTAATTTAGTCTTAGTAATCGAACACCCCCATTAATCATAATCCATGATGCATCAAATCAAATCATTCAAGAAAATCAAACAAAAATTGTTTACTGCTTTAAGTGTCACAAACAGACCATCTTCTATCATTTCCTCTCCCTTCAACTCTCAATTATATATGTCTTCTGATCCCTTCACGACTTTCAACATTTGATTAGTTTGAATATGATACAAAGTGAAAATTGTCTTAAAATTAAAAATGTGTTACGAGAACAAGTATTACTACTCCTTCCGTCCCGCTAAAAGCGGCCACAAGTGTGTAGGCACGGAAATTGAGAAAGTAAATATTGTGTTTTAAAAAGTAAGAGTGATGTATTTTAAAGGTAATTACATGACCCACGATAATTACATGACTAAAATCAAGTCATGCTCGTTAATTACATATGTGATTGTGGAATGAAATTACACGAGCACGACTGTCACTTGATCAAATTCGTGTAATTACATGTGTGGTTGTGGGATGAAATTACACGAGCACGACTGTCACTTGGTCATGTTCGTATAATTACATGTGTGGTTGTGAGATGAAATTACACGAGCACGACTGTCACTTGGTCGTGCTGGTGTAATTACATGTGTGGTTGTGGGATGAAATTACACGACCACGACTGTCACTTGGTCATGTTCGTATAATTACATGTGTGGTTGTGAGATGAAATTACACGACCACGACTGTCACTTGGTAATGCTCGTGTAATTACATATATAATTTTAAATATGAAATTACACGAGAACAACATTTCAATAGCATTAGTAGTGTAATTGATCAATTACAATATACGAAACTGAATGAAGAAATAAATAACAAAATCACATTACAAGATCATTAGTCATATAATTGTTCAATTTCGTGCAATTATGAAAAATTACATTTAATCAAGGTCATTAAGATTAAATTAATAAATTTATAGAACAAAAGCTATAATTGACATGTTTTATTTGAAGTGACTGTTATTTACTAAATTGTTTGAGAATGATTATTATGGTATATTAACCCAATTAATTATGTGCTCATGTTGTTCAAATTTCTCATGTTATCATCAAAGTGAATATTATTTTATTTTTAAATGAATATTTTTTTTATTTTATAAAAATGAGTAATTTTAGCTATCACCCTCCAATTAAAATGACTGCTCAATGCTCCCTCAGAAGTGTGTAATTTTATTATTCGTTTGAAATGTCTAATATATATCCCAAAAAATTAACAATATTTTAAATTTCATATATATTATATTTTGTACAATGATATAACCATTTATCTCTTATGCAAAAAGTTAAAAAAAAAAGTGAACATTTAATAAGTTCACAATCAAATTTATACTATTGTCTATACTACATCTTACGTCGGTCTCAATAAAATGGTTATATTTTCTTTTATATTCCCATTAAAAATGATTAATTTTTTAAAAAGAAGTATTTTATCTATAAAATATCAATTCATATTTTTTAAAGTAAAATATAGTGTGATAGATTTTATTTTTTAAAATATACTTCATTCGTCTTATTATTTATGATTTAATTTGATCAAAATTATAAGAATTTTTTATCAAATTAAATCAGAAATAATAGGACAAAGATAATATTCATTTGCGTATCGATAGTGTGACGGCCTTAAACGAGAGTAAAAGAGAGTATATTTTGAGTACCCCTAAATCTTCAAGAAGAATATTTTAATCATGGGGTCCCGGCTCAGCTACTACCTACTATTGATAATAAATTATGGGGTTCAATAAAATATTAGTATATCCTAAAAAAAGGTCTCAATTAAATAGGACTAGTAACCAAAATTCCTTATTGATTTAACATAGAACAATTAATACAAATAAGTGACTAAAAAGGACCAATTCCAGTCTGAATGGTAATCCAATAAAAAGGAAATTAAGACTAGATACATTGGTGATATTATTGTAAAAGTTACAATAATAAGACAAAATATATTTATTTAAAAATAAATTAAAAGTCATCCATTTATAAGTAAAAAAGATTGTCATGTAACCTTAAGTATAAGAGAAAGTCACGTAAAAGGTGTTCGTGTAAAAGTAAGACATGGACGAATTGAACGGTGACAATCGACAAGTAGGCACATAGCATTACATAACATTATGCTATGCTCCCCGTATTTCCAATCCTGCTTTAGCGTTTTGAAAGAAGAGCAACCATCCCCATGAGTCCATGACCATGCCCGGGTCCACGTTCCAAATCAAATATCCTAACCCATTTTCATTCCCTTCTTCCCGCCAAAACCTCATTCATTATTTCCCCTTTTAATCACCTATTAAAACATATTTTGTTATTATAATAAATTTAATTTAATATAAAGTATGTCACCCCTCTTCTTTATTTACTTTTCTAACATAATAAAATATAAAAGCCTCAACGTTTAATAGCCATCCAACATTCCTAAACTACTAAGGATAAATTTGATAATAAACCATGTAATTGTAATAATTAAATAAAATTTGTGCTCAACGGAATAAATATTATGCGCACATAATTTAACTGGAACAGAACGATAGCTATTATTCATTCTCATAAAGCCACTTTTTTTACAATGAAAAATCATCAATCAAAGTATAGTACATAAATTATAAAATATCTCTGCATTCAAAGAAAAAAAAGAGAAAGGGCAAAATGATTGGACCCCCCCACCCCACCTACACTTTTAAAAATCCTCCATTGCAACTGTAATTAACACAATTTCAAGTTCAAGATTTCTCTGCTCATTCATTCACATCCTTCTCTCTCATCTATTCCAAAACCATGACGTCGCCGCCCATTATCCTCCTTATTATACTCTTCTTCACCGCCCCCGTGATCTCGTGGCGGCCGCCTCCCAACTCCACCGCCTACCTCTTCGGCGGCTCCAAAAAGTACGAGGGCTCCTCGGAGTTCATTAAAATGAAATACCACATGGGCCCCGTCCTCACCGCAAACATCACCATCTACCCTATCTGGTACGGCGCCTGGCGGAGCTCCCAGAAGCGGATCATCCGCGAGTTCATCTCCTCCATCTCCGCCGCCTCCGCCACGCCGCCCTCCGTCTCCGGATGGTGGCGCACCGTCACGCAGTACACCGACCAGACCGGCGCCAACATATCCGGCTCAGTCCACGTGGGCGCCGAGAAGAGCGACCGCTTCTACGCTCACGGGAAGTCTCTCACGCGCCTCTCCGTCCAGTCGGTGATAAAATCCGCCGTCACCGCCTCGACGCGCCCCCTCCCAGTGAACCCGAAGAGCGGCGTGTACCTCCTGCTGACGTCGGACGACGTCTACGTGGAGGACTTCTGCAACAACGTGTGCGGCTTTCACTACTTCACCTTCCCCTCCATTGTGGGGTACACGCTGCCGTACGCCTGGGTGGGGAACTCCGGCAAACTGTGCCCCGACGTGTGCGCCTACCCCTTCTCGGTGCCCAAGTACATACCCCAGCTGAAGGCCGTGAAGTCCCCGAACGGAGACGTTGGGGTTGACGGCATGATAAGCGTGATTGCGCACGAGATAGCGGAGGTGGCGACGAATCCGTTTGTTAACGCGTGGTATGCGGGCGGCGATCCCGTGTTCCCGGTGGAAATAGCTGATTTGTGCGAGGGCATTTACGGAACTGGGGGAGGAGGGTCGTACACGGGACAGATGATGAATGATAGGGAAGGCGCCACGTATAACATGAACGGCATCCGACGCCGCTTCTTGGTGCAGTGGCTTTGGAACAATCTCCTTAATTACTGCACTGGCCCTAATGCTCTCGATCACTAGCTCAGCTCCCTCATTTTTCCTTCTTTCTTTTTACGCTTTTACCCCCCCTCCCTCCTTGTCTCTTTTACTATTACTATTATTATTAGTATTATATTTCTGGCTTTCTACTATTTTCTTTGCTATTTTTGTTTAAATTGGAATAGCAATATATTAGTTTTTGGTTGTTGATTATTATAATTAATGATGAATTAGTTACTTACCTCTAGTAATAATTATGACTTGCTTACTTGTTTTATTTACTAAAGATTGAAGCCTGAAACAACTAAATATTCGTATATACCAAGATGGGATGTGCCATCACTTGGACTCGTCTATTCCGTTTTTGGAGTCTCACTTCTTGTTCACTATCAGTTCCTTTTTCCTTACATATCATCACCACTTTTACATTTGTTTTTTTAATATTAAGTTGGGTTTACAGTTCACTAATCAACAATTATGTATGATTATCTTTTATTTGTAACACTTAAAGTTAAGAATGATTTCTAAGGTTTGGTTGTTTAGGTATTATTGACATTTTATCTGAGACTCAATATGTAGCCATGAATATTAATTCATATTATATATAACAAACATATTTTAACTTTTCTAGTGATTGATCCTCGTTAAAACGGTGAAAGTAAACAAATGAATGCAAATTCTGAAAAAGAGGGGGAAATTAAAAGTGAAAACAAGACTTTAGGGCCTCATTAACTGAAACGTTGACAATATGTACACTCCCTCCTGACATGAATTATTTTTTCTTTTGAGTTGTTTAATAAATTTGACATAATTCAAAATAATAAAAAAATTACGTGTTATAATTATTAAGATGGAGGGAGTATAATTGTCCAATTTTTATAGCATTTGGAATAAGATATCTATATATATAAAAATTACTGGAGTAGTAGATGCATGTTTATGGGTAAATTTGAAAGTGAGGAAGTATTGTATTGTATTGTAGTAAAGGCGAAAGGGGAAAAAGGAAAAGTGGGAAGGGAAAGCGACATAGTTTCTATTTATGATGAAAATAGCTTTAATTATGTGAAAGTGAAACATGTTGCAAACTTGTATGGAGGTGGAAATCCACGTCACTTTTATTCATTACCTGCCTGCTCGAGTAGTTATGCATCCTTAATATTAATATTAATGTTTTTTTTTTCTCTCTTTCAAATAAATAACAATGATAAGACTTAAGAGCTAGCATCATCCTTTCATGTCATTAATTTCCTGCAAATTAAGCTAAATTTGCGATATTACAAATCACGATATATAATCATCCTTAAAAAGGTGGGATTATATATAGCCAAAGAGTGATAAGTAGTTTCACCATCGACACCACATCATCATATCTTACTACTTTCAATTAGTTAAGGCCATCTCCAATACTCCACACCATTTTCTACACCATTTTGCAGTAACAGTCACATCAAACAGTAAATCATCTCCAACCATAAACCCAAACTCAAACCCAAAAAGAATATTCTTCATATATTCTTCTCATATCATTTTATATAATTTTGCAAAACAAACCTTTATAGTTTTCAATATTACATATTACATCCATTCAAATTTTTAATTCAAATTTTTAATTCAAATTTTCAATTAAAATTTTAATTTATAATTTAATTATTATGTAAATAAAGACAACTAAAAAAATAATTTACTCAACAAATAAAATTACATAATTCATAAAATAAATTACATTAAAATATAGACTATAACATAAATTTTAAACAATAAAAAAGATATTATAATTCTTAATCTTCGGAATTGGTATATTCCTCCCACAAATGAGCAACTAACGCATTTCGAAGTTCATAATGAGCACGATCATCTCTTATCTCTTTGTATTTGGCTAAGAAATCAACAAATGTTTCTTGTTCTTCAACCGTTAGTGGAGCTCTTGGTTGTGGAGTTTCCATTGAAACTTCAACTGGAGCACTGAGATCACGTTCATCCTCGATTATCATGTTATGCAAAATTATACATGCAGTCATAATATCATGTAATACTTCTTTCCTCCAATAACGTGCTGGTCGTGATACAATTGCAAATTATTGTCGGAGAACTCCAAATGCACGCTCTACATCTTTTCTGCATGATTCTTGTTTCATTGCAAAATACCTTTTAGGCGGAGTACTAGGATCTTTGATCGTTTGAACAATGGTCTTCCATTTAGGATATATGCCATCAGGCTAAGCGAGAAGATTGGGTTGTTCGTTCATGTAGATCCGTTCAGGCTCGAATCCAAACTATTGAGAAAGCAACGAGGAAACTTCATGGTTGCATAAGAACAATTGAAAGGAGACATCAGAGCGGTGTTTCACATGAAGATATAGTAAGTACTAATGTTTTATTATTATTATTATTGCATTATTTTATCAATATATTAGTAATTTTACTATTAACTACTTTCAGATGAATGAAGCCAAGATGCTATTTTCGCAAGATCCAAAGTACAAATCAGGCTGGAAATTCGATCATGTATGGAACACTATCAAAGATTTTGAAAAATTTCAAGATTGTGCTAATAAGAGCTCCAAAAAACCATCTCGTGTACGTCTTTCTTCTGATTCAGAAAACCCAACGCCTGATTCTCCAGATTTCTCTCCATTTCCCACAAATTTAGGTGACACTGACGATGATAACAATGCATTTGGTGGTTCTTCATGACCATCTTGTGGGATCAAAAAAGCCAAGCTCAAAAAAAAGATAGATGACGCTACGTCATCTATGATTAGCAAACTTACTGATATCAATAAGGAATTTTTTGAAGAGATAAAGAAATCGAATGCAAATCTCAACCAACAACTTGAAGCTAAGAATAAACTTAGACTAATGAAGGAAGAAAATAAAATGCTGGCTCAAGACTTGAGCTCCATAAAAGATCCGAATTATCGTGCATTCGTTCAAGCGGAACAAACACGTATATATGGAAAACGAGCGCAAGAACAAGGCCAACCAGATCCTTTTGCAAGTGGCACCTATACGCCATATTTTAGTAACTTTGGAGGATCTGGATCTGATTTACCAGACTATTAAGTAAGTTCATGATAGTTGTTATTCGTTGTTTGTTGTGTGTCTTTAATATTAATGTATTTTATATTTTTATTTAAATTTTGTAGCATGTTGTTATGTAATTTTCATATCATTGTGGTTATTTTAATTATGTATTATGAATTATGTATGCATATAAAAAAAATTCCACATTTTCAATATTACATCCATTCAAATTTTCAATTAAAAATTTAATTATTATGTAAATAAAGACAACTAAAATACACATTTACTAAACAAATTATGTATGTCTAATTATAAATTTTTTCATATCATTATTGTTATTTTAATTATGTATTACGAATTATGTATGTCTATTAATTTATTTCCACATTTTCTAAATTTTGTTTTTTTATGTCTCTTTATATTAGATATGAATAATTAAAACAAAAAAATAAAGTATGAAAATAAACAAAATAAATATACAAACTCACAAATACAACAATTAAAGGCCTTATTTGCAATTTTAATATATTATAAAGTGCATTTGCATTTTTGTACAGTAAAACCCAAAAATGGGTCTTGTGGAAAGATAAAATAGGATAATCCCATTTTGGGTTTGCGTTTGGTGTGATGTTGGAGAAGACTTTCAACTGCAAAATGAGATTTGCGCATGCGTTGGAGATGATGGCCTAAGAGGAAGTTGAATGCATGAATAAAAGAAATTCATGGAGATACGCAAAATGAAGAGAATTGGAAAAGTATTATAATAATAGTAGAGCTCCCTCCCTCTCAGTAAGGACACAAAATTTTTGGGCACAATTATTAAAGAAAGTGTATAAAATAATGTAAGAGTGATAAATATGACATGATCCACACCTTTTTGAAGAGATTAACTTTTACTATTTTTGAAATGTATCATTCTTAGCGGGACGTCCCGATAAAAAAATTATGTCAAACTTAGTGGTATAGAGGGAGTATTATTATTAATTAATAAGTTAATAGTTATCTCATTTGTCTCGCTAAAAGTGATTACGTTTCTGTTTCTTTATTCGGCATTTCTATTAAAAGTGACTAGAGTTTTACTTTTAAAATAAACAACTTTTATTTTATTTTTAAAACATAATACTTTACTACTATTTTTGTTTTTAAGGAACAATAATTTTTGTTTCTGTTTTTGTGAAAACATGTCAAAATGAATCCATACTTTATGCCATATTTTTGGGTCCTCTCTTCTTTATCCATCCCCACATAGTCCTAGTCCTAGGGATTTGAGTCACACACCCAATTATGCCTTGCTTTTTCAGTTTTTCTCCTATCTTCTTTTACTTGTCTTTTTAATTCTTGTTTTTAGCCATGTCTTTTAAATTTCTTCCTTGGGGAAAGAGAGGAAAAATTCAACCAAATTTTACCCGCTAAGATTATCCAGTTGGCTCTGTTTGATCCATCGATTCTAGGTTATTTATATCTTGTACTACCTCCGTACCACTAAATTAGACCCATTTAAAAAGTAGATGAGTGTATTATTTTAATACAAATAGGTCTAATTTAGTGGGACGGAGGGAGTATGATAAATCATATCATGACAGAATATTTTAAAATTATACTTGATAATTAATTTACTATATAATTTTTAAATTATCACACATCCCCCAAACTTTCTGCTCAAAAACAATTTGTAGTTGCTACCTACTGCCTACAGGATTACTTTGTATTAGTGTAGAAGATCACAGAAGTGATTCATGCAAATCGATTTTGTATTACTTTTACTTAACCTCTGATTTGGAACTATCTATCTATCTATCAAAAATGACAATTTTCCAGGAGAAGTGATCACAAAACATGAACCATAGAAAACATTCACTGAAAACAAGAATCATAGTCAAATATGTTGAAACAGAGAGGCCGGAGAGAAAAACTCAGGACAAATTTCTCATATAACTGTTCTGGAAAGGATGTCATTTGGAATTTTCAGCACAGCCTAGGCAAGCAAGCACTACAAGCTATAGACAACTTAGAACTAACTAGCTATAACAACAAGAAAGCAACGGCCATGGTTTCCAACCAAATAAACTATTCAGACAGTTGCATTAAAGTTCAGTTTTTACTTTTGGAATCCTCGTTATGCAAATACTTCAAAACTCCATAGGCAGTTGTTCCAGCAAGAAACAAGCCCACAGTTGGAGTGAAGGATGGATAGAGATATTTGACAAAGAAGCTATCCCATGCTTCTGGTAGGAAGCCTGCATACAAAATAGCAATAGCAAGGTACATATACTTCTGTCACAATGTCAAATTTTGCTTACAATTACTGCAAACTATGTTGATAAAAGTTAAATGTCTTTTCAAACACAAACCAGACCATCTCCTCATGAAAGAGTTTCATTTACATTCTTCATTTCTCAATGCTTTCCCCTATCACTATTCCCATACTATCTTACATTCTGAGTTCTTTGAGTAATATACCAAAACTGAAACTGATCAAACTGAGAATTTGATGATTAAGAGCTTCAGAACATGAGGAAAAAAAAAACAGTGGACGAATATGTTGCTTAACTAGCTGCATAATTGCATGCCTAGATACATACATATCCCACCCAAAAATTCAAAAACTTGTTACATTACATGTAATGGAATTGAATCCAATTACACGAAGCAGTTTACACAGAGTACAACAGAGAATAAACTTGAGATTGCTCCTTCATTACATGAACTCTTAGTCAAGACACAAATATTTTCCTACATTAGCTTGTAATAAACTTGGCATATTCTATCAGAAACAAATATAAACGGCTATTCCTTTGTTTCCAATTGGGTTATAGAATCTAATCTGTTTCTTCTGCGGGAGAATCCTGCTGGGATTTGATGCGAAATATGGCGAATGTGTGGTGGGTTTGTGCGTGGAGGAGGAGGAGGAGATGGAGTTGGGTTTTACTGGCAATATACGATGATGATGCTGATGATAGTGGTGGAGGGTGCAGTATTAGCGCAATTTTTCAGTTTTAAGATAATCTTCCTTCTCTTGCTGCTTTCTTTTATTCTGAGTTGCGTGTCGTGACACCTCTTCCTTCATCATTGTTTTCTTTAATTTTCAAGTTCTTCTTTTTATCATATTGGGAGATGTTTATTATTGTGCTAGAAAATCCATCGATGATAATTTGAAGAGATTAAATTCTGTATATCAAAAGAAAAGCTGACAAATAAATTATGTGCACCGAATAATGACCTTGAAATATCCGACAATCCAAAACTCTTTCTTTCACACACAAAAATCTCAGCTGCATTTCTCCACCACAATCTCTTCGCCATCACACCCATGTAGATGTACTACACACACTCACACTTCTCAATCACACAACTATTACTAAACCCTCAATAAATCCTCCCCTTTAATGGATTTCGACTCCAAAACCTCCTCTACTTCTTCACCTCTCTCATGGCGCTTCTCTTTCATCCCCCACTTTTCTCAGTTCCAATCCCCCCAAAGCGAGCTTTTTTTAGACCGCCGAATGTTCCGGTAAGATTCTCTGTCTCTGCGGCGGATGTGAGGGTGGCATCCGCCGCCGCCATTCTTTGGTACAAGCACGACCTCCGTATCGAAGATCACCCGGGATTGATAGCCGCATCCCAGCATCCAACTGTTGTTCCTCTTTATGTATTTGATCGCCGTATTGTCTCACGTAAGCTCTTTATTTCCTTATGCCAATGCGCGTGCTTGTTCGTTGAAAGCGCTTCAAGGTTGTTTGAGTGTCTATTCATTTGTTTCCTAATTGTTTTTGAAGCTTTTCTAGTTCAGATTAACTTGATAAAATGTTATTTTTTGCAACGCGGATTGTGGAGCTCCCTAGTTGAGATTTTATTTTTTTGTCTGGCTTCCGTTTGTTGAAGATTTAGGCTTTAGCACTATGTGTTGCCAAACTAAAAGAAAAGGGAGAGAAAAAGATACAAGAAAATAAAACATTTTTGGGGAGGCTAAGAACTGATCATTCACATTTTCTGTGAATCACTGCATAATATGGTCGAGGTGTGTAAATTTGTTTGTAGCTTCTTACTACTTCCATTAACTTTAAGCTTTCACATATGCAGGATATTCTGATGAATTGCTAGAACTTCTCTTATTTGCTTTGGAAGACTTAAGGAAGTTGCTAAAGGAAAAGGGGTCCAATCTGATGATCAGGTTTGGAACTGCAGAAGATGTCATAAGAAATTTGGCCAAAGAGGTAGTTAAATTGATTTGGTTAGCTTTATATAGTATGAGGAAATTTCAAGATCTCTTCTAGTTATATATTATGTACATATTTGAGGATTATAACAGGTCCAGGCTAGCAGTATTTTTGTAGAAGAAGAGGTGGAGTACGAGCTATCTGTAGTGGTAGATAATGTGAAGGAGTCATTATCCACTTTATCTGTCAAGGGATGGAACCCTAAGGTTGTCATGTGGAGCACCCCATTTTACGATATTAAGGTACTTGCCTAACTATGTTTAGATTTCTAAATTTGATAGTTCTTGTTACTATTGGAATCACCATTCTCAGTATCACTAAAAAACCCAGCCAATGTGGAGGTTATGTGGCGAAAAAGTCTTACCACACTTTAAGTAAATCTCCGCCTTTATTGTTGTAACTGTGGTTGAATAATCATGTTGATGATTATCTGTGCGTTTGTGATGTTCTCATAGAATTTAAACGACCTGCCGTCATCATTTCATGACTTCCAAAAGCTTAAGCTATCTGTTTTATCCGGTCTTGAGCCCCCAGTGTTACCTGCCGCTTTAACAGATCTGTCCTGGGGTGAGAGATTCATGCATTGATTGTGTTCTCTCTTTCCTTTCTTAAAATTGTTATAAATTTACTTGCTGTTGAGACGTGGAGCATAATTAGTAATGGTTTAGGTATTTCTCCCACCATGATCCATTTGAAAGAGTATATGGATGATTTCTCTTGTGCTGGCAACATGAAAAATGAATGGACTTCAATAAAAACATTGTCTGCTGAATATATGCTGCAAAGAAAGAAGCAAAGAGGAGACCTTGACTCAAAGTCAACTGAATGGCAAAAAGACAATGAGAGATATTCTGTCAGTGAGACTAACCAAAGAAAGAAACCAGAAAAATCAGCATTCATAACCAGCCAAGGGAGCTTCGTTGGAGGTGGATCTGATCTTGTACTGAATGCTTTGGCTGCATATTTACGATACCTGGAAGGAACTTCCCGTGATGAATTTCAGGAGTAGGTTTTATACATCCAATACTTGAATTTCTTATTTTATAGTCTCCTTAGCTTTGACCTTTCATTACTATGTCCACATTTCTTCAATCTAATTAATCATCGGAGATGATCTTTTAATAACCTATGTATGTTTCTAAGTTTTTTATCCTTATGTATAATCCATTCATTTGATTCATGATATTGGCATCTAGTAAGCTGGATGCGAACACTGTTTCTTAGGATATCCTCATAATACCCTTGTAGTAAGACCTCAAAGGCTTAAATATTAAGGTTTTTTCACTAAAGCAGAATTTTTTCTTAGTATCTCAGATCATTCAACAATTTCACGTGTTGTGATATGGTGATCTTCTGTCTGTTCTGATCAAAGATATAGCTGAATCAGTAGGTCAAGAATGATGCATTTATCGGTGAGTCATGAGTGGAATGGGACAAAGTTGTAAGTAGATGGTGCTATGAAATTACTTGCCAATGTTTTCTAGGAGCATCTAGGGAATATTTGAGCACAATTTTGTACTCAGAATCTATTGCTGCATAAACTAAGGAGTTTCAACAATGTATTTATATCCACTGCAGGATCCAGAAAGTTTATTAGTATGGCGTCACGCTTAAGAACTAATCAATCTGCCATTTTTCTTGCAGAGTACATGCAAAGCTACGTTTAACTGAACAACGTGAAGGATCTTCATTTCAAGCCCTTTTTGGTTCTGTCCTTCTGTTTGGAATTATTTCCAGAAGAAGAGTGTACTTTGAAGCAATCAAGTATGAGAAAGAGCGAAATGGTGGATTCTTGTCACCATTTGGGTACTCCACAACTACAGTGGCTGCAGCAATCAACTCTGTGTCTTCAATGGAGGTACTTAAAATTCCTTCCGAGAAGTGAGTAAAAAACTCTCTTCACGTTGAATAGCAATAACCAAATCTTCCTTTTCTATGCACATCCTTCTACTTTAGGAACTAATTCCAACTACTAACCAGACCACACATTAAAGAGATATCAATGAGCAAAATCTGCATTCTTCCAAAAAATTAAAAAGATGAGTTTATTCATAACTCATGGCACATGCTATTTTTTGGGTACGACCCTCGGGTATCGTAGATAAAAATCCAAACCATGATTACAAGGATATAGTCTAAATAAAATATTGATCGAATCTTATCATACATAGTTGAATTGTACCCTCTGTATAAAACACTGATCGAATCTTACTTTGTAAGCATCTAATCTGAAAGACTAATTCAACAAGCCTCAATTGATTTTATGCTCTCAATTGCATGGTTAACATTCTGACATGAATCATTACTTTGGGTAGTGGTATTGGCTTCTGAATCTGAAAGGCTACAAAAGTGAGGCAGATATTTTCCCAATTCGGACATGGAGGTGGAATAATTATCTAATCCAAGTGAGAATCCACATATCCAGAATTTATGTAGAACTAGTCTATGTACACAATAATTTTACTTTGTAAGAATCATTTGCATGTTTGCAGTATACAGTGGCTGGTCATGAAGGTCCGGCTATTCTTCTTGTTCATGGGTTTGGTGCTTTCTTGGAGCATTACAGGGATAATGTATATCCCATAGCTGAAGATAAAAACAGGGTTTGGGCAGTCACACTTCTTGGTTTTGGTAAATCAGAAAAACCAAACATCATTTACACTGAAGTCATTTGGGCCGAACTTCTTCGAGACTTTATAATTGAGGTTGTTAAGGAACCAGTACATCTTGTCGGGAATTCAATTGGTGGTACGTCATTTGGGAACTCCAAAAAAAAAATGCTGCTTAACAAGTTTGGGTGATCATACATGTGGAAATGATGAAAAGAAAGAATACTTAAATAACGCACACTCGCTCACACACTTCACGTACACAGTAATATACTGATAATAATGATGCTGCAAGCAGGAGGACAACACAGAAGCTACAGCATCAACAATTCTTCTTCTCTAAAAAAGAAAACATAAACAAAACGGAAAAGGATAAAGAAAAGACCTGCTCATCGACCGTTTTAAAGAAGTGGATGAAAGGGATGCAGAACTGCAAGTCTTTAGATGTGTATGTAGTCATTATTAACTTACTGATAGCCACTCAATTTCAGGATATGCTGTTTCTATAGCCGCTGGTCTTTGGCCTTCATTAGCCAAGTCTGTTGTCCTTATGAATAGTGCTGGAAGTATTAATCCTGGGTATCGCCCTTTGGGTAATTCAGAAGTAAGGAACTGTGAAACTTATGAGTAGTTGTTATTTCCCTTCAGTAGATTATTCTACATGTATAGCTGCGTTATGATTGCACTTTTCTGGGCTCAGACCATGCATGTTAGAGAGCCCTGGTCTTATACTTCTATATATGCCTATTTAGGATTTTCATTTTAACTGCTGACAGGCACATAACCTATGACTATTGACTCGATGACTTGTTGAGTTTTTTCTTTGTTTGTTTCTTTCTTCCCTGTTACGATGCATATCTTCTCCCACTCACATTCTTCAGTAATATTACAGGATAGACGAACTTCAGGAGTGGCATGGTTGGGTGCTAAGCTCCTTTTGGTGTACTTGAAGTTTAATATCAGGAACACACTACGAAGCTTTTATCCAATAGTAAGAGCAGCGCTATCTATATACGTATATATTGTGTAATAAATTTTGAAGACGACGTTACGGTGAATTTGAACCTAAGACCTTTGGCCTAGGGCATTACCTACACAGCTACACTACCACTAGGTCACGACACACAAAATAATGAAAATAAAATCTGCCTCCTATTTTTTCTATCAATTTTTTTTGCTCCTTTCTTGTGTCATTTTGCTTTATTAATTCCTAAAATCATGTCATGCAGGAAACAGCAAGGGCTGATGATTGGCTTATAAACGAGATGATTAGAGCTGTATCCTTTAGAAAACTGCTTGTACATAATTAGATGCAGATTCCTCATCTATTATTATTATTATTATTTTATATATATATATATATATATATATTTATTTGTTATAAACAAGGTTATAGCTAAATAATGAGAGACCTTAAAGTATTTTACAGTCATATGACCCTGGTGTAATATTTGTATTGGAAAGCATCTTCAGCTTTGACCTTTCACTTCCTCTAAATTATCTCTTGGAGGGGTTTGAGAACAAGATACTTGTAGTGCAGGTGATCATCCTATCTGGAACTTCTGCATGACCTGCACGTTTGTAATTTCTCGTTTTATCCTTAAAAACTGCTGTTACCATCTTATTGTTAGGGAATGAAGGATCCAATATCGGATTCGAGGTCGATGCTAGCGATGCTTAAAGAACATTGCAGAGGGGTTGCAGTTAAAGAAATAGACGCTGGTAATTTTACAGCATTGTAGCTATATATTCAGCCAGTTCTAACCAGATGTTATTTCCTATACTCACTCACTCGTCTTCTACATTGTCAGGGCATTGCCCTCATGATGAGCTGCCAACTGAAGTGAACTCGATCATTACCGAATGGGTAGCGACGCTTGAAGGTGCAGTCTCTCCAGTTGCCTCTAAACAGTTGAACTAAATTAATTTATCTACATATTTAATCTTAGTACTGCACCTTGCCATATTTTCTTTCTTATAGAAATGAATCAAAATGCGTATATGAAAATTAGCAGCAAAATGGGAAGTAGAAGCCTAGAATATTACATACTCCCTCCATCCCCGACCATCCCCGCTATTTATGTTCTGTTTTGACCAAAACTTGAGAGTTTTTTTAATCAAAACAACATATAAATAAGGGGACGTGTATCATAGTTTGTCCGTCATTTCATTTATTCATACCCAAATTCTTCTTCCCCATTAAAAAAATCTCTCGACTTGAATGATTCAAATGACAGACGACGAATATTTTTGTACATTTCTGGCATAGAGCATGTAACCACTAAACCACTTTATTATATACCCCATATATTTTTAATTTATAAAATATACATAATGTTATTAATGATAATGAGAACAATAAATATTAATTGTTAATAATTAAAAGAATACTAAAAATGACATTAATGTACAAATGGCAAACTACAACATAAACAACTAAAAACAAAAAGTGCAACAGTAGAAATACAAGATTAGAATTAAACCACTAGTACTTCAAATGGATGGAAAAGTACACATTCAGTTCCGATTGTGAATTAAGATTGAATATTCATACCATAATTCAAACCTTGGAATTTGTCGGAATAAGGATTATTTTTAAGGTTGGGATAATACTCTTGTGAAGGATTGAAATTCTGGTAATTGTAGAAAGGATCCTTTCCTCATTCTGTTGACAAATATGAGATATTGCTATAAAATAAATACTGCCTCCTATTTTTTTTAAATGATGTTTTGAGGTTATGCATAACTATTAAGGAAATATTTTTATACCTATATTAACCTTAATAAGCTAATTTATTCACAATAACTTTAATTATTTTAGTGTAAAAACAATATAAGAGAGTAATTTAAGTGTAAAAACAATTAAAGATATTTTAAATGCTAACAATATGATGAAATCTAAATGGACTTTCATGATTTAAATAAGAATATGATGGGGAAAAGTATTCAAAACATCATTTATAATAAAATAGGAGGGAGTATATCAAAATAGATAGAGAGAATGAGATGATGGTTTATGTATGAAAATATATTACTTCATTCGTCCCATTAATAATAACTCATTTTTTATTTTACTCTATTTATATAGAATGAAAAATACGAATTTACGCTGTTTTATGTTTTTTATTTTTATTTTATATAAAAGATATATTGATTTTTATTCTAAAATATACCCCTCGTTCCAACAAAAGGTCACCAAATAAATCACTCTCAGATCTCATATATTAGGCCACGGGCCACCTTTCAAATGGAAAAGTGATGACTAGAGAATTATTGGCATATATGATATATCCCACCCAAGCAAGAAGAATTTATCAAATTAATGTGGCGACATGATTAGTCCTTACTTTATGGTGAAAGCATGGGCAATACTGAAAGATATTTTAGTATTTGCTGGACTAGATTAGCGCATATTGGATTATGAGTTTTACTTAATTAATTATTGAATAATTAATTAATAAAATAAATTTAAGAATATGAACCGTTGAACTGAGGATTTATGACCAGTCATAATTTATTATAAATAAATAGATACAAATATTCCATAAGTCATAAGCAGAAATACAATTCCTAGCCTTCTCTATGCGTTGTCATAATATGACATCAAGAATTCACAACAAATAAAACCTCCAATAAATACTCCATTCCTGATCCCCATGCATCTTCCGAGATAGTTTGAGGTTCCACTCCAATAATTTCCTCTAAAACCTTCACTACTTCAAATATACTAGGCCTATGTTCTGGGGCAATGCTAATA
Organism: Leonotis leonurus; assembly: GCA_026898415.1. Classification (NCBI taxonomy): domain Eukaryota; kingdom Viridiplantae; phylum Streptophyta; class Magnoliopsida; order Lamiales; family Lamiaceae; genus Leonotis; species Leonotis leonurus. The sequence continues at coordinate 690,350 of JAPKLX010000071.1, read as the reverse complement.
CAGCCCATTGCTGTCTGCAACACTTTTGTCATTGCCTGCTCATTACCATCCCTGACACACTTCACATCCAAAACTTGAGCAGTCCATTCACTACTATCAACAGAACGAATCCACTCAGTTAGCAGACCACCGGGATGATATGATGTGAAGTGTATAGATGGTTTTCCAGAGACAAGTTCAAGCAGCACGACTCCAAAACTGTAGACATCAGAAGCCTGGGATACTTTCCCGGTGCTTCTTACTTCTGGAGCAGAGTCACGTTGATAATGTAGGCCTGATAGACTCGGAGGATTCATCAGTTTTCCCAATCCAGCATCAGTGACGATGGTTATATCATTTTGGTCATTAAAGAAAATTTTACGGGATCTTATATTTCCGAGCACAAGCTTCTGATCATGTCCGTGGATGTGGGCAATACCCCTTGCTGCTCCCAGTGAGATTTCAAGTCTGGTCCCCCAGTCTGGAACACCTCCTGTGCCTACAATATTCAGTTAGCAATCAGCATAAAACCACCACAGTAACATTTTTTTTATGGCAACTTCGTCTTAGCAAAACAAGATATTTTGTTTCTACATACCCTGTAACAGAGCAGATATGCTTCCTCGACTGTAATAATCATACACCAAAAGCTGTCTATCCTTTGCATAAAAATAGGCCTTTAATCTACCGATATTTACGTGGTTTGCTCTCCCAAATAACTCCACATGCCGCTGAAAATCCTTAAATGTTGCAGTTACCTTGCTCAGCCTCTTCACCACAAGGACGCTTCCATTTTCAAGTGTTGCCTTGTAACTAGTACCAAATGATCCTCTCCCTATGACCTCAGCAGAAGCCGACAACAAATGCTCAAGCTCAAATGTGGGTTTAACATCATTTACAAATACAAGTTTTCCTTCCTGACTCTTTGAGTCAAAAGTACGGCTTACTCGATCCAATATGACAATATTCTCCAACATCTTCACTACTTCAGACATTTTAGGTCTCTTTATTGCAGATTTTGATACACATCTGATTGCTATTTGCAAAAACTCAATCATCTGTTCATTAATGGAAGGATGCTTCAACAGATCGGGATCAAACACTTTGGCAGCCCTCTCTTTACTTCTAACATATTTGACCAACTTGACTAGGTCAACAGCCGCAGGACCACCAGGGTTGTGTACTGAGCTCTTTCTAGTTAGGAGTTCAAGTAGCAGCACTCCAAAGCCATACACATCTGATGCGTGGGACACATTTCGAGTATTCTTGAATATTCCGAAATCCGATACACAGCCACACAAATCTTGATTGAGAAAAATATTTGATGCTTTTATGTTTCCATGGATAAGCATCCCACCAAGTTGATTGTGTATTTCAGCAATGCCCCTTGCTGCACCAAGAGCAATTCTCTCTCTGGTTTTCCAGTTCACATCAGTCAGATTTTCACCCGTTTGGCCTGTAAAATAGACGATATATATAAGGTCATTCGCTATCTGCTTTAATTGACCATCCTGGAAACTCCAGCACAAAGAAGTAATAAGGTCATTATGATCTTTAACCAAGTTGCACGATATATGAACTGACTCATTGCAGCATCACAACACAGAAGTAAAATTCAGTGCTTCTTAATAGCGAGTTGAAGTTGTGGAGTTTAACATACCATGTAATAACGAATACACACTTCCATTGGTGTAATAATCATACAGCATAAGCTTTTCACCTGCAGAAGAGTAATAAGCTCTTAATTCAACCACGTTCTCATGCCTGACATCTCCAACAATCTCCATGGTCCGCTTGAAATCCAGTTGAGAAATACCCTCAGACTTGAGTCTCTTCACCACAAATCTTCGCTCATTAGCCATGGTAACTACATACGCACTCCCAAAGGTTCCCATCCCAAGCAATTCGACAGAAGCCAGGGATACATTTTTTACATCAAAAGCAGGGCAAAAATCTGAAATCAGAACCAGCTTTGGATGCAAACTCTGTGACCTTGATGAACTTCCTGGTTCTGAAAGGTCAAAAGAATTCAGATCACGAAAGGAAGAACTCCAGGCCGAATCTTGAGAGAGGATGCTGGGGCTCCTGGAAGGTTCATGAAAAAGTTCCCAAAGTTGTTGTTTCTTCACAACAGCATCCACCAGCCTCTCCCAGTTATCATAGATCGCAGACATAGTCCCTTAAACTTCTCAATTGAGACTGCAAACGATAAAAGGTTCGGTTACGCCGCCGCCACTTGCAGGATTCAACAATTCCAACTCTATCTAAGGCAGGATCTCGATTGAGTTCTTGTGTTGGTTGACTTCATACTTTGCACGACTTCTTCATTGGTCATCCTTAATTATAAGATAGACGAACTTATAGCGTTCCTTCCCCACCTCAGAAAGCTTCAGAAACATGATTGGTTCAATTATTTCTTTGACTTATCTATGTAAATAATTGAACGGCGACAATTGACACATAAACAATCAAATATTCAAACATTCCAAGCCCTACACCAACGAAAACGTTTTTCTATTAGGGAAAAATAGAAAATTAGTAATATACTTTGCTGAAATGATTCTGTATCATCGGGCATTCAATTTCACTAGACTGGGATGAGGTGGAGAGAATAGAGCAGGAATTTGGGCTGCGAGAAAGCAAAAGATGAGCGGCGGTGACAACCACAAAATCGCCGGTGGTGTGCGGTAATGAAAATGCATACTTAGGTCACAAACTGACCCATCTCATCCCATCCCATCCCATTTCGCCCCAAATGATCGATGCAAGAAAACCCCCGAGCGATTGTATTGAAATATATGCAGTCTGTAAATTAGCATACATATTATTCCCCCTCTCTTATTATTTATGCTGATGATGTATACTGACATCCTCTACTGTCACCCTCAGTTCGGAATGGCGCCAGAATTATAGAATTAATATATTTGTCGATGCCGCCAAAAAATAGTATCCTATTAATAATGTATTTTCTTTACTATATTAGAATTAGAGTATAATCAAACTGAATTGAACCGAATATTGTCGAACTTAAGTTCGACTCGTTTGAAAAATTAAAGGTTTGAGTTTTGCTCTAGTTCGGTTCGAGCTCTAAAAATTAAGTTCGAGTTCAGTTTGATAAATAAAAATCAAGTTTGAGTTCAGTTCGTTTATTATTCAATTTAATAGTAAATTCGAACTCGAAATCGGTTCGAGTTCGTTAAATATTTGAGTTCGAGCTCATTAAAAAACTTGTTTATTAAATCATTTTGTTAATATACTACTCTCTCCGTCCCGTTAAATGCAATCATAAAGGTTTCGATACAGAGATTAAGAAAATAAAGTGCAGTGTTTTAAAAAAGTAAGAAAAATGTATTTTTAAAGTAAATCTTTTTTCTTTTTAGAAAAGTGATTACTTTTAATGGGAGGACCCAAAAATGAAACATAGCCACGTTTAGCGGGATGGAGGGAGTAATTTTTTATATTAATTTGATAAGTTTGTGAACTATTTCATATATAAAATTCGCGAACTATTCGAAACTCATTTCGTTAAAATTATATTCGAATATGTTCACGAATCTTTCAAATTGAATACTATTATACTTAAATTCGGCTCGAAAATTTATTCGAGCTCGATTTGAATCTCATGTTGGAATAGTTTAACAAATGAACGAACTTTTATGGAGCTCCAAATAGTTTTCAAATGGACCTCTCTAATTAGAATAGGTAGTGAGGTTACTTGCAAAGAATTATTTTTGAGAACAAATCTTGAATTTAGATACTGTAAACGCATTTTGTCTGTTAACCGCGTTGGTGTTGACAACATAACATTAGAGGAAAGCACGTTTTCAGAACACATATATATATATATGGTGATTTGAACGCACGTACGTGTCTTCCCCTCCCAACCCCTCGTTCCCGCGAAAATCTCTCCCCTCGAGCTCCCACCCCCACCCCCACCCCCTCCACCCTCCCGAATATTTCCAGATTTCAATCTCTGTCAATTCACCGGTGGCACAAATGCAATCCAGATGAACAATGTCGTCTCCCCCCAATGACTCAGAAAACCCGCTGCCGCCACTGCGGGTGCCCTCCATTTCCAAGCTCCGCAAAATCCCGCCCATCCCCTCCAGGCAGAAGACCATTGACGGCGAGGAAGGTTTTGATTTAGGGAGCCTCAATGATCCCGAAGGCGGAGATTCCAACATCATCGGCCCCTCCATGTTGGGCCTCAATCAGATCAGGACCCGCTCCGCTCCTCTGCCTCTGGATCAGGTCAATTGCCTCAGCGCACCGCAGCATTACGAGGATTTGGAGAGCCAAGGAAATGATGGAGACGATCCCAGGCACAAAATTTTTTCTACTGCTCAAAGATCAGCCGCCACTTCTATGGATCGAGGTGGATTTTACAGATTTCCATGCCTTTATGTATATAATTTTGCAGATTATATAAGTTTTCAGATAATGGTAACCGACTTACCTATTGGAAGCATATTAATCTTATGATCCTACGTTTGGGGTTCTAAACCACCTTTATGAGTGAAATGGTTGTTTTGTAGAAACAGAGGTTCAAGACAAATTTTCATTTGATACTTATATTGGGAAGGTTACTTTAAAAAAGTTGTTTCGAATCTTTCGATAAAATAACATCTACTGAACTATAACAGGATGAATGTTATAATTCCTACATTGTAATATAGTTTCACATTTGTAGGGAAAAGGGTTCATTGGAATCAATCGAAATCACTGAAAGTCCTGTCCCCTAGAAGGTCAGGAATAGAGGTAAACAATTTCCTCTTTGTTTGGCTTTGTTAAATTCTTTAGATTATTATTGAGCTCTTTGGAAATTGAAAACTAGGTAGATCTGGTTCGTTTTATTTATTTATTAATTTTTTGATTGTAGGGTTATCATGCAGCTTTTGCCAAGGAGATGCAGTCTCCACGTTTCCAGGCGATATTGCGTTTAACTAGCGGCCGTGAGAGAAGAGCACCAGACATTAAGAGTTTTTCTCACGAACTTGATTCCAAAGGTGTCCGACCACTTCCATTTTGGAAATCTCGCGCCATCGGTCGCATGGAAGTATGTTAAATTCACATGTAGCCTCCTCTTTCTGCTTGTGAGAACATAGTTTCATCTCTTTCATCCTCGCTGGCTCATTTTGAATAATTCAACTAACTTGGATGTATTTACTTGTTCCAGGAAATTATTGTAATGATACGAGCAAAATTCGATAAATTGAAAGGTGAAGTTGATGCTGACTTGGGAATTTTTGCTGGAGATTTGGTTGGTGTTCTTGAGAAGACTTCAAGATCTAATCCAGAGTGCAAATGCTTTGAAGATTTGCTTATTATAGCTAGGCAATGTGCAAAAATGTCATCTGATGAGTTTTGGATAAAATGTGAGGGTATTGTTCAGGTTTTGGATGATCGGCGTCAAGAGTTGCCTGCAGGCACATTGAAGCAAGTGCATACACGCCTACTATTTATCCTTTCTCGTTGCACTCGGCTTGTTCATTTCCAAAAGGAAATTGGTTATGAAGACGAATTTACAACTTCCCACCAACTCAGTGACCTTGGTGTATACCCTGAGCGCATTCTTAGGTCATCAACGGGTGTTGAGGAGAAGCTTGGTTATAAGGCCAAAGGACAGAAACAAAGTAATCCGACCAACGATCAGACCCATGCTACAGAAGAGGTTAGCACTGCAAAAAGTGTGGCTTCATCTCCAGGAAGCTTTAGGATGTCATCCTGGAAGAAACTTCCATCTCCTGCAGAAAAAATCAAGAAAGGAAATGACAACAACCCTTGCAAAGCTAATCCAGATGGTTTGCAACATAAAAAAGAAAGAAACAGTCTTGAAAGCACTCAAACACCAGCCTCTCAGGTAGAACATGCTACAGAAACCTTGAAATCACCAGGAATGACTTGGGGAGTTTGGGATCAGCATCAGATGGCATACGAGGATTCACTGATCTGTCGAATATGTGAAGTTGAAATACCCACCGTCCATGTAGAGCAACACTCAAGAATTTGCACTATTGCTGATAGGTGTGATTTGAAGGGTTTAACAGTAAATGAACGACTTGAAAGAGTTGCTGAAACTCTTGAAAAAGTTCTTGAGTCTTGGACTCCAAAAGGATTTGGAAGTCCTGAAGTTTTGAGAGAGTCTGCATCATGTGCACAAGAAGACCTGGATGGTTTGTCCCCAAAAGCGAACAGTTTGTCTTGCCGTTGTCCTGAAGACATGATGGATTACCTTAATGAGACTGAAAACTCTTTTATGCTGGATGATCTTCACGGTTCACGACCACTAACACCCGATCAAAGCAAGAAAGCATCATCAGCTGGGAGCTTGACCCCTCGTTCACCTTTAATAACTCCCAGAATGACCCAGATTGAGGTTCTGCTCAGTGGGCGCCGAACAATATCTGAACTAGAAAGTTACCAGCAGGTGATGTTTATGATACATTCTGCTTTGTCTGCAAGATACTAGGAAAAACCTTTACTCCCCTCCATACATATTTGCTTTATAACATACTCATCTATGTAACCATGGAAATCCATAACTAAAATCTCCTATGATAGAAGTTTTGTGACTTTTATCCAGCTCCTCATCTAAAGCTAGTCAGCAGAGTGCACATCAGACCTTTCAGCTTACCTGTGATTTATCCTGCACAATAATTTCCACTTTTTCTCTAACTGTTCCTCATAGTTGAGCTTTGCCACACAATATGTATATACATATACACATATATATAGAATAACAGAAAGAGCATCATATCATTCCCCTTGTAAGAACTTCGAAGCAATTTGGACTGTTGATTTTGTATAATCTACAGTCCAAATTATTTTAACAGTTTCTAGAACTTTTATCAAAGGGGCATGATTTCTAAAACTTAATCTGGGTATCTGATTTTGTGTAATATCTGATCTAAGTATGGTAACTGAAGCTTCATCATTAAAACATTAGACTAAGTAATTCATGCAACAGATCTTCAGTATTTCATATATTTAGAAAAAGTTATTTGTGGTTTGAATAAATCATTGCACTATCAATTGTATGACAGATTCGTAAGCTGCTGGATCTTGCTAGATCTGTTGCAAATGCGAACAAGCTAGTATACAGTACATTCGATTTTATGATTGAGAAATTGGATGACCTTAAATACGCCATTCATGATAGAAAGGTCGATGCCCTAGTTGTCGAGACATTTGGGAGGCGCATAGAGAAACTAATACAGTGAGTTACTTTATCTAGTCATGGACCTATTCATAATTTGTTTCATGTTGGCATCCCATTGTAAGAAGAGTACCACAAAGACTTTGACAGAGCATGTCAACTCTATTTAAGTTTCAGGATCTTCTAATATTTAGTTATTACAAATTTGACTCCTTTGGCTGATCATGAACTCTTCAGGGAGAAATATGTAGCTCTATGTGGGCAGATTAATGAGGACTTCCAAAATACCATGGCTGATGAGGATAGTTCAACAGAAGAAGAGACATCACGTAGTGTACGTGCAAGCCCTATTAATCCTTGTACCAAGGATCGAACATCCATTGAGGATTTTGAAATAATTAAACCCATAAGCAGGGGTGCTTTTGGACGTGTTTTTTTGGCAAGGAAAAGGGCAACTGGTGACTTATTTGCAATAAAGGTCAGATTCCAGCCTAAAAAATATCAAATGGCTTGGGTTGTCGAACAGTTCTCAAATTAGTCTATATATTTCCTTCTGAAGATCTCTACTTTTAAATAATCTTTACAGGTTCTGAAGAAGGCTGACATGATCCGCAAAAATGCAGTGGAAAGTATCTTAGCTGAAAGAGATATTTTAATATCCGTTCGCAATCCTTTTGTGGTGAGCAGTTTTGAATTTCGAGATTGTTCCCTTATTTGAGAGTAAAATAGTGCATATTAGTTTTTGAAACCCTTACTAATTTATAATCTAACAATGAACAGGTCCGTTTTTTCTATTCTTTCACATGTAGGGAAAATCTTTATCTGGTTATGGAGTATTTAAATGGAGGAGATCTTTTCTCCTTGCTAAGAAATCTAGGTTGCTTGGAGGAAGACATTGCACGAGTATATATTGCAGAAGTTGTAAGATTTTCTGTTATTCTTATCTTATCTCATAGATTCATATTCAGTGATGCTATATTAGCAAAATTGACATAGCTTCATGTGATACTTTCAGGTGCTTGCTTTAGAGTACCTGCACTCCTTAAATGTTATTCATAGAGATTTGAAGCCAGATAATCTATTGATAGGTCCCGATGGTCACATCAAGGTCTGTATTTGTAAACACAGTAAGGATGGTATGCTGATCTCTGAAGTTTGATGTCAGATTTGTGGGTTGGGTAATTTGCACTTTCGACAATTAAGAAAAATGAGAAAAGTATAAGGGATATCAGTCACATCAAGCACTTTGTTTTGATTTTCATTTGTAGATTTGAGAAATGCCTTTTTCTCTCTCCGTCCCGTTACTACTGGCTTGCTTTGACTAAAACTATGTAATTTTTGGTTTAAGTATGCTAGTAATGATGTAACTGGCTTGCTTTGACTAAAACTATGTAATTTTTGGTTTAAGTATGCTAGTAATGATGGGACAGAGGGAGTATTTATGTTATGTTTTAATAAGCTTCGCTCACTGATGAGATACCGTTTCTGCTGAGTGTGTTTTCACTTTGATGCAATGAGACCTTTATCTTGTATTTGGGACATTACAGAAGAACAGTCCTATTCTTTTTCACAAATATGCAAAATGGTGAAGTCAGTAACAAAGTAAACAAAATTCTGTGTTCTTTAGAGTCTTAGGTAGCTGGATATTGATATACATGTTAAATTTATCCCCTTTTCAGGAATTTTTTCTTCAGTTTTTCTGTTTATGGTGCATGGTGAAAACATTTGTTTAAGTGGAACGAGGTGTCTTAGCATGTGAGTATCAATTTAAATGAGTAGATTTATGTGTTTGATGCTTCATAACCCCATAAGTCCTTAAGCATTCAATAAGATGAATCTGCATTGCAATAGATATAGCTATTCAGTGTATTTGTAGCAACCATTCTTTGAATAGTTTCCTACCATTACAGTTGACAGATTTTGGGCTCTCCAAAGTTGGTCTTATAAATAGTACTGAGGACTTATCTGGACCTTCTGCTTTTCTCGGAGATGATAAACCCAAAGGCTCAGTACAATCATCACATAAAAGAGAACAGAGGAAAAAACATTCAGTTGTAGGGACTCCTGACTATTTGGCTCCAGAGATACTTCTGGGCATGGGACATGGTATGAATTCAAAAGAATTTCATAATGAAGAATTGTCCAACTAAATGTTATCTATTTTCTTCTTTTATTTGACTCTCATGCTCTTTTTCAGGCGTAACAGCTGATTGGTGGTCTGTGGGGGTCATCCTTTTCGAACTCCTAGTAGGTATTCCACCTTTTAATGCAGAACATCCACAGGTATGCTGTCAGTCTGTTGTTTTAAGGATTTGATGATTTGGGGTCCTTTTTTCATATTTTTTCCATATGGAATATAGGTCATGACATTAAATGATTGATGAGTGAACTGTCATTATTGAATGCTTGTAGATAAGTGGCTTTATTGATAGGTCTTCTTCTGATGCAGCAAATTTTCAACAATATTATAAATAGGGATATCACGTGGCCTAGAGTACCAGAAGAGTTGAGTTTTGAAGCTTATGATCTTATCAACAAGTAAGTTTTCTTTTTCTATGTTCAGTAGGCTCTTTATTTTGGTGACACTGAATAACCCCTGTTGTTTTCATTGTAAAGATAAATGCCAGTTTGAAAGGAGCATATAAAATTATTATCAGAAACAAATAATTGCACCGGACCATAATACAATCTAATTGACACTAAACATGTATATATGCTTAGCAAAGTTGTCTGGAAGCCATCTTATCACTGGGTGTGCCGCTGGATTTCAGTAGCTATACTTTTAAGATTTTGAGTCTCTGTTCTGCTTCATTAAAAGAATATAATGCTTTGAACGACTTAATTCTATGTTGATTATAATTTGATTTGCACACAACAATAGATTTATCTTCGATTATCAAGGCCTGTATGTGGAGAACTCATTCAATGTGTTGGGCCATTTCGATCCATTTCCATTCTTCCACTCATCCCCTTCTGAATTGATTGTCAATGTACAGAAGATGCATCTAGTTATCATTTATGCATTTACAATGGTAAAAGAGAAAGTTCTACAGATATTGTTCATCAAGCAACTCTTATTTTTAGTCATTCTGATTTTTGCTGACGAATATGCTTATCTTATGCTATTAAAACCTTATGATGCCGCTCCTTCCCTCCACAATTGCTCACCGGAAGTTGATGTCACTTGTATGTGTTCAGAGTGTGTGTGTTTACGTGTGCTTTGTTTGCAACTTACAGTCATCACAACAAGAAATAATCATATCTACTTTAGCTAGTTTTGTTTCAAAAAGAGGGTTCATTGAACTTTTTATCTTCTGGCTTTGTACTTGTAAATCATTTAGTTGAATGGGTTCTTTTCTGCTCCTTTTCCAGATTGTTGATTGAAAACCCTGGTCAGAGACTGGGTGCTACTGGGGCTGGAGAGGTAATTAGTAAGTTAATGGATTAAAATGATCACAAGTACAAAGGAAATGATCTCTTGTTCTTTCTTTCTCAGGTTAAACGACATGCCTTTTTTAAGGGTATTAATTGGGGCACTCTTGCAAGGCAGAAGGTCTTGCTTTCTTAACCCAGAAACACCCCTCCCCAGCACACTAACACATATTGTACCATTGAACAAAGCAATTCGTTTCCACAATCAGTTTTCTTAAAATCAACTATTTCAAAACATTTAATTCAATTTTTCTTGACATAAACAGGCAGCGTTTATACCTTCAGCTGATTTACATGATACAAGTTATTTTATGAGCCGATATATATGGAATCTGGAAGAAGAAAATGCTCATGGAGGTAGTGATTGTGATGACATGACAGATACGGGTAGTGGATCACGGAGCAGCAGCTCGTACCTACAGGATGAAGATGTAAGTTTTAACTTAAATTTATTCCCTTAAGGGTGAATCATGAAAAGATGATTTCTAGCCTGAAAGCATTTTGACTAGTACATTAGGAAATCATTATGATCTCTGCAAGGTTTTGAGCCAGAAGCTTCTTTGGCCCTCTGATTTCTCTATCAAAGGCTTGACACATGTGCCTTGTGAATTATGAAATCATAAGATATTAATGATAATTAAGCATGAGGGTCATTAGGATGTGGCAGCGTTCGTGCAAATGTCAATTTTAAATAAGAGGCAGTATTACTTCAATATCCTGCATATTTACGCATTATAGCTGCTGAAAGTTTGTTTTTGTTTCCTTTGCATGGTCCAATGTATGAAATTTGATATTCCCAGATTAATAACTTACAAATTCAGCTGTGAACAATCTAATTCTATGACACCTTAGAGTGTTATGCTTTCCTTTTACTTGGCGAGTGAAATTAATATTGTCTTCTTCCTTGATACAGGGGGATGAATGTGGAAATTTAGCTGACTTTGGTGCTCCTTCTCTAGAAATGAAGTACTCTTTCAGCAATTTCTCATTTAAGGTACTGACTTATCAATTTTGCCATTTCTTCAAGTCCATGATTGATCACTCATAACTTAACCTACAACTCCACAATAATATGTTCCTATCATATGCATTTTGTTAAAAGAAACTTGAGATGTAAGATTTTCATTCCAGTAGTGATAGTCGCTGCAGAATTTTATCCGAGAGTGCACTGATCTTGATAAGCCTGCCTTATCAAGCTAACCCTCACTATTTTCTTTCTTCCTCATCAGAACTTGTCGCAGCTAGCCTCAATTAACTATGATTTGGTTACAAAGAACAAAGAGTCAGGCTGAACAACCATCCATCCCAAGACATTGTCAAGCTATGACCTTTTTGCTGTAGCAGTCGAGACTCTTTTACTCACAACACCAGAATCTCCTACTGTCGTTGCTGGGCGAATGCTAAGCGGCCATGGTAAACTTGGTTCCCTAAAGAGTGACTCGATCCACTGTTACAACCTGTACATGATCCTCTCTAGGCTTATGGGAATCCAGATGAAGAATTGTAGGAGCAGCAAGCAGCATAGTTATTAGTTGATGTAATGTTCTGTCTTTGTATATAAATTGGTTTAGGGGTATAGAGTGTACTTAATACTTCTAATTCACTGAGTCTAGTCTATAATACGATTGGAGATCTTTTATATACTTGAAGCAGTTGAAATAAGGTAGTTGGCTACTTGGATACTTGCACACCTCAGTTTAAAATGCCAGGGAGTTGAATATTTTGGACACATCCATATGAGTTGTAAAATTAAATTAGGTAAACCATGAACGAAAATGGTAATTTGATTACGTGCTTACAACGCAGCTTTAAAAAGAAAAATAGGGATTGGTTCGGGTCGTCTCTAGTGAATATATTTTAATAAATTGAGCGATTTATTTATACGATGCATAGATTTTTTTACAAGAAAAAAAACCAATAATGATGAAGTGTCGAAATATTAAATAATGGTGAACTTGTTTAATGGATATTAAATGTTTTTTTGTTAACATTATCATTTATAAAGTTTTGAAGGGAAAAAAAAAAGTGTAGACTTTATCGTTTACCTGTGAAAATTACGAAATAATACAGTGCTGTACTGTTCAGCACTCTCAATTATTTACTATTTTTTTATTAATATTAACTGAAATCTTAATTGTTTAAATAAACTCTAATTGAGATAAATAATCGATAATTATCCTTAATTAGACATAGTTTAGTTTATTTTAATCTAATTTTAAACATATAATTTACTTTTCCTATATAAATTGCTCTATCACAAAATAGCAAATTCTATTTAGAGTACACACTCTACTCTACTCTACTCTACTCTAGCAATAGATGCAAAATATGTTTACAATTAGATGCCTTATTCCAGGAAAACAAGAATTATTCATTATTAATTAAGCGAGTTATTACAAGTTCGATTCACATTAATATAATGCATAGGTTGCATTTTCTAAAGCAATGCACAGAAAGCTTGATATACATGGCGCTGGGCGCATTAGTGTTCGACAAAAAGTCTCCTTTAAAAACAGGAATCCATTTTTAAAACTCCATATTTAACTACGTTGGCATCTCTCCCTCTCTTCCTTCTATACGCCGTTGCGGTATTTGCAGAGAACCAGAAATGTGGAGGGGAGTTGTTTCTCTGTCGCCGCTGCTTTCTTCATCTAAATCGCGCCTTCTAAATCAGGCATTTCTTAATCCGCCTTTTGTATTACTTTAATTGTCGTTCCATGTGGTTTTTTTGGCGCGATTGAGTAAACGCTCCTTTCCTCAGATGCAGTTGGCATATGGATTCAATGCGTGGCAAGTTTTCTCTACTCAGGTTCTGAATCCGGTACAGTGTTCATTTGCTTCTTCATTTTTGTGTATTCACGGCAAACTTAATCTTAGATTTTGAACTCTCTCCTCATTTATTATGTGGTTGCCAAAATATTATGATAAACAATGTCGCCATTTGACTGAAATTGAAATTCTGGAGGAATTTGTGTTTTTTTTCCATTAATTTCTCGAACATTTAAGTATACCAGGAGCTTAATCCATGATTGCGATGAGCTCCTTTGTATTTAATCATCTTAATAAGCTTGATTCCAACTTATATTGGTCCGTGCCTTGAAATTCCGCTGCACGAGATATGTGTAACTGATGATCGTCAGGCATTTTTGATATTTTTCTGCTGAATATGCTCTTTATTAGGATGCGTTAGGTTACTTTCCTTTACTTTTACCTTAGTGAGCGTGTCTTGCTTGACCAGTTTAGTAGTATTCACGGTACCTCATATTCAGATTGTTGCAGTTCGATGGTCTTCTGTTTGAGTTTCCATTTGAAATTTTCTTTTAACCTTGAATGTTATGTTTCATGATTTCATTTCGTTTTTCTTAATCTTACAATTTTTCATTATAACCCCCAAAATTATTATAGCTGTTTTCTTTATGTTCCCACATACCACATGAAAAATCTTCATGTCTTCATTTTGAGCCTTTAATTGTCACAGGCAGAAGATGGAGTCTCTTCCACAAGAAGAAAACCGTTCATAACTTTTGTCTTGGGTAAGGAACAATATAGTTAATAGTATGCTGATTATCTGTAATATCATACTGATCTTCTGTTTGATGACCCAAATTAATTTGTTGGTGTTTCTGATGTTTAAGTTTAGCATGTAACTTCATCGCTATTTTATTAAAATTCATAGAATATGTGAAGTTGAGTTTCTTTATTTAGGCTTGTTATGCTGATGCAACAGAAGGATTTTCGGATAGAATGTGTTAGCATAATTCTCACTCTATAACTTCATCTTTGGTTATCTTCATGAGACAGACTTCTTTTCCATTTTTTTTTTTCAAAATGTAATGAAACACATACATTCCTCAAATATTTTGTAGAAAGTCTACTGGAACCCAAGCATTTCCTAAGCGGTTCAGTGAGTATAATTGTCTCTGGTTCTTTTAATGCTTTAATTTCAAGAAATGAGCCATCTGAATATGCATAAAAGGTAAATCACCAATTTTTTCGTTTATTAAAATATAGATGGAAATTTTATTTTATGAGACTTCTCTAAATTGGTTGCTCATGATCCACTTCGGTATTCACAGGAATACTTCTGATATTATATTTGCTATTATAGGTGGTCCAGGTAGTGGAAAAGGTACTCAATGTACAAGGATTGTTGAGGCCTTTGGGTTTACCCACTTGAGTGTTGGGGATCTGTTGAGGAAAGAAATCACTTCAGATAGTGAAAATGGGTAAGAAGTGAAACAAGAATTGTTTGTAACATAGATATCTTATTTAATACACAACTTTATATGTTGCATATCAACAAAACTTTTGTCCTCTTGCAGTTCCATGATTCTTAATGCAATTAAGGAGGGAAAAATTGTTCCCTCTGAATTGACTGTTAATCTGATAAAAAATGCCATTGAAGCCAGTAAAGAAAATAGAATTCTTATTGATGGCTTTCCAAGAAGTGAAGAGAATCGTATAGCTTATGAACGAGTTGTAAGTAGTCAGTTTTGAACTTCTTTACTCATTTCAGTTTCTGTTTGCAATTTTCTCATCTCTTTTTACTCTATCTGCATCTATCTGCTGCATGTGATTCCTGATATATACTGTGCCATGAACACAAACTGAGCAGTAAATTATATCTGTAGGTTGGGGCGGAACCAGATATTGTGCTTTTCTTTGATTGTCCTAAAGAAGAAATGGTGAAACGAGTATTAAGCCGTAATCAGGTGCTTTGACACATCTATTCTCTCCTGTCATTTATCTATACTCTTCTATTCCATAATGCTAATGAATAGAATTTTTATGTGTAGGGGAGAATTGATGATAATATAGATACAGTTAAGGAAAGGTTAGCAGTATTTGCTGACCTCAACCTTCCTGTCATCAAGTATTACTCTGAGAGAGGAAAACTTTACAAGGTAAAAGAAGAGAAAGAAAAAAAGAGAGGAATGAAATACATGCACAAAGAATAAACTGCTTATGTACCTTCTTTTATCTCTCTGTGATTGGGATATTTAATCCATTAATAACACTCTTGAATCGATTCAATTTAAATACTTCTAAATTGCAGGTTGATGGTACTGGATCAGAAGATGAAATATTCGAAAGGGTTCTCCCTGCTTTTGCTGCATTGAGGTATCCAGTTTTATGTACTTTATCATCGAAAATGGTACACGAGGTACTTACACTGGCTCTTGGTAATCAAGAAAATATGCCGGATAATTTCCAATTAGATTCTCTAGGACCGGTTGTTTGACATCTAATAAGCAAGTATCATACAACAGCAATCAACTGAAATTTTTGGCTAAAGATTTTCTCATTCAAGATTCGGGTTACAAAGCCTTATTTACAGGATAAATTTGGTTCCTTGATGTTGGTTTGTTCAAATGTGAATGTTCATCTCTATTTGTGTTCTAAAAAACCAACATGCTCTGTCTGCATAGACATATTTGAGATTGCATGTTTTTGCACTTTTATAATCTAAATGTTAAGGAGAGTTGCACATACCTTACATCTATTTACTTACGTTGTGTCGAGTATTTGTTAAACTTTAATGCACATGCAGCTTTTAACTTATGCTAATAATTCTATTCACTGTCAGGTGAACTGATGAAGATGATCCCAGGATTTCAGAAACTAACAAAATTTGAGAAGATTGTCCTTCATGAATCATGTCGTTTTTATTGACATACTAAACATAATAATTCAGTATACTGAAGAAACTAAAAGTCTGGTGGCGCTGTGAAGTTTTACCATTGTAGAGGGCAAGTCAAGTCCGTGCTTTCCAGTTCGTAATGTCTAATTGTACATGTGCATGTACTTTGTACATAAGCAGTGAGATATTGCATTATAATTAAACTGTCATAATAACCACTTTCGTACCACAAATTGCAACTAACTTGCATACATGAAGGCACATTAATTGTGTCGTTATCGTGCATTCAGTTTTATCAGCTTATTCTTCTCTCACAATTGGGAAAATTGGTGGATTGCTAAACCTGGACACTGTTATTAACTATGCAAGTTGTGCTTAACTGTGCAAGATGTTCTTAACTGTGCAATTTGTGCTATGTTCAACTAGGCATGTAACGTTGTGGGCGGGACCTATACCAACACCAACACAAGTGGATGTGGTTTGTGGGAGCCAATAAAAGTGGTGATGTGGATTGACAAAAGCTTAAATCGACTGAAGAAGAAGCTAGATGCAATACAAGGACATCTAAGATGTGTATGTAACTACTTGACAACATTCTCAAACTAGGTAAATCCACTGCCGCCCTTTATTGCCAAGAACCCTTTTCTATCTCCGTTAACATTTTGGCTACTATATGACCAACCCCTTCAAGCTATTACAATTTCAACTAACTCAATAAATTAAAACTTGATACTAATATTAAGACATTTCCTTAGTCTCAATGTCAATTTGGACATGGCTCACTTCTTCATAATCCGATACAATAACTGTCCTAACTCTACCATATCTTTTGTTTCATTTCTTCTAGAACAATCACATACACTTTTTGAATTATGAATCTACTATCAGAAATTCAATGCGTAATTTCAACATTCAATGTTTATTCATGAATAATTTCATTTTTCAATTATTCAATCATTTCATTGTAGTGTACCTCACGCTACGTGTCCATATGAGTAGGGAAAAACTGATCATGTCAAGTTTCGATCACCTAAAAGGAATGAGTATGCTTAATTCTGCACCAATATTAATATGAAAAAGTGGTGTTAAATTTGTAAAGTTAGTCAATCGTGTCTTATAACTTACATCATATTGTTAGGATAAGATTCATTAATTTTTAGTAGGATGCAGAAAGAGCATTATTTATTCACTATAATTACCTTTGCCCTGCCTTGCCAAAATAATGTATCGTCAATCAATCAATTGGCTGCACATCGTTTTCAAGTGTATACATAAAAGTGCATACACATGCACGTCGACTCAGAGCAAGGTCGGCAGCCATTTAATTTCAATTATCAATGGTTCCTTCAAAAGAATAAAATAATAAAGGGGGAAGTTCACTTAACTATGCTACTGCTACGTATGTCCTCTTCCAATCTATCCCATAAAAACAATTTATTACACAAAGATGATAAATAGTCTATATGTATTTATATTTCTTACATTGATGCAGGTAGTTTTCATCTGATTTCTCTGATATATACATATATGCACACACAACAATGATAGATAAATTCTGTCACATCTTTAAAGAATTGTGAATTTATATTTTAAATAAATAAAACACATATATAACCCATTAAAATTTATGCAGTCGATTATGTTGCATGAATGAAGCTTTCATAGTTGGTAATAGTTTGTATATCATTACATGAGCGGGGTTTATCCAAAGTCGGCACGTCGATCGGTTAATTTGTGGCTTCATGTTTCTCATTTTATCCAAAAAAAAGGAAAAGAAAAAAGTAAAGCCAAAGAGGAATATTAGATATTTATGAAACATAGAGGTGAGGTTTATGAGGGATCCCACATGAATATGGTACGGGAAGAAGAAGAAGAAGATAAAAGAAGAAGAAGATAAAAAGGCAATAATGCAATTAGCCACTTGCATTTGTTTCAATCCAAATTATAAGATGATGTGTTTCCACTTTCAATCCAGATTCTAATCACATGTATCTGTTTTATTTGCAAACACTGCACAATACACAATCTCAACCTCATCACATCACATATCTATATCTTTAATAGTTTTACACAAAATATGGAATGTAACAAAATCATATTACTGTCGTTTCTACGTAATTATATACATATATAATAAAGTATGAGATACTGATTAATTATCTATGTAATCACTTAAAAAAAATGAATTACATTAAATTTAAATTCTAAGATCGCATAGAGAATTTGAAATCAATACATATTGCTTCCAACATTAATATCCTATTATTAGGTAAACACGCGTAACCACACTTTTGATAACTATATATTGTCATAAAAGAACTTCTATCTTATAGTATAAATAACAATTAGCTAGATATATGTAAATACTAGTATTCAATCCAATTCTTTTGTAATTATATAATATTACATAATTACCTTTAACTGAAGTATATCAGATGAAATACTAAGTAAGCATAAGATGAACTATTTTTATCAGTAATATATAACTCAAGAAATTATATATACGGAGTAAAATTTAATGTTTTTCTTCATTTTCTTTTTTGAGGGAAATAAAATATAAAATTGAATGGGAAACCTCCATGAGTTTAGGTCCCATAAATTAATTTCGTTGCAGGGTAAACGACAAACTGCAAAAGTCCGTACAGTTGTTATTTTGAACTGTTAATTATATAAACGTTCTGTCACGTTCACTATGTATCATGCAAAAATATCAAAAATAGACGCATAAATATAGGTCCTCTGTTAGTACTCCATAAGATATTTGTACTGATTTAAAAAAAAAAATCAAATAATTTTATCGTTATTATTTGTCGATGATCACTGCCATGAACACTAATTACATAATTGGACTCATTATAGTTTCTTGGATTATATATGTATATATATATATATATCTCTCCGACATATCGAAATTTTGTATTGTATTTTATATAGTATCACCATTTTATTTTTCATTATTTCTTTTTTAGTCGTGTATATATTTTAGTTTAATTTGTATATTTACAACTAGCTAAGGTTCATTGCACCAATGAGTACATATAGTTAATTTAAGCACATTTGATGTTACTCTCATTTAGCACATAAATGAATCTGTTTTTTTTTCTTTGTTTCCCATTTGCAATTTTTTTTCTTGTTCGCAATAAGTGTTACATTTCAAACATTTAGAGTAATTTTATGATAGGTAGGCAAAAGTTAAAAATACTCATTTTTAATAAAGAAAGTATAAAATACCTATTTGAAATTAAATTTAAAATTTATTTAAATTATAAAATAAAAAGATAAACTTTATTCAAATTATAAAATAGAGCTAAAATTTACTCACTCTCATAGACAAAATTTGTCTTGTCATTAACCTTTATGATATATCATTCCTATTTTAACCTTCTTGAATACTTATATAACATAAAAATTGTTAAAAAAAAAGTAGACCATATTTATTAATATTATGAGTAATTATACAAAATAGTTAAAAAAATATGATAAAAGATAAATAATAGCCACCAACAAAATAATAATTAAATTCTAGCCATTTACAAATTTCTTGTACTAAAATACCCTTATATTTATATTTTACATTTCTGAGTATGAATAGTATGAATTCTATCGAATTGTACAATTCATACGTAATACTTAATTTTATTAAATTGTATGTGCGTATGAGTCGTATGAATTAATCTTATTCATACCTTTCATACCATTTGTACCATTCATAATTAAATTTAAGTAGAAGGATATTTATGGTAATTCACATCCAAAATGACTGGAATTTAAATAGTTCACTACAAAAAAAAATTATTTTAGCAACATAATTTTTCCGTTACTAAAACAATAAATTCCGTTAGTAAAATTTTAGTAACGAATTTGTAACGGATTTACTCGTAGTAATATCGATGATTGCTAAAAAATTTAACAACGAAATTATATTCTGTTACTATATATAACAACAGAATTGTAACGGAATTTCTGTTTCTAGAATGGTTTTTTCAATTTTAGTAACAGAATTGTAACGAAAAATTTCGTTACTAAATTTTTAATAACGGATAATTCCGTCATTTCCGTTACTAAAATTTTATAATAATTTCATAACAATTTTATTGTTAATCCGTTAAAATTTAGAAAATGAATAATTTTCCGTCACTATTCCGTTGCTATATAATGCATTTTTTGTAGTAATTTTATGTTTGTAGCTATTATTTGTCTTTTATAAAAAAAATTTACTGGTTTGAAATATTAACACTAATATTATACACATGTAAATTTGTTTATCTCCTTGATTAGCTGATGACACTTTGAAGATTTGAAGAATTTTATTCAGTTTTTTGAATAAATATAATTATCGGCCATCACATATTATAATTATATAAAAATAAGGAAATTAATAATGAGGTAGACATGGTGCGTGGGTGGGACACTAACTCATGTCTCCCTTGCTACCTTAACAAAAATATCTTTGCAATAATAACTTTCCTTTGTGAGAGAGATAACTACTCAAAATAGGCATCATCCTTAATTACGTCATTAATTAATCAACCCTTCAGCGAATAAATACAATAAATATTTTCATTTGTCTTCATCAAGACAAGATATTTGTTTTATAGTTTTCATTAGGGATCACTTTTTAATATATTACATCAACTTTTATAAATTAAATGTTATTCTTTCTTTTAATTCGAGCTCTTTTTTAATTAGAACTTAGGTTAATTATATATAGTTTTGCATATTTTTGAAAAACACTTGGTGAATTTAATTTTTTACAATATTTATCATTTCGCCTCTAAATTAGACACAGTACATATGATCACATGCATGACTACACATATTTTGAAACTAATAAATACAACATTAATGAACGACGATATGTGATCGAAACAAGTACGTCACAAAATATCAAAATAAATACATATATATAATTCACCTCATCTTTGAATGAGATTATTACATTAACACCTCTCTTATCTCCACAGACTGAGTGGAGTCCCCACCAAATAGTAGTATGAATTTCCTCTATATATACATCACTTCCCCTACTCATATTTCCCACAACACAACCAAAACTTTCATTAGCACACACACACACACTCATTCCAAATTAAAATTATTGAGATGGAGGTTCAATATATCTTGAAAGCCATAGCATCTCTTGCAATAGTTGCGGCGGCGGTGGTGGCGATGACGGAGCCCTCCCTCTGCGAAGCCAGACCAGCCACGAGCACGGAGTTCATCCGCACATCGTGCTCCGCCACCACGTACCCCACCCTCTGCTACTCCTCCCTCTCCAGCCACGCCGCCGCCATCCAACAAAACCCCAAGCTCCTCGCCAGCGCTGCCCTCTCCGTCAGCCTCGACGCCGCCGTCTCCACCTCCGCCGCCTTGGTTAAGCTCTCAAAATCCACCGGTTTGACCCCCCGCGAGGCCGCCGCCATGCGCGACTGCGTGGAGGAGATGTCCGACTCGGTGGACCAGCTCCGGAAGACGATGGCGGAGCTGAACCACCTGAAGAAGGGCTCCGACGACTCCGACAAGGTGATGAGCGACGCCATGACATGGGTGAGCGCCGCCTTGACTTACCAGGACACCTGCATGGACGGCTTCGCCGGAAACTACATGAACGGCGCCGTTAAGACGGCGGTGCGCGCCCAGATTTTGAACTTGTCGCACATCACTAGCAACGCCTTGTCTCTCATCAATACTTATGCCTCTTCTCTTCATGCTTGATTATATTGCTTTGCTAGCTTATTTATCTAGAAACTTCCATTTTAGTCCGAGTGAATTAAGCCAAGTGTGTATTCTAGTCTGGTAATAATAAGAAAATTATTGCCGGCTTTGTAATTTAGGATTTGATTGCTCAGTTCAATGAATATAATTAATTTCAGTTTAATCTTAATTAATTAATTTTGCCAAAATTGATTGTCATTTAATTTCTTGGCTGCCCAACAATGGAGAGAGAAAATAATTGATGTATAGTGGGGAATGGTATATATATATATATATATATTGTATCATTAATTAATTAATGCCTCACATGTCACATGCTTCATGAGTTAGGCACATGATGTGTTATATTAGTGACTTGTACTGTATGACTACAAACTACTCCTTCTTACTAACACATATATCATTCAATATTAATATGTATTTATAAGTGGTAAACTTAAATTGTGCCACTCATGTGATTAATATGATTTCGGAAAATTAAATGACGATTAAATCAACATTTAATTCTATGCAGAATTAAATTAATAGGAGTATTATGTTAATTATGATAAAAGTAAAAGAAAAAGAAATAATAATGCAGCAGCGCCGCCAACGGGCTCCAGATATTAGGAGTAGAATTTTGTTGACTGGGCGTGGAAAAGTGTTGGCTGCTAATGAATAATTAATAAAAACATACGAGGACGATCGATGTGAAGGATATTTATTTGTAAAAATAGATTAAAATTATAAACAAATTAAATTGTTAGTTTGTCTTGTATCGTAATTAATAGATAAATCGTTTGAATTTAGGGATAGGAGAGATATTATATTATCTGAATTTGGGGGTTGGGATTTAGCTAGGAAGATATTGTTTAGGGACCCATATTCTTCAAGACCCAATTATTGCACATGCATGCACAGTTCACAATCATGCACCTAATAAATTAATTAGATCGTATTTACAATATTCAACATACTAAAACAATAAAAGGGAAATAAGTGGTTATAGAAGCATATTGAACGTGCAAAGGAACATGCATGCATGAGACTACCCCAAAATATATTTACATGTCCCGACCCAAAAAAATAATGATATCTTTTATTTTAGGAGTTTGAATTGGATACAATTAATTTGATGGATGTATGCATGAGCATGACACTAATTAATAAAATAAAAAGTGTCCTTTTCACAAAATCATTTTTATAAATTAAGTGAATGAAGCACCCTCTAATGAATGAATCCCACTTTCTTGGTAGACGCCCAGCCCAGCCCAGCCTACCATGTAATTAATAGTATATTTGTACTAGAACATCCGTCCTACTAAGCTTCACACGTTTTTATTTTTGAAACGTTTCACTAAACTTGACATATTCTAAAAATAACAAAAGTTATCTTTTTAAAAAGGTGTGGACTCTACCACCTTTATAACTTTTACACTACTTTATACACTCTTCCTAATAACCGTGTCGGAAAAAGGGTATCAAGTTTAGTGGGACGGAGCGAGTAATAATTATACATCATGGAATCATACAACGTATCGAGATTTTCTTCTTTGGCTGCTTGGACTAAATATTTCATCAGTTATTATCATATAATTATGCTAATAATAAAACAAACAATAGATAGATTTAATAATTTGATTCTTATACGTTTCCTGGTGTATGCAATTCAAAGTTTCACTATAAAAGAACAAGTTAATTAATTTGATATGGAGAGGAGAGACGTGATCTACGCAGATTCAAATTCCTAGATGGACACAACTCACACGTACGAATGAATTATTAATAATTTTATTTTAAATAAAAATTCGGGTTCGGAAATCCATACAATCCAGCAAAGCTGTGAGTTTGTTCTGTCTCATTTCTCTAAAAAGTGATTTTAATAAAAATTCCGACTTCAGAATCAAAAGTTAGGTCTATTTTAATTCAACTAACAACAAATCTTTTCTCTCCCAATCCTATACAAATCCCCCTTTCCACACCTTAATTGTGTCAATAAGATTTCCAAAGTAAACATAGAAATAGAAGATATAAAGATAACGATTCACCGGAATAATTAATTTCAATATAAAATAATACACAACATTTAATTAATTAAACTTAAAAGTTTTACGTAAAGTGGACTTAGAAAGCGCAAGTTCACGTAAATTACATCACTAACTCACAATCAACTCTTAGAACCTCCCTTTTGAAGATAATTCGTATTTTCAAAAAAAAATTAATATTAGTCAAATAATGTTGTTGGATATAATAATCAAACTACATAGACGATGTAATTTAAGGAATTAACTTAA
The DNA here is from genome assembly GCA_026898415.1 of Leonotis leonurus. Lineage (NCBI taxonomy): Eukaryota > Viridiplantae > Streptophyta > Magnoliopsida > Lamiales > Lamiaceae > Leonotis > Leonotis leonurus. The sequence continues at coordinate 666,154 of JAPKLX010000071.1, read as the reverse complement.
TTATAAATTCCTCGATTCATTCCGTGAAACAAACTCATACACTTATATACACGTATGGCTGACTTTCCTAGCTGGCAACATAAACTCTATTATCATCAAATTCTGTCAATTTTCTTACTACGCTTAAAATATTCTTAATTACTTTATATATATATATATATATATTTATATATATAGCACTAGGTTCATATGAGAAAGAAATCATATGCAAGGAGTGAGAATGAATCTAAGTTTTCTATTTATTTAGAATCAATTAATTGGATTTAATAATATAAATATGTTCACATGGATAATTAATTTGGTATAATATATATGTAATATTGTACTCCCTCTATGTCATTTAAGATGATCTCGTTTAATTAAAACTGTGAATATTTTATTTACATTTAGAGCCAACTTGAATGAGATAGAGAGACTTTCACGAGTATATTATGATCGAATATATATGAATGAAGAGGGTGTGGAATATTAGGCTCTATACTAATATGACTTCAAAATCCCGCCTAAGAGTGAATCATTATAAATACATTAAGACATAGAGTAAGACATCATTAAACAAAATTAAATAGGATACTTTACTATACCTAGTTTAGCTTCAGCTCCAATTAAGCCTAAAATCACACGGTTTGATATTGGTGGCAGTGCCGCGCCGCCCGCATTTCTCTCACACTTGATTTAATTTAGAAATTCCATGTATTTAACTGCAATTTCATATCATCATACTCGATCTTCTCGGCAGCTTAGCTTGAGTGTTATATATATTTATATATAGCCGTGATTCATGAAACAAAGATATCATATTCCTTTCTTTTCAAGGCTAAGTAACCCACACTAAATGTTTCTTGCATTAATTGCATGCGCTATCCTATTCCTACCTCTCTCTTTTATTTAAGTCCCAACCCTCTTGCTTTCCCCGCCATTTTAATTTCCAACTATTCTCACCATCTTTTACAGTTCCATCACAATTTCCAATATTAACACTAACCAAATTTAACACAATATAATTACCTACGATGCCTACTATAACCCACAAAATGTCCACCATACTACCATTCTTACTTTACCTCACATCTCTCCATCAAAATGAGGCCACCAGCAACACCATCAGCTGGTGGTGCAGCACCACTCCGCACCCGTACCCCTGCAACCACTTCATGAACCCCATCGACGACCCCAAATCCCTCCAAGATTTCCGAACCATCACCATCGCAGCCGCAATCGAGAGGGCCGTCGTCGCCAAAACCCTAGCCGGAAACCTCACCAACTCAGACTGCTACGACCTCATCGACGACACCATTCACCAACTCAACACTTGTCTCCAAAGAACTAAACAAAGATCCACCCACACTGTAGAATCCGACGTGCAGACGTGGCTCAGCGCGGCGGCGACCAACATCGAAATATGCGCGTCATCAAGAAACCCTAAACAGATTTTCATGAGAAATGTTTCGGAGATGATAACGAATAGTTTGGCGGTGAATGCAGCTCTGTTGGGGAACTCCACGAGCATGACTGGTGGTGGAGTAGCGGAGGCTGATCGGAAACTGCTGCAGAACTACGTGTGGGCGTCGAGGGCTAACGTGGTGGTAGCGAAGGACGGGTCTGGTCAGTTCAGCTCGATACAGGAGGCGATAGAGTATGCCATCGGTAACCGGGTGGGAAAGAAGAAGAGGGTGATTGTGTATGTGAAGAAAGGAGTGTACGAAGAGAATGTTCTGATAAATAGAACGATGAATAAAGTGATGCTGGTCGGAGATGGAGTCACAAATACTGTCATCACCGGAAACCGGAGTTCCTCAGCCGGTTTCACTACATACACCACCGCTACATTTGGTACATAACTCACCATATATATATAGACCACTTTACTTATCAATTAATCATTATTTCTTGCGTTTAACCTTTAATCATTAAGGAATACTAATTGGCTAGCTCCTGAAACATATATACGATTGTTTTCAAAATCGTAGGTTTTTTCTTTGAATCTTCTCTATAATTATAAAGATCTAATTATTTGAAGTAGTGATACTTAAGAAATAGAAGATACGTATATATAATTTGGAGAATTGGGTACTTAATGAAACTATAGTCAAACAGTAATATATAGTCTTTTTATATTGATTAAGTAATTATCCATTTCTCTTCGGCATTTCCCTCCAAAAAAAGAAAAACAAAACAAAACCAAAGGAAGTTACCCAATTCTCTTGATATCATTATCACATTTTATCCTTGAAAGTATAAGAGAAAACAAATATATCGTATATATAGTTTATGAGTTTTGTAAATAGTGTGAAGAAGATTTTAATGAAGTTTAGTTCAACTTAATCATGGAAACCCTTTATTTACTAATTTGTTGTGCATGCATGCAGGCGTGGATGGCAATGGGTTCATAGCGCGTGGCATCACCTTCCGAAACACGGCGGGGGCGGAGGGCGGGCAGGCAGTGGCCCTCCGGTCAAGCTCGGACCTCTCCGTCTTCTACGGTTGCAGCTTCGAAGGTTACCAAGACACCCTCTTCGCCCAAGCCCAGCGCCAGCTCTACAAATCCTGCTACATCTACGGCACCGTCGACATCATCTTTGGAAACGCCGCCGTCGTCCTCCAAAACTGCGTCATCTACGTCCGCAAGCCCCTACCGGGTCAGGCCAACATGATCACCGCACAGGGTCGGGGCGATCCGTACCAGAACACGGGCATCTCCATCCACAACTGCCGGATCCTGCCCGCCCCCGACCTCAAACCGGTTCTTGATACGGTCCGAACTTATCTGGGCCGGCCGTGGCAGGAGTATTCGAGAACCGTGGTTATGAACACCTACCTCGATGACCTGGTCGACCCGGAAGGCTGGTCCAAGTGGGGCGACTCGGACTTTGCCTTGACCACTTTGTACTTTGGGGAGTACAAGAATTTCGGACCGGGGGCTTCCACCGAGAGCCGGGTTAATTGGACCGGGTACCATAATATAACCAACCTCAACGAGGCGGCCCGGTTCACGGTGGCTAACCTTATATTGGGTGGCCAATGGCTGCCTGCTACCGGTGTGCCGTTTACTTCCGGTTTGTGAGCGTCTACCCTTAATTATATTATATATATATACATATGTAAATGTGATTCTTTCATTTAATTGATTTTTTCTGTCCATGTAAATAAGTGTAATTGAGAAAAAAAAATTCAAATTAATGAATGGGGTTTCTTGTTACGTTCTTTGAACATATAAATGAGCACGAAATTAATGTAGTAGTAAATAATGCTTTATGAATTATATGTCATATTGATCGATCACTGTTCTTACGATAATTTTGTAATTAACAAAATTCATATTTAATATGATAACGAATTTTTTTTCTTTCACATATAATTTTATGTAATAATTTTTGACAGCTTAACCAAATAGTACACGTTAATGGCCTTCTTTGTAAGCCCAATTAATAAAGATCATGAGCTGTAGCCCAATTTCATAAAAGGCTTTTTTTGTTAACAATAACAAAAACAAGGGAATATATGGAATATGGATCATTATATATCTCTTTCAAACTGAAGGCCCAAGGGTTCAAAATATCGACGATAAAAAAAAATTGGTATTTGTTTGTCTTTATTCGTCCAATTTATTTAGACACACATTAATTAAAATTATGAGATTTTTTTCAATCAAAGTGTCTAAATAAATGGATGGAAGAACAATTTAAATTCAAAGACATCGTTCGTTACCATTATGTTTAGGTGACACATGGTGTAGGGATCGATCTGTCAAGAATCTATTTCGAAACCAAGGTTAAGGTGGAGATATCATATCTTGAGCTTAAATAATGTGTGAATAAATATGATGTCAATTTATTTCTCTATCAAAACAATCATCATGTATCATTATCATTTCTATTTATTCTATATTCTGTAATTCAATGGTTGATGTACCCGATTAATTATTATAAAGAATTAAGTATCCATTTAATATATGTAACTAACAATAGAATGAATTGATAACATTTGGTACTAAGATTGGGGTATTTGACCAATCATAAGATATGGTACTACGTGGGCCCATGTATTGAGCGATAATCTATTAATCATTAGCGAATTGAACGTGACGTGAGTTCGTAGATTATATTATATATGTTAATATATTCTATATGTCTTGTTGCAACTTGCAATTTGCAAAGATATAATAGCAAGGCTTTCAGAAAATTCAGGTAAAAGCTTACAAATCCTTCTAAGGCCACATAATTTTGTGAACTTGTCTCCAATGTCAAACCATAATACTAGTTATATATATATATATATATATTTTTAAATCGAGATTAGGGACTTTCCTGATCCCGATCTGAATTCCAGTAAGATTCGGGACCCCGAGTCCCTGACGGAGCTCAGTCGTTATTACTCCAGTCAAAATAAATTTAAAAACATACACTCTTTACTAGGTTCCGCTAGTGGCAAGTACATGGTCGATCCCAGCAAGGGAGTTGGTGAATTCCTCTCTCGATATCACAATTTGGGGTTTTGAATCGGGTATTGCCTTGGGCAAGAAGTGTAATCAAACAAAAAGTAAATGCTATAAAAGTAAATAACTGAAAAGAAAATACTAAGAGAGTTAAATGAGAAAACAACTTGACTTGGGTTAGAATCCATGAGTCTTGACTTATGTCTTGATCATCGATGCAAAGTTGTTCGTTGTACTGGCATGTCATTGGTTAAAGGCAAGCGTAAGAATGAGATTTTACTCCTACCACCCAAACGCATCACTCAGGCAGCCCTTTTTTAATCGTCACGTAGCCACCGAAGCCTCGCCCAACATACCTTTCAGCCTAGAGGGTAAGAGTTACTCATTCTCTATCCCTCTTACCCAAGATTGCTCCTAGCTTACTCCAGTATACCCAAATAGGCATTTGCGGGGAACACATCAACCATGAGCACACCATCTCAGACGTCCGTCCTATGGCGTCCCCACCTACATCACCGTGCTGATCCCTCTGGCTGGCAAGTAGGAAGTCACTAATACTTGTAGTTTCCAACTCACAGTTGTAACCTGATCTTGCCTAAGACTGCTACTGGCCAGACAACACCGAGAACTTGATCAAGTTGTATAGGATTCAGATCCAACACTTTAGGAACACGCCAATACAACTATGTGCACATTTAGATCTCTCAAGACGTTATAAGTTTGGACTCAATTCATTTTTCCCAAGCCAAGTTTATAAACCTAGCTACTCACACGAAAAGTAAAGAACAAGAATGATATAAACAAAAGCATACTTATATTGAAATACGGAAATAGAGTGTTACCAAAAGATCCTCTTGTCAGGACCAACCTTTGACAATGCCGAAAGCATTAAACATAAATTAAAATAAGTGCTTGCGCGTAAGATTTGTTTCTTCCTCCCCAACACTCATAGAAAATAAAAGAACTGGACTATGACAGTCGGGCGTCGTCTCTCCCGTTGTATGTGCATGTCTATGATTCATAGTGTGGGGTATAAATACTGTCTCCATGGGCTTAGGCTTTCGTGGTGGTGGTGACTAGGGTTCTGACAAACTTTTCTTCCCGATCAGATCTTCCGCGTAGAAGGAACTATTTCCAAACCTACCCAAATCATTGGTAGAAGGAAAGAGAGATATGTTTCCTTTTCCGCGGAAGGAAAGAAACCTGCCGTGCATCCCTGCGTCTTGCCTATTGTCCTCTGCGCTCCCGACTGCTTAGTTTGTCCTCTTGCCCCTAGCAGTTGCAGCGTGATCTCGAGCGGTACCTTATCTTGAGCTTCAGACTGCCCAAGTTGCTCCGTGCATATCCTTGTCTCTTTCTCGAGATGAGCTGCAACTTAGCCTGCATCCTGCCAGCCCTAAACTCGTGTCCTCCCAGACACAAAACACGACATAAATAAAGGAAAAATGACTTGATCTAGATCTAAAACAAGACATAAAAAGAGCACGAAAAACGGGTTCGTCAGTCCCCAATCTTTTGGGATCAAAATCGGAATATAATTTTGGAAATTTTCGGGACTCAAGAGTCACGAATCCCGATTGGAACTCTCGATTTTCCGAATTAATTTTATAAATTTGGGATATTTTGATTCCTTTCGGAAAATTTGTCCTGTTCGAAAATTTAATTAGAACTATTCGAGATATATTATTAGAAACTGAGATCGGGATCGTGACCAGGACCAGAACCGAGACTTTATAATTTTTAATTTTGAAATTCAAGACTTCTGAAATTCTGATCGAAACTAGAACCGGAACCACAAAATCAAAAAATATAAAAACCAGAACTTCAATACAAGTACTCGGTCTACAAATATATAAATATATATATACTGAGTTTCTTATAAACCGAACCTTAAACGGATAATCTAAGTTGACAGTTTTACGCGTTAACGATTGGCGCCACCTCCTAAAGGCTAAAGTAGTAGTATCATTTAATAATAACTAATTCAATGTCAACGTGCATGCCACATATATACTACAACTACTATTCTGCATTTTCCTTGGATAAATTTAAAAATTAATTTATTGTTTTTTCTTACATCTCAATAAGCTTCGAGGAACACAGAATGGTATAATGGAGAAATTTTGTTTGTTTCCAGAGGCAGAGGCAGAGGCAGAGGGTGTACCGCACACTTATTTCTACAACAATAATTAAACCTTCTCAATTTCTCATTATATGGATTCAAACATATATATTAATGCCAGTCAGCCAAAATAGATAGTTGATTTTTATATCTAGTTCAGTTTCTTGTTTTTGCAAATGGGATTTGTCATTTTAGTATTATCCCACTTTTCTCTTTACTTCATATCTCACAATTAAATTTTATTTTTTTATTTTAATTTTTCAATTCATAAGTTATATTTTTTTCTAAATGGTGGGTGGGGGCTGGAACTGATTATTTACCTTAATCGGTACGATAAACACTAATTAATAAATGTAAAGTTAAGAATTAAAATTGAAATTGAGAATAATAAATAAAGAATGCACAAATTAAAATGATTAAAACTTGTACAACGGGACACCAATTGAATGGGACCATTGGTTTTCAAATCTAGTACAATCGAAAGAAAAATAAAAGAAACAATAACGGCAAAACAAAGAAAGGAAAAGGCAAGAAGAGTAAACGAAGTTGTTCTGGAATTTATAAAATTCATATACATGCACACTTTTCTCATGTGGATTATGACTACTTTTCCAGTTGGCAGACTTAAATTTTCAGATGCGACATAAATTGAAATTCAGCAGACACATTAAACTAATTATTTGTAAAACTAAATAAAATGATCGATGTTCTAAAATTCAAGACAAGGCTGCGGCGAATCGTTATATTCTTACAAAACTACTGCATATATAGTATTGTTTTCAGTTTGGCTACGTCCTTACCTCCATTTCATGTTGATATGGTTGTATCCCATCTAGGTTTTAAAAAAACCATGCTTATATATTATAGTGAAGGATAAAATATAGAGGCGAAATCGAAAATAGCCAAATAAGATTGTTAAAGATAAATAATAACCAACAATATAATACTGTATAAATTCTAGTCATTTTCATTGTAAATTGAAATACCCTTTTAGTTAAAAAAAATATTTTTAACTGACATATTTTACGTTTCGAGCATTCTGAGTATTAATCTCGCATGTTAGGTATGATTCATACTCTTCATACCCGTATAATAATATTAATACAGTTCATGTATGAGTGGTATGAATCACTAAATCATACCATTCATACTGACATGTTTTACGTTTCTAGCATTTTGAGTATAAATCTCGCTTACTAAGTATGATTTATACTTTTCATACATACACTACAAAAAAACATCAAACTGGCAACGGATCTAACGATGGATTCATTTTCCGTCGTCAGTTGGCGACGGACTAACGACGGATCTCCACAAAATGCCTAACGACGGACTGGCGACTGAAATTTTGGCGCGCAAGTTGGCGCCAAAGTTAACGATGGACTTGACGACGGAATAGTCCGTCGTTAGATATTTCCGTCGTCCGTCCGTCGTTACCATTAATTATTTTTTTTTTTAATTTTTTTATTAATGGACGACGGACATTTCCGTCGTTAAGTCCGTCGTCCAGCCCTTTAAATCGAGTTTCTTCTCCATTTCGCGAAAACAGAAGTTCAGAAGCTTATTCTCCGGCGAAATTTTCCCCCCACCGGCGATTCAAAGTTCCCACCGGCTAAATACGTCAAGGTATGTCTATTTCTCCCATTTTGCTTCCCCTCACCCTCTATCTCTCTCTATTTCTAATTTTGGTCCATTTTTTGGCCGGGAACAAAGCTGCCGCCGCTCCTCCCCCTACCGTCGCCCGCCTGCTCCGCCCTCCGCCTGCCGCCGTGCGCCGCCGCCCTCCGCCTGCTCCGGCAGGTATGAATTTTTTTTTTGTTTAATTTGTTGTTAATTATTGTTTAGATTGTGTAATTAATTTGTTAAATTTAGTGTTAATTATAATTTAATTGTTAGATTATGTAATTTAATTAGTATAGATTATTTAATTAGTTTAAATTGTTAATTAATATTATATGTTTAATTACGTTAATTAGTTGAATTAGTGTTGTAATTGTTTAAATTAGTTAATTTTATTGTTAATTATGTAATTAGTTTAATTAATTAATTTTGTTGTTTAATTAATTTAATTGTTTAAGTAGTTTTAAGATTTAATTAGTTTAATTAGTTTAATTTATTAATTAGTTTAGATTATTAATTAATACTATATGTTTTATTAGGTTAATTAGTTTAATTAATGTTGTAATTGTTTAAATTAATTAATTTTATTGTTAATTATGTAATTAGTTTATTTAATTAATTTTGTTGTTTAATTAGTTTAATTGTTTAAGTATTTTTAAGATTTAATTAGTTTAATTTATTAATTAGTTTAGATTATTATTTAATACTATATGTTTAATTAGGTTAATTATTTTAATTAGTGTTGTAATTTTTTAACTTAGTTAATTTTATTGTTAATTACGTAATTTGTTTAGATTGATAATTAATATAAGTTTACTTAATTAATTTTGTTATTAATTTTGTTATATAATTAATTTAATTGTTTAAGTATTTTTAAGATTTAATTAGTTTAATTATTTTAATTTATTAATTAGTTTAGATTATTAATTAATACTATATGTTTTATTAGGTTAATTAGTTTAATTAGTGTTGTAAATGTTTAAATTAGTTAATTTTATTGTGAATTATGAAATTAGTTTAGATTGTTAATTAGTGTAGGTCTACTTAATTTATTTAATTGTTTAATTAGTTTAATTGTTTAAGTATTTTTTTAATTTAATTAATTTAATTTGTTTCGATTATTAATTAATACTATATATAGGTTTAATTTGGTTACTTAGTTTAAATTAAATTATTTAATTTAGTTAATTAGTTTAGATTAAATTTGTTTAGGACCGTCTTTCGCCGCCTTCCAGACTGCTCCCTCCGCGTGCCGCCTCCCGAGTTCTTCATCAGCCTTCCGAAGCCGCCTTCTGCCGCTCCCGTGCCGCCTACGATGAAAGGTAATTGCCTTAATTTAATTAGTTTAATTTAATGAAATTAGTTTAATTTAACCAAATTAGTTAATTGTTCGATCAGTTTAACGAAATTGAATCTTGAAATAATTTAATATAACAATTAGCTTTTATATATATATATATATATATATATATATATAAACAATTAAACTATATATATATATACACATTAATTGGGATAGACGTAATTAATTTCTTAAGGATCTTCTCCCTCTGGGATAGATTTTAATTACGTCTTAAGGATCTTATCCCAATAGATTTTAATTACGTCTTAATAGATTTTGATGAGATGCATGTGTTGTGATGTTTTGATGATGAACTGTATGTTAAGATGTTTTGACGATTATGTTTAGAAGTTTTGATGATGAGATGTATGTTGGCATATTTTGCTTAGATTCAGTGACTCATTATATTAGTCGTCTCTAATCATAATTCCCCTAATTCTCGACCTATAACCATAATTCTCATAATTCTCGTCCTCTAACCATAATTCTCAACCTCTAACCATAATTCCCCTAATTCTCGATCTATAACCATAATTCTCGACTTCTAATTTCATAATTCCCCTAATTCTCAACCTATAACCATAATTCTCATAATTCTCGCCCTCTATACTAAGCTTTTATTCAAGTGCAAATCAACTTATAATTCTCGGTCTCTATTCAAATTCAAATGACAATGAAGAAGACGACGAAGATTAGAACATTGTGTAGAAAACATAAGCTATTCGAATTTCAGTCTAATTAATAATTATAAATGCAATCCATTGGTTGTATGTTTAATATAAAACTTTAACTTATACGTTTCTTGTTATAATTAATGCAACTTATTTATTAATTTTCAACATAATAGATGTCTTCCGGTCGGAGATCCTCACCTCGAGATGATGTGTCTACTCCTCGAGGAAGGGGTGCACGACGTTCTCCTCTTTCTACCGGCCGGGGTAGTTCCCCGGGCTCATCATCCGGATATGACTCCGGGACAGGGGGTCTGAGCCACCACATCATGGGGAGCAGAGACCCACGGGGGACTTTGTACTCGCAGTGAGTGAGCTGGGGTATGTAAATACAATTACATATTCAATTTTAACAAATATTTAATAAGTAATTCAGAAGACTAATATAAATCAAATTAAAATGATCTATGTAGGGAATTTTACCCGCACGGCGCCCCGGCTGATTACATTTGGGAACTATTTAAGATAGTTCCTAATCCGAGTGGATACAGTTGGAAGCTGACGTCTGAGGACGTGAGGCAGAGATACTGGGAGGAGTTTAAGGTTCGAAAAATTATTTCAAATTATGACTTATAACTATATATTGAAGTTAACTACAATTTCTAACATACATTTTGGATGTTAGAAAAAATTTACTTGGGCACCGTCTCTCGATGCCAAGATTCGAGAGTTGTGGTACGATAAGTGCCGGGAGAGGTACAAAGATTATATCTGCGGGATCAAGAGGAGGAGGAATGATCCGCCACCCAGAGGTGGGAAGCCTGGGTGGTGAAGTGATGATGTCTGGATGGGTTGGCTCGCTTACTGGTCTAGGGATGATGTTGTTGCTAAATCCCAGGCAGCGAGGCGCAACCGGCTGTCTGAGCCACAGGGACCGAGGACTGGTCCTATCAAGCATAGGGGAAGGTCGAAGTCTGTCATGCAACGAGCTGAGGAAAATGTAATTTCAAATCATAATTTCAAACATGTTTTATAGTTTTTATTCATATACACATGTTTCAATAACACAACCCCATTGGTATGTCATGCACAGGCTGTTGAGAGGGGAGTACAGCCGATAGATTGCATGCTCGACTCCTTCCTCGATGAGCATCGGTACCCAGACGGGACGTACACCGATGCGAAATCGGAGGCGATAGCGGTAAGTCTTAATTTTAAAGAAATATATATAGTTTATAATTGCAACCTTTATATATAATATGTTATTAACAAATGTTCATTTCTTGTTTACATGCAGACTGAGGTGTTTGTCCGTGCTGATGCGGAATGGACCCAGCTACCTGAGGGTGACCACGATGCGGTGGACACCAACGAGATATACTTGGAGGTTCTTGGCGCCCCAAACAAGAAGAAGAGGTTGTTCGGTACAGGAGGCGCAGGGAAGACATTGAGAGCCTCCAGGTTCAGTGGCTCGTCGTCCGCCTCACGAGCCAACAGGAATGAGGTTGAAGAGTTGCGGCGCCGAGTCGAGGAGCAGGAGCGCGAGCGACAGGAGTACATTGCCGAGCAGCGGAGATTGGCTGACCAGGTGGCGATGGTGCAGACTCAGTACGCTCAGATGATGCAGTGGATGCAGTCTCAGTCCCAGGGAGGAGCAGGTGGACCCTCATTTCCCCCGTTTCCCCCTCCCGATTATGATTCATAGACTATTTGTATAGTTGCTACACATATTGATACTATTTTTTTGTATTTCAACATTTATAATATCTTTGGTTAAATATATTAAATTTCGAATTTTAATCGATTTTGTAAATTTTAAATTATCGTTCGATATTTTAATTTATTTGTATTGTTTGTTGTGACATGTTATAGATTACCGGTAATATAAAAAAAAAATATTTAAATCTAACGACGGACAGGAATCCGTCGTTAGGTCAACGGCTAACGATGGAATTCCAGTCCGTCGTTAGCTCTCCGGCGCCGTCGAAGGTCGCCGGAGGCAGGTTAACGACGGATTTCTATCCGTCGCTAGCTAGCGACGGAATTATCCGTCGCCAGTCCGTTGCTAGCTAACGACGGACTTTTCATTCCGTCGTCCGCTGGGCTAATGACGAACGAAATACAGACGGAAAAAATCCGTCGTCAGTCCTTCGTTAGCCTCCCGGGACGACGAATTTCCTATCCTAAAGACGGATTTTTCCGTCGCCAGAACACCTTTTTTTTGTAGTGATATATAGTGATATTAATACAATTTACGTATGAATGGTATGACTCGCTAACGAAGAGTATGAATCATACATAGCAAGTGGGATTCATACATAGCAAGTGGGATTCATACTTAAAATGCTAGAAACGTAAAACATGTCATACCATTCATACTAACATGTTTTACGTTTCTAGCATTTTAAGTATGAATCCCACTTGCTATGTATGATTCATACTCTTCATACATATGTAGTATTATTTACACAATTCACGTATGAATGGTATGAATCACTAAAATCATATCATTCATACACATTATCTGAATATTTATAAATTCTTTTTTAGATGATACGGCGGGGGCATGAAGATGATGCGGCCGGGGGGAGGGGGCGATAGCCGGAGGTGAAGACGACAGCGGAAGGAGACGACGGTTAAGGTAAATTAGGGTAGAAAATGTTTTATAAGGGTATATTTGTCCCAAAATTTTTAAAAGGGTATATTTGTCCAGAATTTTTTTATTTAAAAGGGTATATTTGTCCCAAAATTTTTAAAATGGCTAGAATTTATATAGTGTTAAGTTGGTGACTACTATTTATTTTTTATTATCTTGATTGGCTATTTTCTATAATTAATTTTAAAATATATATATGGAATTGTGTTAATCATAAAAAAACAGACAAATAAAATTGTAAAAGATAAATAATAACCAATAACTTTAAATCCTAACAATTTGTAATTTGAATTGTTAAAATTATTATTTACTTCAATTTAATTTCTTTTAATTTCATGACATTTCCATGAATTGCGCATATAATATATAAAAATATATATGAATGATATGATTCTTGATAAATCATACAAATTATACGAGAATACAATTTAAAAAAAAATTGAATATGAATAATATAATTCAATACAATTTATATTATTATATTATTCATATGTAGTTTTTAATTCTTTTAAATATAAAAAATAATCAGAAATGCATTTTAGTATAAAAATATAGAAATACCTATAATTTGACAGTTATTATTTATTATTTTTCATAATTTTATTTACCCAATGAAATTATTGGAGTTAGGTAGACAAAAAAATTAATAGAAATACAGAGTAAAAAGAATAATAATACATGTAAAGTGTGAGAGTAGCATAAAATTAACACGTCAGAAACAATGAAATTAAAGAAAATTGAAATTTACCAAATTAATTTTAAAATGATGAATAATAAATAAACAAAATAAGATAATTTATCTGGAGTAGTGGCTTGCATAACTGATGATCCTTCCTTGAGCAAGACCAAAAACACGACGACTGACTAATTATAATACTGCTTACCACAACCAGCTGCTATATCATAGAATTCGGTCGTTATTATTAATTTTTGCATTTGATTTTTCATAGTCAACTCTTTCCTTCTCATCTAACACATCAATCAATCAAATACTCTCCCTCTCCCGCTCCCGCTTATATAAACAACACCCAGAATTCAATTCCATACATCACAATTCACAACCAATTACTAATTATTTATAATCTAGCTCAACTAAAATGGAGCTCAAAATGCTCTTAATCCTCCCATTATTCCTCTCCCTCTCCGCCGCCGCCGGAAAACCCTCCGCCACCGATATCAAGTGGTGGTGCGATCAAACCCCCTACCCGGAGCCATGCAAGCATTTCCTGACCCAAAACAACCGCCTCCCAACACTCCCCAAGCACAAATCCGACTTCCGCAAAATGGCCGTGAAGTTGGCCTTGGAGCGCGCCGTCACCGCCGAGGCTAACACCAAGCTCCTCGGCGGTAAGTGCCGGAACAGCCGTGAGAGGGCGGCGTGGGCCGACTGCGTCAAGCTGTACAAGCAAACCATCGAGCAGCTCAACAAGACCACCACGGAGGATTGCACCGCCTTCGACGAGCAGACGTGGCTCAGCACCGCTCTCACCAACATCGAGACGTGCCGCACCGGCTTCGCCGAGCTTGGCGCCGCAGCTGGAAGCGTCGTGCTGCCGCTCATGTCCAACAACGTATCGAAGCTGATATGCAATACTCTGGCGCTCGGAGAGAGCAACGACACGACGCACGAGACCAGTGCATACTATAAGGGTGACTTTCCGAGTTGGGTTAAGCCTGGGGATCGGAGGCTGCTGCAGGCGGCGGCGGTGAGGCCCAACCTCGTGGTGGCGCAGGACGGAAGCGGAAACTACCGCACGATCAAGGCGGCGTTGGATGCGGCGGCGAGGAGGAGCGGGAGTGGTAGGTTTATTATTCACGTGAAGGGAGGAGTTTATAGGGAGAATCTGGAAATCGAGGGGAGCAAGCTGAGAAATATAATGCTGATGGGAGATGGCATGAGGTATACTATTATTACCGGAAGCAGAAGCGTCGGAGGCGGCTCCACCACCTTCAATTCCGCCACTGTTGGTATGTAATTTCCTCCATGCATTACTTCCGTTATCGATCGCTTAATTTAATAATTGAAGTCTAATTGAAACGTTGGTATATGATGAACAGTGGTGACCAGCGAGGGATTCATCGGCCGCGGAATAACGTTCCGGAACACGGCGGGACCAGCGAACCACCAGGCGGTGGCCCTTCGGTCGGGCGGCGACCTCTCGGTGTTCTTCCGGTGCGGGTTCGAGGGGTACCAAGACACCCTCTACGTGCACTCGCAGAGGCAGTTCTACCGCGAGTGCTACATCTACGGCACCGTCGACTTCATCTTCGGCAACGCCGCCGCCGTCCTCCAGAACTGCATGATCTACGCCCGCCGCCCCATGGACAAGCAGAAGGTCACCATCACCGCCCAGGGCCGAACCGACCCGAATCAGAACACAGGGATATCCATCCACAACTCCCGGGTCATGCCCGCAGCCGACCTGGTACCAGTTCTCGGATCCTTCCGTACCTTCCTGGGTCGCCCATGGAAGGAATACTCGAGAACGGTATTCATGCAGACCTACATGGGCTCCCTGGTGGACCCCGCCGGCTGGCTCGAATGGGACGGCAACTTCGCCCTTAACACCTTGTACTACGGCGAGTACAGGAACTCGGGTCCGGGTTCTTCCACGAGCAGACGGGTCGGGTGGAGGGGATACCGGGTTATTACAAGTGCTACAGAGGCCGGGAGGTTTACGGTGGGGAATTTCATTGCCGGGAGGTCGTGGCTGCCGGCAACCGGTGTGCCCTTCACGGCGGGGCTTTGAGTTTTACTATTCATTAATAATTTCTCCTTCAATCACTTGTGTCAAATTCTTTTGGGGACATTTGATTTTATTCTTTGCTTTGTCATTAAATTCCATTCCAAGTGTTGACAATTGTAAATTTTGCTCACTGTGCAGCATGTATCATGTATATTGGATATGTGTTTTCTAATGGATGAGACTGAGAGTCGTACCCTTTATTTAATTTGTTATTTAGGTGCTTATTCTTTGGCGTGTTTAGCCTAATATAATGAAATTGTTTATTATATTAAATTTAAATTAAAATATTAATTATAATCCATCATTAAATTAAGATGGACTTTGATATCCATATGAACGACTAGACTTCAGTTCAATAGTTATAGAAGTAATCGATTACGCTAATTAATCACAATCCGAATTCATATTGTCTAGCTGTGACATTATGCGATTAATATGGGTTGACGTCGATCTGGTATACAGAATTATTTATTTAAAATTTAAAATATGTATATATATATATATAAATATATACGAACCCTAGTTATATTAGGTGTCAACTTCATAGTGATGTGATCTAATAGGAAATGTTAGATGATGAATTAATAGATAAAGTCATTGCAACTATTTAATGGTGATTAACTATTTCATATAAAATATTATAATAAATGAAATTAATGTCTTATGTGGGCTAAACAGGCACGCCAAATATTAGGTTATAAATAACTAATTAAGTAAATAGTACACGACTTTCATGATCTTTTGAAGGTTTGACCCATAAATATACCAGCGGTTATAAGAAATTGGACAATGAGACTAAGAAATACTTCCTCCCTTTTTTTAAATGTCTTATTTCACTTTTTTTCTTGTTTCAAAATTTTAGAGTATATTTATGACAATCTTTTAATTTTACCCTTATTTAACATTTATTAGAATTTGATATTATTTGTATGAATGTATTTATTATGTTATTCAATAAAGGGTATATAAGTAAAATTTTCATTTTATTGATATATGTGATTTAGTAAAATTTGACACTTATTAAAAAACGGAGGAGTATATTAATATCTTTTGAAAAAATAGACATTACACTACAAAAAAAAGTTTATTTAGCAACGAAATTTTTCCGTCACTAAAATAAGAAATTTCGTTACTAAAGATGTTAGTAACGGAATTGTAACGGATTTATCCGTAGTAATATTGATGGTTGCTAAAAAAAATTAACAACGGAATATATTCCGTTAACTATATAACAACGGAATTGTAACAAAATTTCTGTTTCTAAAATGAAATTTTCAATTTTAGTAACGGAATTGTAACAGAAAATTTCGTTACCAAATTTTAATAATGGATAATTCCGTCACTAATTCTGTTACTAAAATTGAACAACAAATTTCGTAACAATTCCGTTGTTAATCCGTTAAAATTTAGAAACAGAAAAATTTTCCGTCACTATTCCGTTGCTAGAAAATGTGTTTTTTTGTAGTGTTACTGTAATATGGTTGCAATTAATGTTTAATGATATATATACGTACGTTATATATTAATGTGCATCAAAGCTCAATTAAGCAAATTTTGTAGAACTATATGTGTAATTATATTGTCCCTTATGAATGAAACAAAAATTGAAAGTATAAGGACTTTTGATGATGTATTTTGCCCTAAGTTAAAACAAATAAATAGAAACGCGATATGGGAAAAATGCAATTAATGAAAGTCCCATAAACTTGAGAACCAAAAGCTTACACAGTCGGAGAAGAATTTATAACAAAAGGTCAGCTCATTAAGACATTAATTAACAACCAAATTAAAATATTTATTTATTATACAAATTATCCCCTTTTATTATTAATTCCACATTTTTATGCCTCAAACTCACACCTGTTTTATGACTAAATTTATTATATTAATTAATATTTTTTAAAATAAAATTCACCATAATATGATTAATAATAATTAATATTTCTAAAAAAAATTGGAATTTAAAAGAAATTTTATATCCTATTTTTAAATTTATCAAATCATAAAAAATACAATTAAAACCAATATCAAAAATGAAAAAATGAAAAAAAATATATATATATATATTAAAATTGATTGTGGAACACAAATTAAGTAGGATTATAGAGTTGTAAATTGGCTAATTTACTTAGATATCGACTCCATAAAGATTCGCTGGAACTCAATTTGTTAAAGTCGTGACCGAACTCGTTAATTAATCTATTAGCTAGCGTATGTACATATAAAAACATTATCTATTATGAATAAAAAATCAAATTAAAAAATATATATGTGAAACATAAATTTACAATATAAAAGGCTAGTTTCAATTTATAATTAGGGGTTATAAGTGATGGTCGTCAAGCAGGGGCAAACTTTATAGATTGTTTGCAGTGGCAACCACATTCTGGGGTGGGCTGCATGCCCTTTCTGCTGGCATATTTCTTTATTGCCTTTTTTCTACAACTCTGGATCTCTTATCACAAGTGAACTGTTTTCATAGCACAATCATATATATAACTCATTTCAAGTCCATTACATAAATTAGTTCATTTCGATACTACACAACTAATTCCCTAGCTCTGTACTAAGTATATTTTATTAAATACAGTACTCCCCATACATTTTTGACGAATCTAGTCAAGAGCTGCTGGAGAGAAGAGCCTCAGGAATTGAGAAAAGTCCAGCAGAATTATTTATATGTGGTATAACAGAATATATATATATAGCTAGGAATTGAAGAATGATTTGGTTGTGTACAAATTTAATGAAATGGGAAGGAATGAATGTCGGCGGAATTCATTTTCCATATCTTGAGTGATGCAGTAACAGTGGCTCCTGTAGCATTATTGAACAAGAAAAGACGTGTTGCTCCATTGATGGCCTTTGTGGGGTAAACTCTTGATGTTATCACTCTTCTTCCTCCTTGACCAAAGCTCTCCACGATGGAATGGTCCACCTATATTATATTAATGTTATTTTTAACAAACAACAGATCATAGATACTTTATTTATGGGATCCATGCATGCATGCAGGTAATTTATGCAGAGAGTAGATGTAATAAAAAATTAGGTGTTGTTGGGGCCCAACTTGATATATAGAATCAATGAAACTGTACTTGATTACATACCAATGATCTCATGGACAACTTTTCACCATCAAGCACCGGGACTGTGCTCCCATACACTATCTTTTCAACACCAGAAGCTTTCGAGGACCTATATGTATATAATCATATGCAAAACAATAATTGAATCTTGGATAGTGGAAAAAACGAATCTATATTATTAAAGTATGCCAAACTAGAAGAAGAATCTAACCTGAGCAGATCTGCACAAAAATGGGTTTGAGTGTTGCCATTAGGTCCCTTAACGATGTAGAAGTATATAGGAGTTAACTCAGACAAATGATCATCTGCAAGAAGTAGAACCCCAAAAGGCCCCAAGACTCCCCTAGTAGCAGCGCCACCACTGGTCGTGCAGTTGTAACTCATGTCGTTACCTCCAACTTCTTCCAGCTCCTTATCAACCTCGAACGTCGCCACCAAGTCTACCTGTGATGCCGATTCTACCGCAAGCGGTATAACCGATCCCGGTGCAAGCCGAACATCGTTAAACTCAAAACTCTCCGATCTTAAGCTCTCCACTTCCTCCACTGGCCATTGCAGTATGTCGTCGCCCCTCTTCTTGTCCATTACAATGCTTCTCGGTATCGACTGCATGCATGCATGCATTGCATTCATTAACACAAACTGTATTTTCTAAATATTAATTTGAATATGTTAAATGATATATATGTGTGTGTGTGTACCTGTAGGCCAGCCCATCCTTTCAAGAGATCAACAGATTCATCATCAGTTTCACTAATCCAACCCCACAATATTCTCCTCTTTTTATTTTGGTCGTAAAACGTCTTGGACGCATAATATTTCCCATAATCATATCTCAACCCAATTCCCACGTCCATTTCCGGGTTGTCGGGTACCCATTTGTTCTTGATCGGGTCATACGTACCAAGCGCATAGTAATCATTCTTATCATCATCCAAACTCGCTTTCAGCACGTGCTTAATACCCGGCCCATTAGCCGACGTGTCCAGCCCATTATCCCCGGTCAACGAAACCGGGTAGAAGTCAACGCATTCCCACATACCCGTACCCGGCACTTGATGCAAATACTCTTCCGCCAATTCATACTTGACAAAATCCTTTGTCTCGTACACAAGTGTAATACCCGTCGTGTTAACCCTAGAACCAATTGCTACACGCCACGTGTCACCATCGGGACTCAGCCAAGCCGTTGTGGGGTCCCTAAAGTCCTGACTACCTATGCCCCGCGGAGGGAACAATACCGGATTATTAGAGTCTTTGACCCAGTCAAGTAGGAGAGGATCCGATAGATTTGCCGGATAGGCTAGGCATTGGACTTGGACCTCGTCGTGGGTGTCACCGGTGTACAACATCACGATACGGCCATCGGGTAGGATCGTAGCCGAGCCGGTCCAGACGCCTTTGATGTCGTACCATTGGTCGGGTACCATTGCAAATGGGAGGTGGAGCCAATTGATAAGGTCTCTTGATATAGCATGGGCCCATGTTATATTGCCCCATACAGCTGAATCCGGGTTGTACTGGTAAAATAAGTGGTACCATCCATTGTAGAATAGTGGACCTATATATATTCAATTACTAGAAGCTTAGAAAAAAAATGTTGACATATTCTACTTATGAATTAATTCTTTAATATTGTTTTTATTATTTTTAAAACTGAAAACTTAATATGGTTAATTAACTCTACATATTTGGTTATGACGTGGCATGCAAATTTAAGTGGAGGCGAATAAATAATTGCAGTAGCAAGTCAAAGACGTAAATAAATTTCATGAAAATTAGATGAACCTAAATTTATTGAGACAACATACTTTACACGGAAACTAATTAATTCTTGTTGTACCTAATTAATAAAAAAGCACACAAGT
Source organism: Leonotis leonurus (assembly GCA_026898415.1). Lineage (NCBI taxonomy): Eukaryota > Viridiplantae > Streptophyta > Magnoliopsida > Lamiales > Lamiaceae > Leonotis > Leonotis leonurus. The sequence continues at coordinate 645,604 of JAPKLX010000071.1, read as the reverse complement.
CATATATCATATATATATTCTTCATGGCATTGCCCATGCCATGGGATGGTATGTCCCACATTTGTGTTCCACATTCTATGTTCCATAATTAAATTTTAATTTGTTTTTTTAATTTTATTTTTTAATTTCAGTTTTAGTTTAATTTTATCCATAATATTAGGGTTCATCCCACTCCAAATAGGGTTTATAATTATTTTTTAATATTTAATATCATTTTTAATTGATTTTTAGGGTTCATAAATTCAAAAGTAAGTTATATGATTTTTAAAAATTTTGATTTTTAAAAAAAAATGTTAGTTATGATTCATTATATCATAATAAATTTTGTAATTTTAAAAATTATTAATTAAAATAATAAATTTAATTATAAGAATGTGGAACACAATTGTGGGATACAGGATCTCATCCCGCCAGCCATTGGCCAGTCGCATATATATTAACCTCTGCAACGTTCAAAATGTGAGCCTTTTGTATTAGATCTGAATTTTCTCTGGTCATTAATTACGTGTAAAAATTGTAATTACGACTATGAATTTTCTCTGCTCATTAATTACGTGTAAAATTTGTAATTACGACTATGATTTTTCTCTGCTCATTAATTACGTGTAAAATCTGTAATTATGTGTAATGAAGGAAGGGTATCAAGAATTGAACTCTATATTTTTCCTTACGATATATTCTAAATAACTACTACTTGGCTTTATATTAATTAAACTAATACTATAATATTCTCCAATACTAGATTGCTGAACAGAAGCAAGAAAATGTGAATATAACAATTTAAGTAGATGCATGTAAATCATAAGTGCAAGTCATCATTAAGAAAATAATTCTGAGTTGAATGATATATAAGGTTAATCTAGAAGAAGAACCCTTGGAGTACTATATTTATATATATATATATATAAGTTAAATTAATTAATCTTTTCATCACTAGTCAACTATGGAACAAATTTAGGTTATATGTTAATTCTAAATAGAAATTATCATGTAGGTTTAGTTTCTCAGCTAATATATAAAACCAACATTATGTTATATATTAATTCAGTCACACCAATTAATTTGTTTTATCAAATGTGATCGATATATCTTTTGAAAAGAAAAAATATGTTAGTACTATAAATTGTTTTGAAGAGTAAATAAAGACAATTAAGTGATAGGATGGAAGCAGATAAGTCCACGTAATAATAAATAGACCGTACTTCCAATAATTAATTAATTTTGGCCCTCAACAACAATTCATGTAGATGGATTGGAAGCAATTATTATTTCTTATCATACATACGTATACAACTCTTTCTAATTCTCACCACCATATATTTTCCTACTCTAGAACAATGACTAGTGATTGTATTTGTATCCACAATTTTATATAAACAGATGAGTTATTATAATTAGTTTTACTATTTATTATTTATTTAATACTATTAACAGTGCATTAATCATAAATTCTAGCTAAAAATTAATAATTTGTAAAATTTTATTAAAAAATAATATTTAATATATAACATACCACATCACTCAAGTATACACGTAAAACTTATTAATAATGGTAAAATTCGGATTTAATTGTGAACTCCTTTCATACAAAAAAAAAAGAACACGTATTTATAATGGAGGACTGATTAATTTGATTTAATTCTCAATGTATAATCCTATCTAATTAGTTATTAAAATAGGCAAACACATAGTATGAGGTGTATATTTATCATAATATTATACTCCTACATATATATTCTAAAAAAACAGAAATTAAACATTACGTACCATTAGGATCTTTTGAATAAACCGCCAGTCCCACCAGATACAAGCCACAACCGTTGTACAGATTTTGAAATAAATGAAAAATATTGAATCAGATTTTGATTGGTACATATATACAATTATCTAAGCAGAAAAATCTAGTAATTACCATTAATCCAATTCTTGTGAGGTTGGAAATGGTAGGCCGTTCTCTGCCACGACAGCATCACATTAGTCCACGCGAAGTTCGAATTTCCGCCGCCGACTCGCCGGTAAACCTTCTCCGACACCCCCTGCGCCACCCCTCTCGACGGAGGCTCCACCGCCGGAGTAGTAGGGTTTTGTTTGATTATCAATAGAATTGTGGAAAGCAAGAAAAATGATGAGAATATAATGGTGGCAAAGAGTTTCTTGGGTTTTGCTGGGGGCTTCTCTCGGGGGCCACCTGAAATAGGGGTGTAGGAAGCGGCGCCTTCCAAGTCATACGGCGGTGAACGGCCCATCTCGTGGCGGCGGCGGCGGCGGTGGTGGTGGTGGTGGTGGTGGGATGAATTAATGGGGTGTGGAGTGTGATTGTGTTGGTAACCAATTAACCATATATATAGTGTATATAGCAAGAAGCACGTGATTGGACGCCTACCTGCCTGCCTGCCTTTGTTTTTCTATTACTAGTTTATAACTTGATCTAGAATTTATGTGAACTCCAAATTTATTACTACCTCCGTACCACCATGTCATCTTTTTTTTCGACACGATTATTAAAGAAAGTGTATAAAATAGTGTGTAAAAGTGATAAAGGTGGTAGAGTCCACATCTTTTTGAAGAGATAACTTTTACTCCCTCCGTCCCACTTAAGTTGGGGCGTATTCCATTTTGGACCGTCTCAACTAAGTTGAGTCGTTTCCTTTTTAGAACACCTTATTACACACACAAATTTAAATAATAGTATATATTTCTGTCACCACTTTATATTTCTTTTTAACTCATCATTAACACTTCTTAATTACCGTATCGAAAAGAAATGTCACACTTAAGTGGGACGGAGGGAGTACTATTTATGAAATGTGTCAAGCTTAGTGGGACGTCTCAATAAGAAAAGTGTGTCATGTTTAGTAGGACGGAAGGAGTACTTTTCAATCATATGAGGTCATTGACACCACTAAATTAGATCATTTTATTCTCGATGGATTGGTTTATTTCATTTAGAAAAATAGGCAGATAAAGAGAGTAGGAAAATAAATAAAATGAGATGAGAGATTATTTGTAAAACAATAAAATTGCTCTGGTACGATAAACACAACTTAATGTGCACAATTGATGTGACAATGCTACATTAATCCCGTTCACGGCGGGAAAGTGAGCATTTTTCGTGTAAAACAATTAAAAGTTTTTCTCTTTCTCACTTCTTATTTTTTGGGTATTTTTGGGTATCGTAAGATAATTACTTGAAATTGAATTGTCTAATATGTTGACTAAATAAATTCTATTAATATGTTCAGTTCTCCTTTAGAAAATCGCCATTTAGGACCACCAAATAAGGTTGGTGTACAAAAATATAACATATACCTTTAGTACCATTTTGGAAATTCAAAATTGGAATTCAAAACTACATGTGAATATATTTTGATATCTACACCTTGTCCGATGTATTACTATACGATTCTCGTTTTGGGCTAACCATGCAATAATAGTTTGGTTTATTCAATGCCACTCTTGGTGAAATAATATTAGTGTCTAATATAAATGTGCAGACAAGACAAGACAATCAAGAATTAACCAGCATATATTATTATGTTCATAACCAAATCATATATTGTAGGTTGTACATATCCTCAGATGTGTTATAACATCTCTACATAAGTAACCTGGATTAAAGAAACCAAACTGCAGGTAACATCCTTTCTTGGTATGTCTTTCCTACTACACTACTACTGCAACATAAGACAAACCTCCTACAGATTTAAAAAAAAAAGATTGAAAATTGAAATGAATGAAAAATGAAGAAATGTATCAATAAAGACCTCACAATACATAGGTAGAGCCCACCCTTTGGGAGGGTTACTAGGAAGAGCCTAGTGTAGGTGGGCATGAGGACATCCTCGATGCTGGAAAATCGAACACTTAAGAAGAAGAAAAAAAACCACGAAAGCTTCAAGCATCTCCGCTCCTCAACCCGTGCAAATCTCATATGAAAAAGAAACAAAGAATAATAGCTTCCAAATTGCCAGTACATCCAAAATGATTATAGCATGCCTTTCTTCTTCCACATCACCAAGGTGTTGAGGAACTCCATCACCTAATTTCAAACACAGTACTATAATCTGAGTATATGGTCACAGCAAATTTCAGCCAAGTGAAAGAAATCTTCCTACAAAATATAGGAAATGCTGATACCTCTGAAGGCTCCCTAAGAGAGTAAAAGGCATTGCTTTCCTTGGGCATGGACGAGACTAGGATTCCATAACCTCGGTTACCCTCTCTTAAAACCTGTTGCAAGCGTATGTCTCGTTAAGATTTCTCTTATTTTGATTGCTATATACGAAGGTTAGGCTTTTTCGTAAGTTTAACCTCACCTTGAATGCATCTTCATCCGTTCGATCATCTCCAACATAGATGGGGAGAACATCATCATTGTTCATCAGACCTAGAATATGATTTACAGTACATTAAGTTGTTGACGAATCAGATGAGAACTTTCTCCTTTTGATGAATAAAAGACTTGTTTTTCAGCTTACCAAGTGATTCGAGTAGGAATTCAACAGCTTTACCCTTGTGCCAGTTGAGGATTGGCCTAACTTCCAAGACCTTCCTCCCGTGTGTCAAGCGCAAACGAGGATACTCGTTCAAAATTTTCTGGACTGCATCACCAACTATCTTCCAACTCTGTAGATTTTCAAGCCAACCCAAAAGGAAAGATACAACTGTCATTAGTTAAGAAACGCAAAGTAAGAGGACTTGTCACACAACCAAGACAAAGAAACCACGTTTACCTTCTCATCCACATTACGGTAGTGTACAGAAACGCAGAACTTGTTGTTCTCAACTTCTGCACCAACTATATCTTTCATAATCTCCAGAAGAGATTTGTATACTGCGTCGATCATGGGTAAAAATTCACTTGCAGGCTGAAACAAGTTAACTTCTTTGCCCTCCTTGTCAATGGATTTGATACAGTTTTTGTTGTCGCCGTGGTAGGGACTAACTGGGCCCATGATGTCCATCCCATGACTTCCAGCATAGTAAAGTTCAGTTAGACCTACAAACTCATACACCTGAACGAAAGATGTGCAAAAGAAAAGGGAGAAAAGGTCAGATGCCCTTCCACAGAAAATAACAGAAATAACAAATGCAGCAAGAACAACCAATGAAGAGCCATCAAAAAAATACCTTGTCGCGGCTTCTACCACTAATTATAGCAGTTGGAAAATACTTAGCCACATTTCTGACCGCAACACGCATCTGGAAATAAGCTATGAGTATTTAGTGACAACTCAAGAAAAGGTTATATTAGTAATTATAATTGATTAATTTCTACTGCCTACTGGTTACAATGAGAGATTCTCACAGCATTTGACATGAAGGCACGATCAGGGTTGTCTACTATCGGAGATAAAGTTCCATCGTAATCCAAGAACAATGCAATCCTCTTCCCATTTGCAGTATTAGCTATCTCCTCGAAAGATGCTAGTGCTGACGGATACTTGCACTGCAGCAGAACATAATTAGATCAATATTCAATGAAAAGTTGCATCAAATTTCAATAGTCTTACTAAAAGATAAAACTTGGACAAAGATAAACACAACAAGAATAGCCATACCATCCAGTTTCTGTAAGCAAGATCACCATCACTCTGAGTTGTCTCGTTAGAATCTTTCATTATTTTATTATGAGTTGGGGATGACGATATCATAGTATCAAGCAGGCTGGACTTTACATCATCAAGCAATCCAGGCTTCTTCCTAGGTATGGTTAGGAAGAGGGTGGGAGAGAAAGCAGAGCCATTGTGTGCGTATGGCAGCAGAGCAGAGTGAATACCTAATCTTGTGTTATCAGTAAGAACAGGGGATGTACTGCCTGATGTGAGGTCCATTCTATCAAATATTCAGGCTCAAGTGTACACCAGCAAATAATGTGCTAAGCTTCAAAATGGAATTGTCAAAGCTGCAGAAAAAAAAAATCAGAGATTCTATCAGCATACATAAAAATAAGACTAGAATTCCAATGAAGATGTTCAGCCATAGTAGCATATCTCAGATCAAGGGTTTGCTTCCTAGTGATTACTCAACATTTCAAGAAAAATCATGAAGAACTAAAGACAGGAAAGAACTCAAAGAAATGCAACCAAACATGAAGCAATAAGCAGCAACTATACTATAGTTTCATTTAGAGTGGAAGCTAAAAATGGATACCTTATGTTTTCTAAGAGTAATATAAAGGAAAAACAATATAGCACCACAAACTATGGTCCTACTAAAACATGGGGAGCATTAATCAAATTTGGCCCAACTCGTTATACAACAGAAATGGAACTATAATAATTTCAAACATGAAAGCAACTAATAATTAAAGCGCCTGAAAAATGCTGTTGTTATCACATAAATGCTAGTGACCTTTCCCATCTTTACCTACTAAAATAAGTTAATATACCATAAGTTAAAATGAATAATAATACAATTTTGGAGATCAAAGCTAAGAAAAAGGGAAAAATGTTGCCTTTCAATAAACAGTGAAGCAGCAGCCACCGACAGCATGAAAAGGACTATATACATAATAAGGAGGTGAAAGTAAACAAGTATATATCACTTTAATTATAGCCGACATTTTAGAATCAAGATTCAGTCACTATTTCCGGCGTTACTCGTTTGGGGAGAAACAGAAATAACTGAAAACTGAACATCTTTGAACAAAGTCCATATTCATTTGGGGTATTTTGTACATAAAGTTGGGAGAAAAACTTAATAATAAGATATATATATATATATATGTATATGAATATAATAAGTAGTTAGGTATGATATATATATAAGGATCAACCAATTATAACAGAAGAAATTACAGCTAAAATTTCAAGCTTGTAAAAAATCATTCAAAGGGATCATTTTTGTCAAGCAAGAAGAAAGGCTATCATGACTTTCGCCTAAAAAAGCATTCAGCATAATCTTCATAGAGGAAAGAGGAATAATCAAAGCCAGCAACAATTTCTGCATTCACATATAAATACTAAGAGAAACGGAAACCTCTTCCCTCGAAATCACTACCAACGAATAGATGAAGATACAATTACTAAAGAAAAACGAAATAGCAACTGCTTTATTCTTGAAACAAATAGCAACCGTCAAAGCATATAATAATCAATGTGTTTTGGCACAAAAATGGGGTTAAAACAGCTCCCATACCTGATCTTTCTTTAGCTCAGCTGGAGAAAACGTATCAAGAAACCGGAAGGAAGATTCTGCAGAATGCGACTACAATCCTACACAAAACAGAAAATACGTAGAGGGAAAGTAAAAGAAAGTGTCGTCAGCGAACAGCAATGAGACAAAGGCCTTGTAGAGGGAGTCAAGGCTCAAAGCACAAGATTATAACAATAAAGAGAGATGACGTCACCTTTCCAATAAGGGAACGACGATCGTCGTGAAAAGAAACAAAAAAGAAATCGCAGAAACCCAGACGAAGATTTTTCACGGAGAACGATAAAAAAGAATAATGCAAAGAATAAAAAAAAGGTAAGAAGAAATGTATGTATGTGTATATAGGAAGCGAAGGAGTGCAAAAAGGAGGGCGATTATGTGAAGAAGGGGGTTTATATAGAGAAGAGAAGAGAAGAGAAGAGAAAGAGACGTATTTAATTTAAGAAGGTGAAGGGAAAGAACAGAGAAAAGGTTGAAAGACTATTATTTTATTTGATTTAATTTAATTTATGGTAGAAAAGGTCGAAGTATCAACTCCACACCCACACGCGATTTGACTAAACATCTGTAGCTCACTGCGTGTTTTGTGTGTGTTGCTTATTTTAATCAGGTTTTTTAATAATAATAATTAAATAACTATCGAAAGTAACTTTATTTTACTCTTTCCGTCCATAAAAATGATTTACGGTTTGACCCGGCACGGGTTTTAATATTGTGTTTTGATTTTAATGGGGATATGTAGTGAGTGGAGTTAGGTCCCACTTCATATATAGTTTTAAATTAGTTGTGAGTAATTAGTGGAGTTTGGGTCCCACTTAAAGTATTGTTTTAAATTGAGTTGTGTGTAGTGGATGTGGTGGATCCACTTACTATAAAAGGAAAGTTTTACATTTAAATTGAGTTGTGTGTAGTGGATGTGGTGGGTCCACTTACTATAAAAGGAAAGTTTCAAATGTAAAATATTTTCGTGGACATTTCAAAATGGCAAAAAGTAAACCATTTTGGTGGACGGAGGGAGTATCTTTTTTGAATGGTAGGTTTATAAATATTATTACATTGATATCTTCGTTTTTAAATAATATAGTTGAGTTGCATTTATCAAAAAGTTATGTGTCATTCTTGTCTAGATTAAGTTAGTTTAGGGAAAGGTGAGCTTCCAACGATTACTCCTATGTGAAAAAATGTAGTAGTAAGTAAAATTTAAGTTATTTTTTTATTTTTAATTAAAGTGTATATATTAATTAAATTTTGTATTTTAAATAATTTACTATTTTTAATTAAATTATATGCATTAAATAAGTTGAATTTATTTACTACAAATACAAAGTTTCTCATTTTAAAAATATTTGTGAAATGAATTTATATGTATTAGTCCTTACAATTATTCACACAATTTTAGAGTACCAATTACATTAAAGTGAGAAATGATTCGTAATAAAACATAATGTTGTAGTCACCATTACCATATGTCACTTTCTGAAGTGTTTGGTTAGTACTGTAAAATTCATGTTATTTACTGACGCTAAAACGCTAACGTATTCACATGCAATAATGTCGCCACTTGCATTGTAGACGTTACAACATTATTTCTTGGATTCTCCCGTCTTATACACATTTGTTCCATTTGCTTTAATCTTATTACTACATACGACAAAAATGTCCAATTACTACTATAGTAAGATAAAATTCACTCTCTTACCATTAAGTGTGAGAATCGGGACGGTCCTTGTTCAGTCTTTCGGAACTCTCAAGTCCCAAAATTGTAAAAGTTTAAGTCAATGTCTCAACTTACGAACAAGACCAAAATTTTCTAAATTTTTAAAATTAAAATTAATTTCGAAAAATAGAATCACGAAAATTTCCAATTTTTCAATCTTGGTCTGGGGTCCAATCTCAAAAAATTTAGGACTTAAAATCACGAATGCCGCCGAGGCTCAAGTTGGAATCGGGAAAATCTCAAGTCTCGATCCCAAATTATCACGCCCACTTACATTAATTACAATAATTCAATCCAAATATTGTTAAAAAGAGAGCCCTTAAGCTAGCAACTACTTGAGCTTTGTATTCATTTCTTACACTCTCCCTTTCTGAAAAATTAACATGGGTTAAGTCCATTTATATAGAGGGTATGGTAAATCGGATTGAGGCACTATATTATTTAAGTCGAACATTTATTAGTGAGTGGAGGAGGGACAGTATAGTTGGTGATGTATTTCAATTAAGTGAGATTGAATATGGAAATAAGTGCAGACATGGATGGGCCAACTCTGTATGCACCGTTTTTGTAGGGAGGCCCCACCAAGATTTTTCTTGCATAATTTGCTACTCACTCACCTTTCTCTTTTGTCCTCATTTCACGGCCTCAATATCCTTTTTACAAATACAATAAGTACCGATAACGACTTAATATATTCGCGAACGATGTAATATGTTATATATATATATATATATATATATATATATATAAAGCTTATTATTAATTTGATATTATCGGATCAGATATGCACACATTAAATTGTATTTACCGTAGATGGTGGAGCGCTTCTAATACTTTTTATTGTTGATACTAGATTCTTCATGACATGTCATTTCGATTACAAATCTTAATGTCTTTCAAGAGATTTCAAATCTCACACTTTCTCAGAAGAAAATGTAGAATATTAATTAACAAACAAAACAAAACCCAAATAAGAAAGAAGAAGAAATACCATTTATTACGGATGCATTTTTTAATTTGGGACAGCCAAATAAAATTTGTGCTTTAATTGCATTAATATCATTGAATTAGTGAGCCTTTTAGGACAACCAAATTAAATGACACCATAAGTCTACGTATTATTTTCTGTGTGTTTTGGGACCAGATTGCACCACAGCTGCAACTAGACAGACCTCAACAAAGCTAATTTGTTCTCTCCATCTCTATTAATCAATAATTCACACATAAAAGTAAAATTTTCATTCACACCACTTGCATTGTCGGTTGGGCTATAATCTGGTAATAGTTTGATTTGGTCTTTACTCAATCATATAATTAGAATCTCTCTACAATTTTTAAGGATTATTAGATTCCACACTTTAGTGGTTGAGCATTTAAACAAGATGGACAAAATCCTTCATCCCAAAATAAATAAAGGACAAATCTCTAAATTTTACACGCTGGAAAAGGGCACGTGCATAGCCAGCCTTCAAAACCGTGGTCTGAAAAGAAAACTTCCCCAAACAAAAGTCGCATAAATTTATTAATTTGTATTCATTTTACTCTTTCAACATAGGAAGCCACTAAAGTACTTGCACCACAATATATTACTAGTACATTTGATTGCACCACGTCTTAATTAGCAGGAAATTTATGATTAATGAATTAAGGTGATTGTATGACACGTATTTTGGACTAAAGTTGAGTGGTAATGAGGTTAAGCATGACGATGAAAAGTTGAGTAAGTTGGAATTGAAGAAGAGGAAAAAGGAAGAAGAAAAGGACGGGTGACACGTGGAGGGGAGAAAAGGGTGGGGCGTAAAGAAAGACACATACATATCGTGTCAGGATGACGTGGCCACGTTGGAAGGTGGGGCCCAGGTGATTTGTATGGTCGTTGTCAACGCCAGCTGGGATCCGCGTCGGTTGAAGTTGGTGGCAGTAACCAACTGCTGCCCCACCTTTCGCATTTTGCAAGGATTAAATATATTGTATAGTTGGGCATTCATGAAACGAAAACGACGTCGCTACTATACTAATTAAAATTTTAATTACAACTTACAACTAAAATTATAAATGAATGGGAAGAGGAGCTGCTATTTAGTGGTGCTGTGCTGACTCATGACCCAAAACGTGATACATTTGGGATAAAATATGTTTAGAAAAATACATGTTTTTTTTATTTTCCTAAATCCACGAAAAACATACTTTCGTACTTACTAAATATGTACGATATTATTAAATCCATCATTATTTTTCCGCAGTACATACAGTTAATGAATAAATAATGTTCGAGACTTACTTTATTAATAATGTGAATTCTCCGTCTATGAAAATTATGTATTGAGGAAATCAGTACGAATTTTTTTTTTAAATATTTAGAGTGGATTATAAAATTTAATTATATTCTAATAACTAAACCTAAATAAAAATGTAAAAAATCATTTTTTATAAAAAAAAAAAAACCCTACCTTTTTATATATAGGCTTGATGGAGTCTTCTTCCAAGTTCCAGCTACTTCTTTATCATTCTTGCAACATGAGGACGGATGTCAAGGCTCGTGTTGTGCTACTCTTAACTTTTCAATATGTAGTAAAATGGTGAAATTCTGGATCGAATTAATTATACACATACTATTGAATATGAAATTAGTACAAACACGCATCTATCAAGCTTCTCATGTGAAATTAAGATTAGGTTATGAAGAAACGATGAAATTCTCAACATGTAGGCATTAGTCAAGCTCTATTATTACAATTGAATTTGCCCAATTTCAGTTCATTAGATATATGGTAAACAATTGTATAATATTATTTATTAATTTATTTTGTCGAATTGATCATATTGTATAATATCATGTTGTTATTAGGTTGTGTTATTATCGTGTCTAGTCAATCCGACAAAAAACCGTATCAATTTGTACTCGGGTTGGGTTCGGATTTGGACCATTTAGGTTGGATTCAGATTCAGATTTATTATATCCTTAATAAGTCCGGTTTGAATTTTATCATAACATATTAGATCGTTATCAAATCAACTTGATAAAGACCAAACCCGACCCAATTGTCACCCCCATAAGGGATTCATATTATTAAAGACATTATTAGTCACAAAATACACGAGTGTGAGTCGTTTTGTATAACTTACATGTCTTTTTGTCATTTAAAACAATCAGTGAGCTTTCGCCTTATCTGTTATAATGATATTCTTAAATTTACAGTCACTTTCTATTTCTACAACTTGAAAAAGAAAAACTAGCATCAATTATCGAGAGTTCCAACAATAATAGAATGTCAATAATTCACCATCAAATTTTCACACAAAGACAAATTGAAGCACGTGATAATGTCTTGGAACTTGAAAACATGTAAACATAGAGTAATATTTAATTGGACTTCAAACTCAAATACTATGAATATAGTATTAAAATTGAAATTAGGGCCCAAAATAATTCGATATTGGGCCTAGAAGCTTGATATCCTATAAAAGTCCTCGTTTAAGAAATCGCATCATCGAGCAACAATTATGCCATATTTGCCATGTACATGATGAGTTACGCATATCACAAGCTTGACAAATAGCATAATTAGAATTCAAAAACACACAATCATAGGCTCGAGTACACTAGCAGTCAAGAAAATTTCTTTTAAGTCTGTAGAGAGTGAGGGAAATGCTCCTAAGACCTAGCAAGATCTTCGAACTAGTGTCATTTCTCCATAAAACTAACATACATTAAAGCCGAAACAGAGTACTCAACACATCAAAGTGGAGTTGCACCTTACAAGTTACAAGCACGCTTCAAAAGCTTCAGAACTAGCTGCCTCTTCATCCAGCATTCGAACAACCTGAGCTACACCTGCAGCAAGCTCCTTGTTGATCACACCATCAGGCATATCGAACGTTCTCCTCTTCATGGATGGAGATTTTCCAGGAGGTTGAGGGTCCACCACATCAAGCATTGCTTCCAGCTCGTCCACCATAGATTTTTTTGCAGTTCGAACCATCAGATCACCGCCCTATTTAGGAGGAAGCAATGAGCATAGCTATGTCTTAGGTACACGAAGGAACAACCATAATTAACAAACAGAAACTTCAAGAACGAATCATATGATTCACTTGGACGATTATGTCGAACGTAGATAGCCCTAATTGAATTAATGTTTTACACAATTGGAATCTCACTATGGAAAATCTAGGGACAGGTCTACAAAGATATGAGGAAGAAGCTCTAAAGATAAAAGTATTTCGTTATAATTAGCTCAGGAATAACCGTTCTTATAGAAGCTAATAGGTCTTTGTTCTTTTACAGATAGCAATCACCCACCGTAAAGCATTAACAGGTAACTATGAATACTGTGTGCACAAAAGTTCTAGATAATATGAGGGGTTAATGCTTGAGAAATGGAGAGACGAAAAAGCAAAACTAGAAACTCATAGATACCTCAATAGCGTCAACTGTGAGGAGCAAAACAATGATCTTTTCAGAGAATCTCTGAAGTTCCTCTGCATTGCGGACAATACGACGACGGTAAGAGAAGTTGTTAAACAGAACCCTAATCTCCTTCAACTTTGTCTTTGCAATGGCCAGCTCCCTAAGTGCGCGCAGAGTCTGTGACCTTTGGATAAGATATGCCCGGAAACTCTTCTGAATAAGAGTTGCTGCATCTTGGGGAGACAGCTCCTTCCTCTTACCCCTTCCCTTATCCACTCTCTTCGCAAAAGCCTATCACAGTGAAATGTGACCAGTTAGAATAAACAGGCAAAGACATATATGCCAAAATTACTAACCTTTCGATTGCAAAAGTTATCTTCAACAGCTAAGAAGTTAGTTAAGATAGAATTAAGTTCAAATTTTGAAAATATTGTTTTCCTGGAGTTGAAAATTGAAATATGATCTCTGGAGATCACTCTACAAGAGAAAAAACTTGACATTTTTCATATGAAATTAATAAATAGTTTCAAACATAGATAGTCATAACTCCTAATGATCTTCATCAATCTTCACAAATAGAAACTCTCATGTTGTTGGTTTGTATGTGAGTGCCACAAAGCCGAGGGATATAGTGTTCTCCAAGTTAGTTCATAGTGACAGAAAAAGAGGACATAAACTTGTCACACAAAGGCTTCCTAGTGCAGTGTGATTAAGGTATACCTCTTTGAGTGGTTTATCAACTATAGCACTAAAATGTTTAGGATCTTGAAATCAGCATTCCATAACATTTAGACACTGACATAATGCATCATAAACAGATCTCAGTTGACAACAACCACGGATCTGAAATCAATCTAAGACTCACCTACAATCTACCACCATGACAGCAGCTAGCAAGAAGCAATCAATTTAAACACCACTAAACCGATCAATCCACTAGGAAAGGCTCGCATTTACGTTATTGATGTAGTTAGCTAAATCGACAAACTAAAAAAAGAAAAGCAAAATTACCAACCTGTCTCAGAACGATGCCACCATGATCAGAACGTTCTTCAATCTCAACAATGCGAGGAGCTACTGGTTTAGCCTTCTCCTTCACTTTCTCACACTTCTTCTTCTTCTTCTTCTTCTCTATCTTCTCCACCACCGGTGCACTGTCCCCACTGGACACCTTAAACGTATAGGACCGCTCAACCGCACCCTTCTTCTTGATATGAGCCGCCACCTTGTAACTCATCAGCTCAGACCCCTTCTTCTCCGCCGTCCATTTGTACATACGATCATCATCGGGGCCCTTAATCTCCGCCGTCCACGTGTACTTTCTCTCCTTCTCCTCCTCCTTGGACAACCGTTTTAAGCCCAGCTCCAGAGCCGAAACGCGGTCGCTGAGCGTCTGCAGGTACGGCTCAGCGACGCGGCGGCGAGTGGAGGCGCGGTGGATCTGGATCAGATCCGCGACGGCGTCGAAATCGTGGAGGAAGAGGGGAGGGGCTGGACCGAAGCTGAGAAGGTCGAGCTCTTCTTCGAGGATGGGAAAGCATTTGTTAAGCCTGAGAGCCGTTGGTGAGTCGAAAATGCCAATAGAGGTCTCTTTGAGCAAGTAAGGAGAGAATTGGTGTTCAACAACCTCGAAACTCCTAAATCTACTCATTTTCAAGCTTCGATCAATAAACAAAAATCTCTCTAAGTGTCACTGAAAGCGAGATTTGCAGTGGAGAGAGACAGAGAAAGAGGGGTTGTTGAGGATGGAGAAAGGTAGGATAAATGGAGATATGGTTGGTCGGTTCCAGTCAAAAAGAGAGAAGAAAAACAAAATAGAGGAATTAATGTAATGATTGTAAATGGTGACAGGCAGCAGGGTCATATTTGGTAGTTCATAAAATTGATTTCTTAGCTATTCCTAAAATGGGCCGGCCCAATGGGCTATTATATAATTTACTGGACTAGCCCCGAAGATATTTTTTTACCCGAATTTTATTACATACTAAGAAAATTTCCTAATTTTTAAAAGGGGAAATGATTTTAAAATACATCAACTATAGTCATTTTCTTAATTTTAACATGAATTATTAAACATTTCTATAAATACACGAACTTTATCACTTACTCAATTTTTGACATAACGTTGACTTTACACAAAAATCGAAACTGACATGGCACAACTTATCTAACATGAATTTTTCGAATTATTTAAAATCCATGAACTTTTAACGTTATATTAATTTTAACATGAACTTTAGTACTTACTCAATTTTTGACATAAAGTTGATTTTACACAAAATCGAGACTTATGACGTGGATTTTAAATCAAATATAAATATTTATAAAAAAACGAATAATCGAATTGAATCGAATAATTCGAATATCTACATCGAATCGAATACAAATCTAATTTTAATATAAAATATTTGATTTGATTCGATTCATTTACAACCCTATGTGACGGCGCCGTAATCGCGCGGGGACGTGCTCGAGAAGTTGAGGCAGACGCTGGGGCCGCAGAAGTGTAATACGGCGCCGTAAAATATTCGATTTGTATTTAATAATCGTGAATAGGATATATTCTTAAATGCTAAATAATTAATAATTGAAGTGAAGCAAAAATATTAATAATTTAAAATTCACGTCATAAGTCCCGATTTTGTGTAAAATCAACTTTATGTCAAAAATTGAGTAAGTACTAAAGTTTATGTTAAAATTAGTATAACGTTAGAAGTTCATGTATTTTAAATAATTTAAAAAATCCACGTCAGTTAAGTTGTGCCATGTCAGTTTCGATTTTTGTGTAAAGTCAATGTTATATCAAAAATTGAGTAAATGATAAAGTTCGTGTATTTATAAAAATATTTAATCGTTCGTGTTAAAATTAAGAAAATGACTATAGTTGGTGTATTTTAAAATCATTTCCCCTTTTTAAAACTAAAAAGACATTTTATTTTATATACAACCAATTATTCTTCATTTATTTAAATAAAGCCACTCCACGAATATTTCTAACCTTCATTTATCCAAGACTTTGATTTTAAAGAAAAATGTTTTATCAATTAAAATGGCCATTTTCCCCATATAACTAAAATGTTTTATTGAGTAATGCAATATAGTTAATCCAGCTAATAATTTGCTAATAATTTCAAAGAGGGACGAAAAGTAAATCTTGATGGAACGAAAATACAAAATCACATGGGTTCAGTTCCAATAAAGCAGCTACCTCATCACACATAGTAGTTATCTACATTATCTACAAAAACTAAAAAGGTCAAAAGATTAAAACTTTTCCACTTATTCAGTTTTCCTCATCATATATTTAATACGTGTATTGGTTGTTTAATTAGGTTGCTCTGTTTTGGGTCATGTATAATGCATTAACATCAAAATTATGTGTATTTTGAACAACTGTATAATTTGATTATTTTTAAATTATTGTGTAAAATACATTCGCAAGTTAAATATTTAGATTGTGTTCTCGCATTAACATAGCAGATGAAATAAATAAATATAAAAAAAAAAACATAACTTATCAAGCATCTTAAATTTACGGCTACGGGATTATATGCATTTTCACATTTAAAGTATAGTTATTGAGTATTCTCAATTTTCCACTTCAATTGTCACATTTCATTTTAATAATACATCCAATTGAATATAAAATAAGACAATTGAAGTGAGACGGAGGGAATATTATACATGTAACATAATCATCTTTTTATATATTACGTTTTCTTGCACTTTATCCCTCACACGTTGTGCCCATTTGCACTTTCCTTATTTATATTACAAATTTAGATGGTAAAGTCAAAAGTGATAGTAATAGTAAAGTGCTGCATGTCTTGTCTTGTTAAGAAAATTATATTGCAAAGTGCCGAAAGCTAACGTTTTGAATCCTTAATCAATTACTTGGATCTATCTTTGCTCGAATATTTCTTTTTTTTTTCCCTTCTCACGTAGGGTTTTATGAATGGAATCGAGCTAGAGTTTGATTGTATTTGACTTATTAAGCCACTCATTTTGATTAAAGCATAATCGACTCCAGCAGACATATATTATTTGCATTTTTACTACATTATCATTTTAATTCTCTTGTAATTAAATTAGTCACATTTTAATTCACTTGTGAAAAGTTTATTGCGATTATTTTGAAGCAATGTCTTCATGTCTGTGCATGGTTATTGGCGGATCACAGCAGTCCATACCCCCACAAACGGGGAGGGAGCCAACTGAATATCTAAGCCATTGACATAAATTTCACCCGCATTCAATTCTCAATTCTTATTCATCCCGGATGATCATGTCGACATATCATGCCGTTACTCATATTCGAACCTGAGACGATTCTCTAGCATTGCTTCCTAAGTTTGAGTATTTATGTCAGCCTTTCTCTTTTACTAAGTAAGACCTGAATTGTTTATGGACAAATATATATTACTGACTTTCTCAGAGGTGGACGGACGTTGGTGAAGAGTCCTTGTAATTTTCATACAGACATGAATAGCAGAACAATCTCAATCTTGAAAAGAATCTCGTAACGACAGTGGATCACACCACCGTTTGAAGATTTTATGTCATCACCTACACAATTTCAAAGTTGCATTTTGAATTAAATAATACATGTTCCATTTCAAGTTTCATTGCTATGCTACTACCTGATTTCACATGTGAGTCGAGAGAGTCGAGAAAAAGAATAGAGTTGCTAGTGAATCAACTAAATTTGGAAAATCATCAATATTGTTGAGTTATGGTATAATTCATGGCTACTTGATTATGTAATGCATGATATTTATAATTAATGAAATATTCAAAGACTTGTTTTTGGTTAAAAAAGTTACTTAATTCATCTAATAATTTAGATAACTACAAATATTTAAAAATTAAACAAAATGAATGACTTTTACCTGCATAAGGTTTCTGATAACAAGTTAAACTTCTGAATTCTGATAATAAATATATAATCTTGGATTTCATAATTATTTAAAGATGAACATGTTGAATTTATTGAAATAATTATTACTTTCTTTATCCCACTAATAACGATATATTTCCTTTTTACATGAAGATAAAAGAACACTTAATATTTATCTATAACACAAAATCCAAAAAATACTCAAATGCAAATGTTTACCTAATAAGAAAATAGATCATTATTATTGAAACATCCTAAAATGAAAAATGAATCACGGGCTGAGAAAATATTATTTATTTAAAAAAACAAGCCAAAGAGTCGAAGACAAGTTTTAAGTTGTCAAATACTTTCTACCCTTTGTTCTTGTAAGATTTAATTGAAAATGATTACCGTTGGAAATAACAACTGAAAGTCAAAGTTGGAAATAACCTTATTTATCCGATTTTTATTTTATTTTACCCTTTGGAGCAATATCCTCAATTATTTAATTAGTAAAACTATTGTCATTAATTTCGGATAATGATATCATTTTAGGTAACATTTACTTTGTATCATCGATAAAAATAATATGAACTTATCGAATATTTATTTGGATGGATAAATTATAAATTATTTAATTTTGAATTAATATAATTATATTCTATGAATAATTAATCATATATTTTATTAATCTAATTCATTGTTTAAAAGTAACGGTGACATTACGGTACTCACTTAAAGGATAAACTGTGGTATGCGTGTGTTGGCTTAGTGGTAGTGAAGTTAATGCTCAAGGCTAAAATCTCGGTTTGAGTCCTCCGTAACGCGGCCATGTAATTTAATGTTAATGGAATCCAATTTTTTTTAAAAGAATAAACTGTGTAGTAAAAATCATGGATTGTATAACTACTATGAATACTATCTTCTCATAATTTAATAGATAATATTGTAATTGCGATGTTATAAGAACCAAGTGAAAATTGTAATTAATCCGATTTCTCATAATTTAATGCGGAAACCACGTAATTACTACTGTAGATAAAATTCAGTTTTCTTTCTATAATCCCTTTTCACGATCTGGATCATCTCTGTTTAAACGAAATAATTTCATATCTTAATTCTTTTCAAAATTCTGCATAATGAGCTTTGCAGATGGAGCTTCTCAATCGTCATCTTCCAAGACTTCGACGAAGCCCACTTGTACATTTCTTTAATCTCTATTTCTTTTTACTGCGCACAGACACAGCTTCGTTTAATTTTTATCTCTTTTTTCTTGTATGTATATAATACATTGGCTGTCGATGAATGATCTGATTAATTATGTGATTCTGTTCAATAACATTTCATTTCTGCCTATATATTTCATCTCCAGATTCTAGGTTTACTCAACAAGAACTTCCTGCTTGCAAACCAATCTTAACTCCTGCATTGGTATATATATCTCTCTCTTTCAATATATTATATTATTGAAATAAATAATTATTTAATCTGATTTTCTATATGATTAAAAGATGTTGATTGTGTTTCATCTATCCTCCTTTCAGGTTATGACAACTTTCATTTTTATTGGCATAAGTTTCATACCTATTGGCCTTTCCCACTTGTCTGCTTCTGAAAAAGTAATACTTTTCAGCATTTGCTAACTTCTTGTTGTGTATTCATGTTCACTAAAGCACTCAGTTATACAATGTTTGTTATGTATGAATACTTCACAAAAGAAAAAGTAAATGTAAATGTAGATTGCAAGAGCTTTATCAAAGTAGAAATTCCCATTTCCCCTTCCAAAGGCATGCACATGAGGTGTTTGAAGATTGAACAGTGTTAAATTCGAAAATGTGTAGGTGGTTGAACTTGTTGATCAGTACGATGAGGTTTGCATTCCTGCGGATTCTTCGAATCCTGATGCTGCATATAGGAAGAGGATTGGATACATCCAAGATGCAACGACGGACAAAACTTGCATTAGGACTTTGATTGTTAGTCTACGTTTCTTGATCATAATGTTTTATGAATATTGGTTCTTCTCCACTTCATCTCGTTTCATCTTTCGTGCTTTGAATTTATTTCAAATGTGTCGTGTGCTATGCTACTCCAGGTTCCAAAGAAGATGAAGCAACCTATCTATGTGTACTATCAGCTCGATGAGTTCTATCAAAACCATCGCCGGTTGGTGGAATCATTTGCATAGTTCTCACTCACAGTGTAGTAACAAAGAGGAAGTCTTCACCTCATGTTTACCTTGAAATCCTTACAAAAGCAAAGATTAGTTGGCATATAATGCTTTATTTGCAAATACTGGGACATTATAGCTCATTTTGCTGGTAGAAATAAATGCAAGATGCAAAATGAAATATGAATATGGACACTTTGTGACTAACTTATACATATGTTTTGATGCAGTTATGTGAAAAGCCGGAGTGATGAACAATACAGGAAGCCTTCGGCAGATGACAATACTGGCAACTGTGAACCAGAGGCAAAACTTGGTGACAATCAGCCTATAGTCCCTTGCGGCCTTATTGCATGGAGTTTGTTTAATGATACATATACTCTTTCAAGAAATGACATTGCATTACCAATTAACAAGAAACATATAGCTTGGGAAAGTGACAGAACCCATAAATTTGGGTCTAATGTCTATCCTAAAAATTTCCAAAACAAAAGCTTGATTGGGGGTGCAAAACTTATTGATAACATTCCTGTAAGCCAATTTCCTCTGCATTTACTGTCCTTTTCATTTTATGTACATGATAAGGTTGCATGAAAAAGCATATTCACTGATATAATAAACTCTTATATGAGATAGTGTATAATGATACATAGTTGATGTGTTAAACAGCTGAACCAGCAAGAGGACCTTCTTGTTTGGATGAGAACTGCAGCATTACCCAATTTCAGGAAATTGTATGGAAGGATAGAAAGTGACCTTGAAGTTAATGAAGTTATAAAAGTAGTGATACAAAACAACTACAACACATACAGTTTCAATGGGAAAAAGAAGCTAGTGATTTCTACCACAACCTGGATTGGTGGGAAGAATGATTTCTTGGGCTTGGTTTACATCATAGTTGGTGGAGTTTGTCTGCTCATTGCCTTAGCTTTTATGATTGTCTATCTCATCAAGCCAAGGTAATCAATCATTTAACCTTATTTTCATTCTTCCTTATAGTTTCGTCAGTTTAGAACATTTGGAGTTAAGTTCTCTTATTAAGAATTATTTAAGCTGTCACCATTCTTAGAAAAACCATACACCATTAAAAA
This sequence comes from Leonotis leonurus, assembly GCA_026898415.1. Classification (NCBI taxonomy): domain Eukaryota; kingdom Viridiplantae; phylum Streptophyta; class Magnoliopsida; order Lamiales; family Lamiaceae; genus Leonotis; species Leonotis leonurus. The sequence continues at coordinate 624,184 of JAPKLX010000071.1, read as the reverse complement.
TAGGATTTGCAGCAAATATACTTCAACTAGATGCGGAAAAAGAGAAGCAAAAATATTTGTCATTAGTTTATTTTATAGTTAAGTCAGAAATATAACCATCTTAGTAGTGTCTTCCATTTTGGCAGATGAATTTGGTAGTAATATGAAACTTGACTATCATAAACAATTAAGCATAAACCTTATGATGATCTAACCCCACCATCCGGGCACATTCGTCTTACAGTATCGTTTCATGTAACTTGTTTACTCTTCCTCATTACAAATCGTAAGTTCGTTGCAAGTACGTCGATCTTGTTATTGTTTGGTGATTGCAGTGAGATGAAAGTGCATTTTCAATCTAAAACGATGTTATACGAATGGTGTTGCAGGCCTCTGGGAGATCCATCCTACTTATCTTGGAACAAAAATCCTTCTTCCGTGCAATAGGTTTCTCTTCTTATGACCTAATTATGATGATGAAAAATTTGTTTGTTAAGATTGTTTTTTAGCAATGGCTGTTTCTGCAATACAACATCATATGTAAGGATTTGGTCGAGGCCAGCTTACTTTTCTATACAACTACAAGACAAACTTTTTCTTTGATCAGATTCATCATATTTTTTACTCTAATATCCATAGTTGTCAATTTTAATTCTTTTAAGGATTAGATATGTATTATGAATTATGCATCGGTATAAATCAGAAAAAGTGATTACAAAAATCAAAAGAAGAACATAAAAGAAAGGGGTATTATATATGTAGTGTTCACAATTAAATTAATGGCGGAATTAAGTGGGAGGAAGAAGAAAAGCTTCTTCCAGAAATATATAATCTGAATAGTACAATTTGAAGAGCATGCAAACAGCACCAACAATCACTCCACTACCAAATGCGCCACAGTACCTCCCCATATGGTTCCCCTCCACAATCGCTACCTCCTTCACTGCTGCCGCCTTTTTCCGGTGCTTAGGGCCGGATAATTCTCCTCCCTTTCTCGCTGGTGAAGCGGATCCACTCAGAAGCACCTGATTGTGAGTGCAATCAAAGCATATCGTCTCTGTATCGTCGTCGTCATCGCTGAAGCCACTAGAATTCCTCGACTGGATCAAGTCAGAATAGGCGGCGTTAAGCCCTGCGATTCTCCGGTCTATATCGTGGAGTTCGTCGGAGTCGGCCTCCGCTACCCGGAGTTTCTCGAGGAAGTCGATGCGCTCTTTGATGTCTTCGAACTGCGTGCCGTCGGCCAGCGTGGGGTTGAGTGGGAGGCGAGCGATGACGGCGACTTCCGCTTCCAATTCCTGCACTTTCTTCTGCAGCATCTGGTATTTTCCCGACATTTCTCTGCGATTATTTTCTCCGATGCTCATTTTGAATCCTTCTTTTGCCGCTTCGTTCATGATTTATGCAGTTTTTGATCCGTATTTGGTGAGGGATTTTATCGACAACTGGTGTGGCGGTTCCCTCCTGGCGGTTGCTGCGACGATTTTGCTAGCTTTAATGCGGTTATGGCCATCAACCGATCATCGACAGTTTCTCAGACATTAAACCAAATTTAATCTAATTGAGAAATCATGTACAACTGCAACATTCTCTATATGAGTCTGGTCTATTGGTATTTACTTGTCACTGACATACATTTGCATGTATGACATGTCACACACTGCATAATTAATTCATGCGTGATTTTACTTTTAATAGTTTGAATATCAAAATATACAACCAAACAAACTAGATGAAATTATACATAGTTCATCTTAACAGATTTTAATCTTACGAACTATAAAAGTTTGTATGAATATAAAATTAGACTGAAGAGTGAAGAACATTGAAATATTCATCTCGAAATGCCTCATATCATATCATATGTTTACTTGCCTTTATAGCATGACGACTGAAGATGACGTTCCAGTTTTTTTTTTTTTTTTTATATATATTTTCTCTTTTTCTTTATTCATTTCTCAAATGTTCTTGGACTGTCTATTTTGCGCTCGTTTGGATGAAAATATTCTGGGCTTGTAGTGTCAAAATATATATTCTAAATTAGATTCTTCTATTGGGCCTTAAAGCCCACGCTATTAATAAAACCTCACGCCTTATTACATTTTGATCACACCTTCCTTTTATTTGTGGGGGTAATCATATATCCACAACTACTTTCAGGTCGAATTTATATGGATTGGGGTGTAACATAACTAAATAAAGACAACTAGTAGTATTTTTCTTAATAAAGAGTGCAACTGGAATAGTCGGCAAAGTGCAGTAGCATGCATGTAAAATGAATGAGTCATAGTATTAAAACTATAAATAAATAAGTGGATATAGATATGTTTCCGATCAATCTCTCCAAATTATACTATTAGGTGCCGTTTACTTTGATTGATTACTTGGATTGATAAAATATGTGATTGATTATTTGAAGGATAAGATTATAAAATTAGTTCAAAGTAATCCATTATTTATCCATCAAAATAAATATTAGATTAGTTTGGATTAATATCAATCCTTCTTATCATACAAACTAAACGCGATGTTAAGGAAAGAATGGAAGTGGACAGAAGCTGGAAGAACCCAAAACCGTGGCACATGACATGCCAATCAAGACCCTTCTGGAAAACACTTGTAGATAAAATCACTGAACCCAACAAAATTGCGAAACTTCGCTTTACTTTCTCATAAGGTCCATTATTGGATATATTCCTACCTTTATATAAGTCTTAATTCGACTCACTCACTATCAACAATAATAACTCTTCCCATTTACGATTTTATTTGTTTCTTTTATTGTATGGTTGTAAATTACTTAACTTGTGAACATATGTTCGAATTTCGAGTTTTATTAAGGTTTAAGAGTGTGTGCATGATTTGTTTTCCCTCTGCATGGCGTGAGTACGAGTCTATATGAGCTTAAGTTTTGCTTTGTTTATTTTATCTCGATTTTATTGAATCATATTATAGGTAATAATTTGATTTATTTATGAGTTGGAAGGAAGAAAAAAGGGAGAACAGTTTAATGCGGGCCAAAATGATTAGACTCTTGTAGCCACGTAAATATAGCGATTGTATTTTTGTGGTTTTTTCAATACTAGTTTGATTGGTTCTATTATTGCCTTTTCCTTTGATAGACTTTGCTTTCACTATCCACCTTTCATGGACCAATTAATTAATAGTCCCTTTTCAGATTACAAAGAAAGAAAGAAAAGTTTTCTCAAAATAGAATAAAATTTGGTTCAAATATAATCAACTACAATGAATCTGTTTAAAAGCTCACTCAAAAAAAGTTTTTCGGAACGATTTATCAGTTGATAGAACAATCGAGTATGTATGTGGTTGAGACATAATCACATCAAATTTCATAAAAAAAACTGTATATATAATATAATTATCTAAAATGAACCCAATTAACGGCTATGGTTATCTTAAAAAGAGCACATTCAAAAAGTATACATTTTAAATTGAAATTAAAATAAAATGTAGAATTGATAAAGTATGACTATTGGGGATTCATGGTGCAAATAATGTAGGGTTACTCTAAACTACTTTATCGCTTTATATTTCATAAATAAGCAAGTTAATTATTGTCTCATCCAGACCCTAAACTATACTATATTCGAGCAGAAGTTAGCTCATCGTAGAATCGACTAAAAGGTCGATCGTCATGTATATTTCTAATTAATATAAAAGCAATTGATACAAATATATAGTTATTTTTGGTACCATTACCACAAAGACTGATCACCTATGCACCTCTAATATTTTTGCATTGACTCGAATTTGGAATCTTTGAAAATTATTTTTATAGGGAGGATCTAGACTAAACGAATCTAACTAATAAGTACAGTAGCTTGTACTCCTTATTATGATGAATTATAGTAGTTTTTTGTTTTTCATCAACTGAAACAATTTTTACCTAAAACGAAATAATAAATGAAAAGAAGATATTTTGCGGTAAATTAGTGCAGACTATTTGCCTCAAAAAGTGAAAAACTGCAATTGAAAATAAAATAAATGCAGAATCTATCGTAAACAATTAGAGGTGTTCAAATGAATGATAATCATAATCATTCCCGACAGTTTGGTTTCGAGCTGAAACTTTGTAGAGAATAATTTGATTTCGATTCTGATTCCAAATGTTCGAATTGTAAACCATTGGTTGTTCAACTTTTATTTTGATAAACTTATCGATAATTCAATTTTATTTTTTATATTATATAAAATCATTGTTTATAACTCCACCATTACATTTTCCCTTGTAAATCATAGAAAAATACACATTTTAAAGTCATTTATAAAAAGACAGACGGATAGTTGGAAATCAAAACTGTATGTTCAAACTCATAACTATAATAAAACCGTAAATCAATATTTCGAATCATGACCATAACATTTAACTTATTTAGACTTTGATAATTGTGGTGCAAAATCATTATTGTGCATATCCATTCTGATCCCTCAGTTTTAAGAATTGCAAAAGTAGTCCTTACTCAATTATTTTAATATAAGCGTTTGATTCGGACAAGCATTGGCGGCAGAGCCAATAAGTATAAGACGGACGGCCCAATAAAAAACTAGCGCAGAAATGAACCTCGTCCATAAAAGGTACTAACTGCCACGTTGGAATCTAGTGGGTCCCACGCCAGCAGCTTATTTAAAATAATGAAGAGTCATGGCATGGAATGGAATGGAATGGAAGAGGGGAATATGCATTCACGCAAGGAATTATGCTTCCCATTGTGCGAATATCCCCTGTTCGCTTCCCTACATTTTATATTTCTTCCCTACTTATCCTTATTTAGTCGGATGTGAAATGACGTTCTTAACCCATGCTCTTTGAGGTCGGGATTGTGGGGCCTCTCCTTTCTCTAATTTCGCACACCAGATTGACATTTTTGTCCCTATGAAGACTTTAGAAGCTCTAAAATGATGTCAACTACTTGATTCAAGTACACTCAAATTTGTAATTGAAAGGGGAAATATGAATTGTACTTCATTCGTACGTGATCGGCATGATTCATGACTCCTAAGTCCTATTACTACTCATTGTCTTCTCTCAAAATAAATACCTTTAAATAATGTGTATATATATTTCATTTATAATTAAACTATATAAATATGTTTGTGAGAAAATTTGGAGTGATTTTTTTTAACATTTTTATGGAATCCAGCTGTTGAATTATATAAGTATCATTTCAGAAATTTAATGATATCAACTGTTTTAAATTATCTGTATATATAATGCATGTCAAAGCTTGAAATCCAATTTACAATTTTAATGATACGACTGAAAAGACCTTTTCTACTCACAGCTCAAAAGTAAAGTCTCTCAAAATCAGTAATAAGTATATTCCAGAAGAATTAAATATATTAGAAAACAATAAAAGTGGGAGAAATCTAGAGAAAATTATACTCGTTTTTTCAAATACACCCTATATTTGGGTCATCAATAAATGTGATATGCCAAAATCTTCAAAATCAGTTACATTCATATGGATGAAATGAAATCTATAGAATACCATAGATGTATTTAAAATAACCACTTCTAATTAATTAAGATAATGTTAATATTAGATAATCTTGTTTATCTCAGCATAGTAACTCACAATCACAATACAATATAGTGCATTCATTTCATCTATAAAATCTTAGGTTGTGTTCTCTTTAATTATTGTACAAATTTATATCTTCAAAGTTCAAAATAAACGTAAAAAAGTATTATCATTCTTTAAATCAATTTATTTTATTTATATAATTTTATAAATTATAATTTCACCAATATTTATTTTTTATCCTTTCTAAAAGAGAAAATATCAAATGATAATATTATCTCTTCTTAACTAAGGTTCAAACAGGTAATATGATGAAGAATAAATAATATATTTATAACCCTTCTTAATTAAGGTTCAAACAAGTAATGAAGGGTTATAGATTGTAATAATTGAATTATATGCAGCTGCGCGTTTTGCGCATAGTGAACTATTCTCTCGTCTTTTATTAAAAATAATAAATAAATTATAGTGTAATGTCTTATATAAACAAACTCATGGCTAGTGGTATTAACACTTGGCCATTCTTCATTGTTAAATCTGTAGTTTGTGGTCAGGAAATTTAGACTTTAATATATTGCCCTTTATGTGTGACAATGATGGAGACTTTGACAATTTATATACAAATGTTCTTGTTTTTAACAACCATTTACTGACGTGTATATATCGTAGTTAGTGTCTATACGTACCACAAACAATCATTCCTTGTTTCTTTCAATTCTTTCCCAGTTCTCAACTCAACTCAACCGAATACTATCAGACTCGAGTTCGGCTCGTTTAAAAATTCGAACGCTCGAGTTCGGTTCGATAAATTAAAATTGAGCTAAAGTTCGGTTCAAGTTCGGTTCGTAAATTATTCGATTTAATAGGAAATTCGAACTCGAGTTCGTTAAAAAACTCGTTTATTAAATTATTTTGTTAATATTATATATTTTTATATTATTTTGATAAATTCGTGAACTATTCCGTATATAAAGTTCGCAAACTATTTGAAGTTCAGCTCGTTTTTAAAGTTCATGAACAAGCTCGTTAACAAAGTCCGTGAACTATTCGAAGGTCGGTTCGTTAAATTATATTCGAACATGTTCACGAACTTTTCGAACTGAATATCTTTAGACTCGAGTTTAGTTCGTTTAGTAAATGAACGAATTTGAAACGAACTTTTATCGAGCCGAGCTCCAAATAGTTCATGAATAGCTTGGTTCATTTACACTCCTAATTATACTATATTGATGCCCTAAAAAGCCAATTTTAGGCCAATTTTCTAATCAAGATTCTTTTATATTTATTATCCCTTTTCAATTATACATGTAACTAATTAATGATTTTATATAATACTTTTGATTAATTATTACTGTCTTTGTTTTATTATTTATGACATATTTCATTATTATAATACATTCAATTAAATATACAACGTGTCATCATCGGAGAGAATATTAAGGATTTTGTATTATGCGATCTAGCACGTACCATATAGTTCAGTGTTCACCTACTAAATTTTCAATTTTGCATTGGAAATTATAAGCACGGATATGATAAGCCACCTCATATTTCATGTCGGTGTTAGATTTGTGAAAGCAAATAGGTCATGTAAGAAAATTTGTAATTGCAGACACGTTTATTGCATTTTGTGAACGACCTCCAAAAGTTGGGTTCAAAACTATAATAACAATTTATAACTAATGTTTGTTACTTTAGTTTTCTATAATTAAAGGGAGGTTTAGAAATAGCTTATAGCATGCCCAGCGCAAGTAGAGCGCGCGCTTTGGGCAGGGGGAAGGGCAGTGGTTTGGGCGCCTAGGAGGAGAAACCCCTGCTGCGGGGGAGGGGGTTTGGGCGACGGGTTGTGTCTCGTGAGATGGGCGCTGGGCGCGGGAAATCCATCCGGGTTTCACCGCTGCGGCACACGGTTTCCCGCACCCCTAGTTTTTTTTTAATTTTTTTTATTCTTTAATTCATCTATAAATACTCTATTTCAATCTCACATTTTTACACATCTTCATCCATTCTTGTTGAAGGATACGTTGAGAATGACGCCCGAGCAACTCGAGATGCACAACACTATGTGTGCTCAAATTAGGAGTATTTTTGATTTTTAGTTTAGTTGTTTTTTAATTATTGTAATTTTTATTTCTAATATTATTTTTTAATTATTGTAATTTTAATTTCTAATGTTGTATTTTAATTATTGTAATTTTTATTTCTAATGTTGTATTTTATGTATTGTACTTTATATTTCAAATTGAATGTTGTGTTTTAATTGTTGTAATTCTTATTTTAATTTTTGTTTTTTTTTCGTATTTATTTATTTATTTTATATTAAAAATTTAAATTAACAAATTTAATTAATATCATTTTTCTCAAATTCAATAATTCTATAATTGTTAAAGTAGAGACTCCGGAAACCCTAAGCGAGAAACTCTCACTGCTAACTACCAACACAATCTCCTAAATCTCACCCAAAAAAGTTCCATTTATTTACGAAAATGTCACCGCAACTACTATTTGAGCAACCCATTGGGGATGCTCTTAGATGAAATTCATTTTTTAATATATTGTTATTTTATTTAAAAAAAGTTCATTTGTTACCCTAAAACTATCATTGTAACCCGTGCTAATGCGTGATATTTAAAATATATTTTAAAAATAAAATTAAACATGAAATATTACATTACACTAATATACACAATTATGATTTTACATTTTGATTTTTTTTAAATTATATTATAAATTAAAGTGAAATCATCTTCCCACTCACCCTAAATCAAAATCTAAATAAATATATACTTAAGACTCAAATTAAAATCAAAATCTAAATAAATATATACAAGACTCAAATTATATTTTCTAATCGTATCATATAAAATATTATGATAAATATTAAAAAGTCAAAAGAATTCTAAAATTAAAAAATATATAAATATCTAATTAAAAATAAAGTACGAACAATTCTTAGTAATATATTGAAGAAATGATTAAACAAAGCTCTTGATTTTACACGTCACTCTTCCTTTTATATAAAATCATCTACTGTGTAGTCACATATTTTTTGAGAAAAAAAAACAAGTAAATTTTGGTTGAAAAAAGTGACTACGCGATCAGAAAACAATGTGAGAAAAGAGGTTACGTAATTGAATTGGTTTATGTCCAATATTATAAAGACTAGTGCGATTAAAAAGTTGTAGATGGATTGGTGGGTCATGATTATATTATAATTAATGCATTCTTTAGATTGATTACAACAATTTGTATGATTTTTCACACGTTAATAATTTTATTACTAATAACATATTCAAATGTCAATAAAAAAAATATTAGTTATTTGACAAAAACAATTAATGAGAAAAAAACAATTCCACTTTGATTATGAAATTACGAGCATTAATTATTTGACAGCTCCTAAAATAAAAAATATCAACCTATGAAATTACTTTTATTTCGTTTTCGCTGAAAATACCCAACGTTGGCCGACCTCTTATTTGCATTTCTATTCCCATTTATTTTTTCTTTCCTTAAATCAGTTTTAGTAAATAGCATGTCTCATTAAACATGACACGTTTTATATTTAAATATGCATATTATAATAATAAAATATGATATAAATAATAAGTTTGATGAAATACCTTTTATAATGATTATAAAAGACATATCTAATAATTGTTTGAATATTTGAACTTTGGCATAAATATTATTAGATCAAATTAATTATTTACTTCATTTATTAATTAATTTCTACATTAAAAGTTAATAAGAAAGAAAGGATACCAAATAGGAATCAAGTCACTTAAGTGCTCCAATTAGGATTATAATTTATTTATAAGTAAGTGGAATCCTCAGCTTAAAGGGGTGTGGATTAGGAATATTAAATTAAATAAACCCACTGAGGGGCATAGAAGTCAATTAATGCTTCACTAACAATCGTTGTCAGATCTAATTAAGGGGACTAGCGGCAGTCCGATAGGGGTAATTCAGGGAACATCAAATTATCGCATTTTAATAAATAAACCTTCCCTTGCAGTTGCAGTTGCAGTTGCAGTTGCTCCTCGAGAAACTTGAGCACCTTTTCTTCCTCCATCAACGAACTGCTCGAAAACTTGAGAGAGAACGAACGCTTTCATAGGGAGAGTGTGTGTATGTGTGTGTTGAGAGGTGGACGCGTAAACACTCTGCAAAAGTATTTGATAAGTCAATCTAAGGTAAAGCAATCTTATCGACTCGCTTATTCAAGGTTTTCGTCTTATTTAATGTTTCTGAAAAAAATGCTACCTGTTATTGAATCTTATTGTGGCGTATCCGAAGATAAATTGTCTCGGTTCTTCAAAATTGTGCTACGGCTTATTGTTTTTCAGGCTGGTGCTTAATGGAACCTTCTCTTGTTCGGCAAAGTATTTTGTCTGATTATGTTTATCCTTTGATTTTGAGTCGTGTTCTTTATCTAGCTTTATTTATGTCTGTACATAATTTGGATGTTTTCTATCTTAGGGGTAACATGTTCTCTTTTAGGTCTATTATCGTTCTTAATATTCGGCATATGTTTTATGTGTCATAACCGTATTTCACAGAACTATGCAGGTCAGTTTCCTTGATTCATGGGAAATATGGAGTTATTGTAGCTTAAAATATGCTCAAATGCTGCGTTTTGATCTTTATCTCTAGACTTAGTGCTGAATAAGAATATACTAATATGCCAATTTATCTAAAGCTAGAGACTTTTGATAAAGTATAATAATTTCAGACGTCCCGGTCGATTATCTTATGCTGGAGTTCGAATTTTACGGGTTTGTTTTGATCTAAATATCTTTGGTGATTGAATTTCGACAAAGAACCCTATTCACAATAAACCATTTTGAGTGAGATTTATAAGGCAAAATATATCTATCTTGGTTGATCCTTTCATCTCACTGACGGTTCTTTTTTATCTCTGATTCAGGTTGCCAATTATTTGTTCGATTGAAGGGAATAAAAGTTCCAGGACTTAATGGGTTCAATGGGAGAGTCTTCCCCTGAAACAAGATACAAGAAGCCCCTAGGAATACGATTTGTGGAGTACGTTAAAGGATCGGGCATCTCGTACAAGACTCATCAAGCGCTTGTCCTAATAATAACATTCTTTGCATACTTGACCTACCATGCGACAAGGAAAACAACCAGTGTGGTGAAGAGCGCCCTCGATCCACAATCTCCTGATGTAGAATTGCAATCTTCATTCTCTTGGAGACGGGCTTATGCTAACAAGCCGCTAGAAAAGACTATGCTTTTGGGGACGGGGAATCTCGGAGCTGGTTGGGCGCCCTTTAATGGTGCCGATGGAACAGCATTGCTTGGGGAGCTCGATGTGGCTTTTCTGTTTGTTTATGCTTCGGGAATGTTCTTTTCTGGACATGTGGGAGATAGGATGGATCTTAGAATATTTCTGACCATAGGAATGGTTGGAACTGGTGTGTTTACAGCCCTTTTTGGAGTCGGATATTGGGCAAACATACACCTGTTTTATTACTATTTGATTGTCCAAATGCTTGCGGGATTATTCCAATCGACCGGATGGCCGTCAGTCGTTGCAGTTGTTGGGAATTGGTTCGGGAAAAAGAAAAGGGGACTCATAATGGGTATATGGAATGCTCATACTTCTCTTGGTAACATTACAGGTTGTGTAGTTGCTTCAGTAATGTTGAAGTATGGGTGGGGATGGTCCATGGTTGTTCCTGGATTAGGTATCGTGTTTGTCGGTTTGGTGCTATTCCTTTTCTTACCTGTTAGCCCCGAAACCGTCGGAGCTAGTATTGACAATGAAGAGGTGCATTCTCCTAGAAAAGAAGGGGATGAACTAGCAGTACCTTTGTTGCAGATAAAATCGGATGATAGACATGCTGTGGGATTCCTAGAAGCATGGAGAATTCCTGGGGTTGCTTCCTTTTCCCTTTGCCTTTTCTTTTCTAAATTGGTGGCCTACACATTCCTCTACTGGCTCCCATTTTATATTAGTCATACAGGTACTTGAACTTCCAAGTTTGCATTACTTTGAAACTCAATCTTTTGTCACTCGAGCTTACATAATATAATGTATTCATTCTGAATGTTGCAGCCATTGAAGGGAGGTACTTATCGAATGAGGAGTCCGGTAACTTGTCCACATTGTTCGACGTTGGAGGGGTTGTGGGAGGGATCCTTGCGGGCCACATTTCTGATCGGTTAGATGCAAGAGCCATAACAGCAGCGAGTTTTATGTACTGCGCCATACCGGCTCTCTTCTTCTACAGAAGCTATGGGCACGTGTCGATGACTCTAAACATCGTACTCATGCTCATCACCGGCATGTTTGTGAACGGGCCGTACGCTCTCATAACAACTGCAGTTTCTGCTGATCTCGGAACACACAGCTCGTTGAAGGGGAACTCAAGGGCCTTAGCTACGGTGACTGCTATAATCGACGGAACGGGATCGATTGGGGCTGCTATTGGACCATTGCTAACAGGATACATATCGACTAGTAGCTGGAGTGCAGTATTTACAATGCTGATGGGCGCGGCTCTGATAGCCGGCCTGCTTCTGACGAGGCTCGTTATGGCTGAGGTGGCTGGGAAGATTCAAGGTATGAGGACGCAAGAACTTCCTAGATCAACGCCTGCTGAAATGGAGGTATGATTGGTCTACACAAGATTAAAGAAGGTGGTTAGAAGATAATCTGAGGTTGAGATGTAGACACGAGCTCTTGCCTGCGTTTGATGATTTGAGATTGCCATGGATGGGAGCAAGTCGTGATTTCTGTGTACATTATTGTTTTTGAGTGTGGAATCATTCATTGCTCTTCCAAGAAAAGGGCCACAGAGGATATTGATGGTCCTCAATATAGACTGTAGATTTGTCTTTTGTTTGTAATATATATGAAAAAGGGGTTCTTTTATTTATTACCTTTAATGGAAGGATATATAATATATTCACACTCCAATTCGATGTATTTTTTCAGTTGTGATTTCTGAATTGGATGAGATGAATTCTCTCTCAACTACAATTTTCAATCAAACAAGTCTATTCGACTTTTGTGCTTTTTTGTGATGGATATTACCTTTTCCTTTTTTTAATTGAGGGTTGATTTGAAAAGAGAAAAATATATCTTGAAGGAATTACAAACAGAAGAACTTTTGCACGGTGAAATAGAGATTAATGTTGAAATAAGCTCCAATTTAAACTTAATACTATATTAAATTCAGAATTGATATAACAATTAACAATCCAATAAATTAAAATCCTCCTTGATTGTTAAATATCTGTAGTTAGATTGGAGTTAATGGTAAGGGACCAGGATCACCAAAACTTCTGACAAATAAAACAAGTTCAATTATCGGTGTTACCTAATTTTCCATAAATAAAAATGTGACCAATTCCTTCCTTCGTCATTCTAAAGACTAAACGAGATTCATTCATTCAAAAGTCGATTGTTTAGTCGGTGGAGTGAATGCAATATGAATAAAAAGAAAATATGTAACCACTCAAATATGCTATTCTCTTAGTTCACATTTTATATTGAACTGAGTATATTATAATAATAAAATGTATTAACTAAGGGGAGTGTATTGATTATGGATTATGTGGGATTATTATAGACTTTTAAAATTGAGGTAATAGGTAAAATTACTCACTTTTATAAAATAAAAATAAAAAATACCTACTTAAAAATAAAAAATAAAAAATACCCACTTTTTATAATAACATGATGAATTTCATCATGTGATCATGTTATTTTTACAATAACATGATGAATTTCATCATGTGATCATGTTATTCAAGTTATTTTAAATTTGAATAACATGAACACATGATCAATTTCATCATGCTATTGTAAAAAGTGGGTATTTTTTATCTTTTATTTTTAAGTTGGTATTTTTTATTTTTTACTTATCAAAATGGGTATTTTAGCATTTACCCCTTTAAAATTTGGGTGTATTCAATTCAAATTTTAAAAAGTCCTTCAAAATTATGAGATATTCAATACGGATTTTAAAAAGTCTTTTAAAATCTTTAGGTATTCAACAAGACCTTAATAGTTTGGATTTTCATGGATTTTCTTTCAAAAATATACATAAAATGTACTATAAAAAATCTCTCCTAATAACCAGAAATTTTAATAGATTCTTTCAAAAAAATTTACAAACCCGATTATGGATGACAATTTAGCTCCGTCCGACCCAAGTCTGACCCGACATTAATATAATTAATATATAAATTATAAATTAAATATAGTATAAATATATTATTATAATTAATATATAATAAATATAAATTAATATGTATATTAAATACACATATACAACTAAATTAATTTGGATTTAATATTTATTTACATTTAAATCTATAATAAATGTTAAAATATATAAAATGCAATTAAAAAATAATTATATATTTCTTATATATTAAAAAATATATTTTAAAAAATTAATTAAAAAAATCGCGGGTCTGGCCCGGGTCCATCCAATTCATATGGGTTTGGGCTTGGGCCTAATTTTTCAGGCCCGATTGGGCCATGGGCCTGTATATATAACCGCGGGCCGGATTTGGGCATAGGAAAGTCCGGCCCAACCCAACACGGTATCATCCCTAAACCCGACCTCTTTCTTCTATTTCGAGCCCCTACTAGAAATGATAATTTTACACGGTCCGACTCAAATTGTCCAAGCCCGACCCGATGACATTATGGTCGGGTTTAGGCTAATGTTTAGGCCCAACATATCCAAGCCCGACCCAAATATTTAAATGTCTTATATTAAATCATAAATTTAAAATAATATAAATATAATTATTATTTTTAATGTATAATAATAATAAATTAATAGACATTAAATAAAATATATTAGTAAAATAATATAAATATCATCATTGTTATTAATGTATAATAAATAGAAATATTAATGAATATTAAAATATATATAAATATATTTTAAAATAAATTAATTATATATATTAAAAAAATAATAAAGTAAAAATAAAATACGGATGTCCGCCCATTTACATGGGCCTGAACTTGGCCTTGAATTACAAGTTCAGTTGGGCCATGAACCAGGCTTGAGCCCATCCACAAAACTGCATGTCGTGACTGGGTATAGGAAGTCCGGTCCAACCCGACCCATTGTCATCTCTAGTCCCGTATTGTATGAAAGTTTATGTAAAAAAATATATTCTATAATCCTATCAAATCTATAAAAACCCATGGAAATCAATAAAAAAGTATGTGAAACTCTACGGTCTAAATGCATAAACATTTTAAAGTCCAAAAAAATCCAATAGAATCTTAATTAAATACACTCCCTAAATTTGCATGAGAGAATATATTATTAACAATTTCGTTTTTGTTACAATTCTGTCCCAAATCATTACTTTTTATTCTTCTACAAAATTTATTCTATAACACATAATCTCACATGAACTCAAAATGGCCTTGTTGTGTATATAAAGAAAAAAAAAACAAATAAACTCTACTTGTTGAATATAACTCAATCCGTCTCATTATTTCTAATTTGGTCTTTTAGATATGTAAAATAGAGAGAATAAATAAAAAGTAAAGAAAATGATACAATTCATAATTTAAAAAAAGATATTTATATATTTTTAGAAAATAAGTCATTCACATCTCAAATAAGTCAATAGTAGCCCATAACAAATCTTAACCATTTGCACACCACCACCCTCCCAAAGAAGGAAAACATTACCTGCAATATAAATAATTGGAGATATGATTTTATCAGAATACTGCTAATGGACACTGATTTTGGCTTAGGAACTTGTGAGTGCAAAACAATATATTCTGCAAAGATGATGATGCTTCTTCACCTGGATAAAACTGCCTTAGCCCATGTGCTATATCTACTGTGATCTTTAACCCTGAACAACGAAAAGGAAAAAAGACAAAAAAAGTAGAAGGGAGAAGTATCAACTGATAGATTACTGGAAGGGAAACAACTGTACACTAAAAAGACCACTTCAAGATAAGAGCTTCACTTCAAACTATTTGATTGTGAAAATGTTGAAGTGTGTATAGATTTATTAAATAGAGCAAGGGAAGTGCTAAAGCCAATTCCAAGGAAGATAATACTCTCTCCATCCCGTCTCATTTATAATGACACAATTTCATTTTTTTTGTTTGTACCATTGATCTCGGCATATTACCAAAAATGGGTTATTATTAGCCCAAACAAGAAGCAGCCTAATCCTGTTAACTTATCCCTGACTAATTAAAATGTTAAAATAGTGACTACACAGTTTCAACTTACAGGTATATATCTTCTTGATTAAGTTCTGGAAACAAATTGATGTAAAAGCGAAAGCCATCCGGACTGACATCTCTACAAAGCAATCCTGCATGGAAAACTAGTCAGAAAGTAACCAACCAGACCAGTATTAAGCACCTGAAGATCAAGATGATAAATCAATATCATGCCTTTTGCTTCAGCAGCAAGCAGATATTCTTTAGCCATAGCTGGAGCAACCCCCAGTGTCCTCGCAGCATCACCGGCAGTGATTCCATTTGACAAGGCCTCTGGCTTCATTATCAAAGACGCAATCCTGGAAAATACCTGGACATGAAAAGCATGTCAGAGACTCAGAATAGAAAAATTTAAGTCTAAGTACTTGAGCAATTAAATCTCTCACGGACAAATCAATGTTAATATTACTAAGCTAATCCCATTTTATGTAGTAAATTAAGATAAAGTAGTTGATGTTTTTATTTTGAACCAGAGCAACTTCTTCACACCTAAATTATAGCAACGGGAATTTTTCGTGCATCTGTTAGTTAAAACAAATTTTGACTCAATCACTAGCTCATACATTTCTTCAGATTATACACAACTTTCAATTAATCATGAAATAAGTAGCTTAATGCACATTGATGCTCGATTGTTCTTCAAAAGAAAAATGGAAGCAATTTTCATTAGAAGCTCCAAAGTTCTATAAACACGAATCTAAAGTATCCAGAATTACCAGACAACATCATGAAGTGGAGAGAAATTATAAGCTAGTGAAAAAAAATTGAATCCAGAATTAAACATATGAAGAAAAATCACCTCTTCGTCACTGTGAGATTTACTCTGGATCACCATGACGCCACTGTCAAATTTACGAAGCATAACAGGGCTGTTCAGGAGGGATAAAGTAGAGTTATCAATCATCTTAGACAAACAATATCTGCCAGAGGCTTATTCAACAATTTCCAAAAACACATATATTAATAAAAGATACGCACACATCAAACTTTTCCCAGAGAGAACATGCTTGCCGTAGATCATCAGGAGAGATTAACTCTGTCAAAAAACAAAATGATTAGAATAGTAGACTCTTAACAACAACTAAATGATTAGAAGCTGTTAAGAGAATAAGTAAATGAAGTGTCACCTGTGCCTCGGGCTCGATTGAACAGGCAATAGACATCTATCAGATTAATCATTCCTCCAGCTCTCTCCAAAGGTATCTTGATGAAATCTGCTAACTAACAACAAAATGTTCTTAGCCACAGTAGTTACATTAAGGGCATGTAATTGCCATTTTGAATTCTAGTGAATGGCAAAATGAATATAACCACAGAACACACCTGACGAGATAGCTGTTGATGATACAATGCACCAGCAGACTCCTTTGTGACCGGGGATACAATACCAACACTCAATAACCAATCTTGCATCTCCTTAGTACCCATCTCCTCATCCTCAGCCCCACTAGTTTGATTATTTGACCCTGAGAGAAGCTTTGATCTCATTTTCTCAGCTAGCATCACCATCTCTTTTGCTTTGCTCTGCATTCATAGAGACATAAACTTTATGAGGCAAGAAAAGTGGATCATTATTGATGAAATAACCATTCTCAGTATATCAAGATCACCAATATTCCATCTTTTTCATTTTGCTCTGTTTTATAACATTGACAGAGAATACTTTACAAGGGATCATGAGACCATCATATTATCAGATGCAAATAACTTCTTTTTTGGACAGAACTGCTGACCACCCAATTACTAAAAATTTTACTAATCCATATTACTTATTATAGAAAGAGAATCAAAACAAAAAATTTGGCTAATAGTCTTACTGCTGATATAACCGGGGATAAATGCAAAAAGTATCTTGCTTTGAGAAAACAACAGTATCGTTTAGCCAAGAAACCATAGAATCCGACATAAGCAAAAGATTTGCACAAACACACTTACAGACCATAAGAGCATTTAAATCCTGAAAAGCATCCTGCAAGCTCTTATCAGTACTCTCCCACAACTCCTGCTCCTTTCTCAGTATCCCCGCCAACCCCACCACCGGCATTCGCACCGCCAAAGACCCGGAACTCGATCCTTCACCATGCCCCGAACCCGACCCGGCATCCGGCCCGCTGGCGACCCATGCCCTTCCTCTCCAAGCATCCCAAAATTTCCCCAAAAACGAATCCGGGTCGGTCTTCCCTCTCACTACCAAGGTTATAACCAAAGACCTGGGGCCGCCACTCTCTGCCACGCCCCCCTCCGGCGTGGCGGCGACCTGAAAGCGAATCCTGGGGCTGTGGAACATGGATTTGATCGATTTTTTTGCGGAGAATATGTTTTGGACGGCGGAAAGAGGGATGAAGCAAGGAGAACCGGAGTTATCCGGCGGGATCCAAAGGAGGCGGAGGGTGGTGAGTATGAGGACACCGGCCTTGAGGTGGGGGAAGGTGGGAGAGTCATCGCAGAGGAGGTCGATGGCGGAGAGGAGGGAGCACTCTACTTCACCGGGTTTTAAGACAGGGCGGCCGCTCGCCGTCAACTCCGCCGACGGGAGGAAGGCTCCGGCCATGGCGAATATTCGCAGAAGAAAGAGAAATGATTGTCAACTCAAATTGTGAAGCAAGTATCGATAATTATTTTGTAGCTCAACTTCCTCTTTACTTATGCGCAAATAGCAAAAAGGCAATTCATTCTCGTTTAAAAGGGCCAACTCCAAATTAAGCAAATTTAAAGGATCAGAAGACTAATTATGAAATATATAAACTCCCAATATCAGACATGCTTCTTCAATTCAATAGCAAACTTAATTAATATTGTATGTGAACTTGGAAGTTGAGAGTTTTATTGTTGTATTGCTATCACAATCACACATACATATAATATTCCCACAACCAGTATTACAACTGAATAATGCTTCTACTCTTTAATTCAATCCAATGGTCCACTTCCCTTACACCTTACGAGAGGTAACCCCACTGGTTCCTCAAACACATCAGAGAATTCGTCCAGTAGTGGCTGCAAATCAGAAATAATACCCTCTGAATGGGATGTGTCATTAAGAACATAAATCTCATCTATAGTATGCAACTCATCATAACCAAAAGTCCCAAAATCATATCACACCCTTCATTCCTTAACAGTTGGGAGAATATTGAAACTCATGCCCTTGTACATACCATTTGAAATCAGTGGCTCTTTTAGTGCTAAGTAACTTATAGTCATTAGCAACTCGGTCCAAAAGAGGTTTAGCCGTATGAGTAGTACACCCCAATTTCTAGTTGTATCTTCTTGTAAAAGAACACAGTGTACTATCAGTATCCAATAAGATATGCAACTGAAGCTTGTCAATCTTTCCAACCACCCTCATAGAATCAGAATGAAAGACATTTGCACCTCTTCCACAACAGGAACACCCTCTTCCACAATCTGGTCATGATCAGTGCATGTGTCCTCTTGATGGTAGAACAACTCTTCATCTGAGTCATTACATCTATGACGTGGGAGGACGTATTTCTCATCACAATTGTAACATAAACCATTTTTTCTTCTTGCAGCCATCTTAGCAGAGGTAAGGAGTTTGGTAGTTGTTTTGGACAGTGGAGTATGATGCTCTTGGTGGAAACAGATTGGTAAGAAGGGGTGGTTTCTACTCCCTTGGCACTAGTCATAGTACCTGAGTTTGTGTCCATAAAAGGCCTGGAATGTGTTTTCACTTTCCTAGCAATAGCTTCCAAAGTATGTTATTGTTTCTTGCCTAAATCAATAGTCTGATCAAGGTCTTGGGCTAAAAAAACTCGTAATAAAGTAGTCCTCATTAAATTTACTTGCATCCTCCATCATCACCTCAAACCTCTCCACGTTATCATCATTTGATCATGTTTGTTTTAATTTATTGAATTTGACAATAATGTTGGAAGCCCTCAGATCCTCAAAGCTGGCACAAATCACTTCTAAAAAATGTTTCCAAGCGATCCCAATATCACTCATATTCAGATTTGATGTCATGATAAAGCTTTCACATCAAAGTGAATAGTGTAATGACCCAGATTTTTAAAATTCGCACATATATATTATATTTAATATTATAGATTTTGAATTATTATTTTATTAATTTAAAATTTGAAAGTATATTTATTAATTATGATTGTTATATTTTCATGGAATGCTATATATTATTTTATTATAATATAACCCTAATCCTAAAAATTCGCATTTCTCATATATATTTAATCCCATAAATTTTTATTTTTCTCCTACAACAAATTGTACATTTCACTTCCAGCTACTTTCATTATTATATCTTTCAGATTTTTCTATAGTGTAGAGAGAAAAATAGTTTCATCCTTAAATGAGATAATTCAATTATATTTTATTATTATAATTATATATATACGTATAGTATATGTAATTTGTGTTTCTTATATATATATATATATACACACGTGAGTGTGCAGTATCATATATATAAGTGTGCAGCGTGTGTGTATATATATATATTTATGTATTGAGCGTGTGTGTTCATATATATGTATGTGCGAGTCTATAATATATATACTTCTAAGTGTGCGTCTGCATGTGTTTAATTTATATATATATATATATAGATTATTAAATTAAAATTTCATTTTTATTTTAGGTGCGATTGATCTATTAATTATTTAGAAAGTTATTTTTACTATTGAGAAAATAATATTTTAAATTAAGAAAAATACGGGACGTTAGACATATTAGTCAGTTGTAATTTTGGTTGTGGAAATATTATATGCATGTGTGATTGTGATAGCAATAGAATAGTACTTTTCTGTCCTAATAAGCATGACACAAAATTTTTGGGCACGGTTATTAAGGAGAGTGATAAAGTAGTGTAAGAGTAATAAAGGTGATATGATCCACACCTAAAAAGGATTGACTTTTAATATTATAGGAATATGTCAAGTTTAATGAAACGTTCAAATAAGAAAATTGTGTCAAATTTCGTCTAGCGAATGTTAAGAGAAGAAGAGGGAGAGGTATATGATTTTCTTGTACTTTCCAAATTCAGATACAATATTAATTTAACTCTCAACATGCAAAACAATAAACTTCTCATAATAAAAGCGTCTTTTACAAAAGAAAAACTATAATTAAAATCAGCTTTATTCTTTCACATCCTCCATCTTGCCACATGGACGGCTCAAATTAATCCACACTCCATCACTTAGGCATCCATCCTTCTTCTCTTCCAAATTCACTTCCATTCCTAACCCCAACATTTCTTCTTTCTTCTCCTTCAGCCATTCCCTCGCCAACCACGATAACAGCCTAATGATCACTTCAGAAACCTAAATTGAATGAAATCAAAATGATCACTGCACCCCGCTCAAGAAGAAATAAGATGATCCAAAATGCATCGCCTTCATCCCCTATTCCCGAAGAACTAATCAAAGAAATATTGCTGAGGCTTCCTGCAAAATCACTTTGGAAGTTTAGGTGTGTCTCCAGAGGGTGGCTTTTCTTGATTTCAAGTTACGATTTTGCCAAGTCCCATCTAAAATTTTCAAATAACAACAATTATGAGCAAGGTAGACTTATTGTTAGCTACGGTTATTCCTCCCCGGATTTATACTCTTGTTCTTTACGACCTACTGGTGAGAAAACTGTTTATACAGGTTCTATTTACCCTGATATTGATATGCTCCCTGATGTTGTTGGATTTGATAATCCATTTCGTAGCATTCCTAGGGTGGTATGGGAGTTGGGTTCGTGTAATGGCTTGGTTTGTGTAGTTGAGTCATCAAAAACTTTGATTTTGTGGAATCCCACAACCGGAAAGTACAGGGAGTTTCCGTTCTCTAGTAGGGAATCGAGATTCAAAGAGGATATCCGAGGATATGGGTTTGGTTATGATGAGTTGCATGATGATTATAAGGTGGTGGAGGTTTTGAATTTAGCTGCTGCCATGTCTTTGGTGGAGCCTCGAGTTATGGTTTATAGTTTGAGGAATAATTGCTGGAAAGCGATGAATTGGTCAAATGAAATTTTGGTTATTGGATCGGGCCTTTTTCTGAATGGGGCCATTCATTGGTTAGTGCCTTGTGTTTGGAGACCACCTAATTGGGCGATTGTTTCCTACGATCTTGCTTTGGAGACGTTTGTTGAATTGCCGATTCCTGTTATTGAAGATGGTTCTGTCAGACTTGAGATAAAGGTTCTAGGTGGCTGCATTTCTTTGTGTTATGAAAATAAAATGTTGTTGGATGTGTGGCTTTTGAAGGAATATGGTGTGGTGGAATCATGGACTAAAGTTGTGCAGATTCCTTTCTTTGCGGATACTGGGGGTTCCTATTATATTAGACCTAGTCCATTGCTTCTGATGGTGGATGGCCAGATGCTGATTAAATATGGGTCCTACTTAAGATTATATGATCCTCACAACCCACAAATTCACCAAGTGCCAAAATATGAAGTTAAGGCTACAACATATTTTGAGAGTCTAGTTTCACCATATTTGGATGATGAAGTGATCGTTGGAAGAACATTGTCCAAAGATGTCATTACAGAGATCCTCTTAAGATTACCAGTGAAGTCGCTCCTGCGCTTCAAGTCTGTTTCAAGAGAATGGCTTTATTTAATTTCAAGCTCAGATTTTGTGAAGGCCCATCTCAAGAAATCAACCAAGAACAATGTACACATCCATGAAAAACTCATCTTTGGCTCAAGTGCCATCCCCCTGGATCTATATACTTATTCAATATACTCATTGGTTGAGGGCTCTAATTTAAGCACTCCTATGTACCCCACTACTGATAAAAGTTTACCATTCGATCAAGTAAGGTTTGATTGTTATTTTGCTGAGTCGGATGATTTGATACGGCTTGTGGGATCTTGTAATGGTCTGGTTTGTGTGTCCTTGACCCCTAACACCATCATTTTGTGGAATCCAACCACAAGAAAATCAAAAATTTTACCTGACTCTGGTACAGATTTGGAATTTGATTACTATAGCATCATATGGGGTTTTGGTTATGAAGAACTGCACAATGACTATAAAGTGGTGGAGTTTTTCGGAGCTGATTGTGAGACAACAGGTGTGTATGAGACTCAAATAAAGGTTTACAGTTTGCAGACCAATTCTTGGAAGATCATATCAAATTGGCCTGGTGGGGATACATTTGGTGGCACAGGCAAGTTTCTAAATGGTTCCATCCATTGGTCAGTGTGTGACTTAGATAGCACAGTTGAGTGGGTTATTGTTTCTCATGATCTTGCCACGGATGCCTTTGTGCAAGTATCGATGCCTAATTTTGATGGTAATGATGATGTCAGAGTAGATCTGAAAATTTTAAACGGTTGTCTAGCTGTGTGCTGTGAACATAATGTTTACATGGATATATGGGTGATGAAGGAATATGGTATCAGTGAATCATGGACTAAACTGGTTCACATCCCATTTTTTTTGGATTTCATGGATCATGAGTTTGTCAGACCTTCTCCATTGTTTTTGTCGATGGATGGAAAGATTTTAATGAACTATGGATCAACCATAAGTATATATGATGCAAGTAGCTCAGCTGCCCCTCAATTTGGTACTGATTTTGCAGTACAGGCAACTACCTTTTCTGAGAGTCTAGTTTCGCCAAATCTTGTTGATGAAATCATCTTTGGACTGACATTGCCTCAAGAAATAATTACAGAAATCCTCCTGAGATCACCTGTGAAGTCTCTCATGCGTTTCAAATGTGTTTCAAGAGAATGGATGTCGCTAATTTCAAGCTCTAATTTTGTGATGGCCCATCTCAAATTTTCTACGAAAAACAACGTATACAACCATGACAAGCTCATATTTGGATCCAGAGCCTTTGACATGGATCTCTACTCTTGCTCTATGCACTCTGTGTTCAATGGTTCTATGTTGGCTGATCCTATTTACCCTGTAACTGATGAGGATTCACCATTTGATCTTGTTTGTTGTGATAATCTATTAGTTGATCCAGGTGACTCAATATGGTTTGTGGGTTCCTGTAATGGGCTGGTTTGTTTGTCTGCATATGATAACACCATCATTTTGTGGAATCCAAGTACTGGAAAATCAAAATGGATTCCAGAATCTGGCACAGATTTGAATTTTGATTACTTTGGCATCACATATGCTTTCGGTTATGATGAAACGCAGAATGACTATAAGGTGGTGGAATTTTTTACTGTTGTGCGGGAGACGGGTGCTTATGAGACTGAAGTAAAGGTTTACAGCGTGAGGACTAATTCTTGGAAGGTTTTGTCAAATTGGCCGGGCAGGGATACATTTGGTGGGCCCGGAAAGTTTCTAAATGGCGCAATCCATTGGTCAGTATGTGACTTTGATAGAGCAGCTAATTGGGTAATTGTCTCCCAAGATCTTGCTACGGATTCCTTTATTGAGTTACCTATACCTGTGCCTCTGCTTGATGATGATGATTTCAGAATGACGGTGCACGTTTTAGGAGGTTGCCTTGCTGTGCACTGCGAACATAATGTTCACATGGATGTATGGGTGATGAAGGAATATGGTAAGAGAGAATCATGGACCAAAGTGGTTCGCATCCCATTTTTTCTCGATTTTAGGGATCACGAATTTTTCAGGCCTTGTCCACTGTTTTTTTCAGTGGACGGCAAGATAGTGATTAACTATGGATCAACTATACGATTATATGATCCAAGCAACCCAGAGTCCCATCACTTTAGTGGTACCTTTGAAGTTGAGGCTATAACATACGTTGAAAGCTTGGTGTCACCTGATCTGGATGAGCAACATTATCCCTAACTTCATTTGGAGCTAAATTACTTTGTTGATGACATTTTCTCATTTTCGGGCATCCTCTGGAGTCGCTGCCAGATGCTAGCAATCAAACTCAAGTAAGTTGAGAGAAGTGATCGTGTTCTATTTGCAATATCTTTGCATCTCAAAAATTTTGAATCATCGTGCATGTTTAGATATGATTGAATGAGTCATTTCCTGAAGTCCTTGAAACAATCAGCAATATATGGTGGCTTTCTCATTGTTTTTTATTTTCTTTTAATTTCGATTTATATCAGTCGTCGACTAACTCTTGGCTTGTCCCGCTTGCAGTTGCTGTTTTTGGGAAACATGAGATGAGTAGTGTTTGGAGAACAGAAGTTGGAGAGTCAAAAGGTATACTGGCAAATGGCATAGATAGCTATTTAATCGAATGGTTTGTTCCATTTAGATACTGGTAGGTTTTGTGAGGACATATTTAGTGTTGATATTAGCTGCAAATTTATGCAGTGATTAAGTTCTTGTTTCAGTGGTAAGTAGGTTTTGTGAGGACATATTCAGTGTTGATATAACTGCAAATTTATACAGTGATTAAGTTTTAGTTTCAGTGATCAGTGGGTTTTGTAAGGAAATTTAGTGTTGATATAGATGCAAATTGATGCAGTGATTAAGTTATTGTTTCAGTGGTATGTATCTTTCTTTGTTAAATTATATAAACATCAGATGACAGGACCTTATATAGACATAAGAATCCTCGAATAATATCATCTATTTCTTTTACCATTAATTAATATTATCCATGACTAGTACAAAATAAGATGATCGCCACCAATTGGTTGAGGTGATACCCAGAAAATTCTGAGAAAAAGGAAACAACAATTGCATATGGATTGTAATTTTAGGAGACCTAAAGATAGGGTGTCCTAACCATCCTACTGCAATTCCATCTCCAATCCGACCTCTTACTCAAAAGCCAGGGACCACGGTGTGAAGAAGAGGAAGACAGGTCATCGGAAGAGAGCAGAGGTGATAGGAAAGGAAGACTCTTACCATCGATTCTCTTCTTTGTCATTAAGGTCCAAAGAGGCCAGAAAGAAAAATCTGATGATAATGATGGTCTGCCTAACTTGAATTCAACTATGAATTCCAGTCTGATGATGATGGTCTAACTTGAATTCAACTATGAATTCCAATAAACGTGTTACCAAACCTTTCTTATCGGGGGAACACCAGACTTTCCTTATTGGCGGAGACGAGACGACAGAACATGATTTGTGATTAGTGACGATAAATCAAAATGTCCGAACAGTGTAGGGGATGGGATCATTAAATGGAATAGAAAGAAATTTAAAAATAATGAAACACAAATAAATAACTAAATTAAACTCGCATGCCATAAAAATACATTGGAAGTTACACACCAGAAAGGCTACTTTTTCCCTACCTGTCATTTCTACCTATTTATCTATCCTATCTATTACAAACTGTTTTGTTGCAAGACTCCCACTTCTAAGGACAACTGTTAGCCAAAAATTATTCTTTACTCCTCCAGGATGTTGGCACCAAAAATTATCTGATTGCCAACATCTTCATATAGCAGCAGTCCACAAAAACCATTTCCTCATACATCAACAACACAGAGATTGCTCACCTCCATATCTAATATCTATCCACTGCCCCATCTTAAGGGAGTCATCTAACATCAACATATATCCGAACATTATTTACAGACTAAAGCATCAAAATTAATGTGGATTGCGTTTTGACTTCCTCCGCCTGCCAAGAAGTTTCAGCATGTTGTCGGTGACATCAGGCGGAGAATTAAGATCTTCTGCATGGTTACTATTCTCAGATGTTTGGGTCAACCATGCCAATGCTTCTATAGCAGCATCTTTTTCTGCCAGGGCCTTATTCTTCTTTGGTTTCCCCACAAACTGCATGCCCTTGAACTCCACCAGCGCCCTAAATTCGTTTGTTTTGAGATGCTTGGTTTTGTACTTGGGAGGTGAGTGGCCAGCTCTCATCAACAGTGTCTGAAGCAAGCTCTTAGGATTTGTTCCATCTTTTGTAAACCTCTCTTTGTCAGAAGGTTCTCGGGTTTTCTTGCTATCACGGCCGAAGACGAACCTCCCTTCGCACTGGTCACCCGATACCAACTCCTGGACAGCAAGCATGAGGTACTTACCTTCCTTGTGGATGTCCATGCTGGGATTTTCAAGCTGCATTTTCATAATTCATAAGTGTATGTCCGTCAACTAAACTACAACAACATGTTAAAGTCTAATAGATTTTCAAGCTGCATTTTCATAATCTATTAGCCCGATTAGTCAAAATCAGTAACATCTTCCTTTGTACCTACCCCACGTGTGTAACCGGATCCACGTATGCATGATTTTGACTAAAATATAGCCTGATGTATTCAATTACGAAAAAATGGTAGTACTTGTATTGTGGGTCAGATTTTAAAGTTCATGTGCAATCCCAGAAATGGTGGTTAGTTTGTGTATTTACAGGCAATTATCCCAATATAAAACACCAACTATTCTTAGTTGCTTTACTAGCTCTGTAAAATGTCCATATTGCACATATGTTTTTGCTAAAAATACAAGAAAAGGAGTATCAAATCAAACTCAATACCACAATGACAGCTCTTATGATACTTATCATAAATGATACGATGTGTAACTTGTTAGTTTAAAAGGGAACATTACAAATTAAAACTTTATTTTATTTTCTGATTTATTTACTTTTGTTGGGGGTGGGGATGATATTTTGGATCACAATTAACAGAACAGAAAAAAAGACAACAGAAGTTGGAAAAGAAAGTAATAAACAGATCAAACACTTACTATATGTGATCCAATTTTTTTAATGACAGAAAACAAAATGTAAATTGATGCGGAATGCACAATCAAAATGGAAATATTTACCTTTTTCCTTAAAATCTTATCTACCTCCTCCTTGAGTTTCACATAGCACTCTGACAAGCTTGGATCCATGAAAAATTCGACATATCCTCCCAACATTTTAAGAAGCCCTCCCTGAAATATATATAAAACAAGCAGGCTAACAACCTTTTTCACACTTATTGACATCCACAAGAGCATTAGCTGAAATGAGAATTACCGTAGCACCACTCTCCAGTTTGCCACCAAACAGGATCAGAATAGAATCAGATACTCCAGTTGAATCACGTATAAAAACAGTATTGACTTTCACCTTCTCACCAAATACTAACCAAGGGTATTGTATTGTTTGGTAACGTGCATTCACAGAATTCTGGACCAAATCAATACAAAAAGATCATTACTTTAACTATAATAATCAGTTGCACTGTTGCATAAAGGAAACAACATCTTCTACAAATAATGAATACATCAGGCTATATTTTAAAAATATCATAAAGCCATACCAAAGGATTCTGATGATTGCGAATAAATATCATAAAATTCTAAAAATAGAAAGTTCAGAATTATACAAAGAGGCACTCTCTCCCAAAATTGAACAATAAATCATTCTATTATTGCTGGATTAAATTTCTCCTTCACTTAAATATATTTTTCTGTTTTCATCCATAATAGAATTTTTTCATGAAGGACTGCCATGGACTACAAAATCAAGACTAAAATAATTTTAGGACTATAATGCTTGATTCCAACTCAACAAAGTTAACAGACCTCTTGGTGGCTATAATGATAGACAAAATAGCATTGTCCTCTCCGTAGAGGTCATTTAATGTGCTTAATTAGCTTGGATATACAAAAATAATAGACTAATATACCATTCTACCTCACACTCCAAATGATGGAGAAACTTGTGATGATGTGAGTCCCAGATAAATTTCATAATTCATGATAACTTGTATTATTATAAGTATCCAACTAGTGGAGGTGTGATCTGAGAAATCACCTATGTAATTCTTCGAATACTCAATCATGTGTATTGTAATACTATGACGATATATCCTCTTCAGGTTTTATAAAGAAAAACAAGACTTTTCCTCGACCCAAGTGATGAATTAGGATGAATGATTTAATGGAAATATATTATTGCCATATTAAGATGTAGTGTTCAAGGCTCAAAGTTTGAACAGTTCCAGTTTCCTATTTGATAGTGGTGACAACTGTTTGATGCAATCCATCCTTTACACGTGTTTCAAGCAAGATAATGACGCTAGTGGATAAGAGAATAAGCTTTGTGACATACCGCATAGAGGAACACTGGTCCATCATCAATTGTTTTGAAAGACATTGATGTCTCTCGAGGCTGTAAATAAAGAAAATAACAATGTGTTAACCGATTGAAATCATACTGTTGACTCCAAAAAGAACTACAAGTAATAGAACTCACCACTACAGAGACAATACCAGGAAATAGGCCTGAACAAATTACAGCACGAACCAACGGTTGATTGTGACTTAATCTATTATTAATTGCTCCATCTGCATCTAGCAATCCGGCATCTCTCAAGATGTAAGTGAACTGCTTACGAAGAGAATGGATAGCTTGAAGAGTTTGTAGAGAGAGGAAATTTCTCCAACAGTATTCATATGCTGATCCTTCTCTTTCAGCATCCTTCCATCCTTCATATGCACGAACAAGAGCCATATGATCACTATAGTCTTTCGCTGAGAATCTGGACTTAGCACTTCCAGCTAACTACAGTCAGATATTGAATCAGCTCATAAACCTCTCAATATGGGCAAGTAATTTCAAAGTTTTCTATGCATTTTGTGATAAAGAGTAAGTCTTTTTCTCTGAAATCTAAGGTGGAGATAAAGATCAGAAATTGGCTTGTCAGATGTAATGAGAAGGCAAAGGACTGATGCTTCAATTGAATGTAAAAATAACCATGCCTTCACTAAGAATACATGAAATACAGCATTCATTGACAAGGAAGAAACACATGTAAAATGTGCTAACTTACATCCTTTTTATCTTGCGGTAAAAGAAAAGGATCCCTGACACTGAGACCAGCCACAATTGTTAATATAGGGTCAAAGCAGCAAAAGATAGCACCCATGATTAGCATCTTTCCCAGCTTAGGATCCACTGGAAGCACGGACAGGAACTTTCCTGATTGCACAAGAAACAAAGCTCACATAATAAGAAGTGAAAGGGATGCATATTAAGAGTACGATAACATGCAGATATGTTGTTTAGTTTACATACCAAGATGGGTAAGGTTCTCATTTTCATCTAAAGCACCAATCATCTTCAAAAAACCAACAGCATTTTGAACCTGAAATGTTTATAGAAATTAACAAAGGTAACACTAAATGCATTGATAGATAATGTGAAGTTATTTGAATCCTAGCATCAGTCCCCTTCTCAAATCTCATCCCTTAATTCAATGCAAACAAAAGCATGTCAGATGTAATGAGAAGACAAAGTATGCTGTGCAAGCCCAATTTCATTTCCTAAAAAAGAAAACATGCAAATGATGAACTTCCCACTAAACTTTATGTACAGTTCTTCTCGTGTCAGGACTCAACATTGAGGCTTCATGAGTTTTATAAAATAATTCCTCATGCGATTGGATAGTCATTCTGAGCACACATAATGAAAAAACCGAACTACCGGAGTTGCTAAAGTTTTCTGTAACCCCTTAGGATACTATCTAGTAAAATCTTTCTTCCCCAAACTTGTAATTTATATTTATACAAGAATGAAGAGGTAATTCCTTACAGACAGTGGTGCAGGTGGCTGAAGAGCAGCAGAGATAAAATCTCCAATACTTTCAACTTGTAAACTTTTAATTTGCAAGCAGAGAGAGTTCAGTGGAGTTCTTAATAGTTCAGGGAGTTGATATTCAGCAAAAGCTTCATATACACATTGTGGATACAGGTGGTAGCACTCGCCTGGCTGTACACGACCAGCCCTACCCCTTCTCTGCAAGCCAAGCATGGACATGAGCAACATAATTTGCTAAATAAGGAGAAACAAGAATGATTACCAATATTGGAATTAGTGAATCAAGAAACGCTATGAAATATTTAAAGAATTAATGGTACCATATCACTTTTAAGTAAAACCTACTAGCAATTCAACAACTGTTTCACTATGCTACATGGTGCAGAAACCCTATGAAAGCTTTAGCAGAAAAGAGACGTCCAAATGCCCTGCAGACAATAGAACCAACTAATGTACTAATTGTAGTTCTTTCCATAGTGTAGCAAAAAACACCAGAATAGCTGTCTGATAGATAGCTTTTCATCTCACAGAACATATAAAACCAGTAAGCAAGAAAAGTTAAGAAAGATGTCTAACTCACTTGCCGAGCAGAAGCTTGAGATATCCATGAAGGTAGCAGACATGGAGTGTTATTTAGGGCATCATAAGTAGTTTCCTTTGCTTTTCCACAGTCAACAACAAAGACAACGTCATTGATTGTAATACTTGCCTCAGCCATATTCGTAGCAAGCACTATTTTGCGTATGTTGGGAGGTGGCCTCTCAAATATGAGTTTCTATAAGATAAATTAGAGGAGATGATAAGCAAAGAAAATTTCACTAAAAAATGTGAAGACTTTAATAAAAACAAAGGAATACCCTGTGGTCAAAGTAAGTTTAGCATCTCAAAATTGCTGGAGGTGAAAAATCATGAAGACAAATAATATGGTGCTTCAACTCAAGGAATTTAAATATTGGAATTAATTCAGGAGAAATTTTATATTCTCTTACTTCTCCATATTAACACATGATGACAAGCGGCATATAGGATTCAAAACAATGACAAAAAAGAAAGAAAACAAGGGCCAACATAAGAAAAATTGCAGAAATAAAGAGATAACTTTTATACTCTTATTTCTCCACACTCGCACATGATGACAAGTGGCACATATGATTCAAAACAATGAGAAAAAAGAATGAAAACAAGGACCAAGGTAAGAAAAATACAGCGAGAAAGAAAGATTGTGATGTTCAAGGTTAACAAATTCAAAAGAAGAAAATATGAACTTCAAAGTTTGAAATCTGAAGATCTAATACCTGTTCAGAGGTTGCCATTGAGCCATGGCAAGTAAGCAGCAGGACCCTATTTGGATCCCCTAAAAGAGGGTGAGCTTTTAATTGATCCCTCAAACAACTAATATCCTCCCAACCAGTCATAAATACCAGCACAGCCCCAGGGCGTTCCTTACGAGTTATGTGGCACAGTACAGCCTCTAAGAGGTTGAACCCAATAGAGTCGGGTATCCAGCACGATAATGACTCTTGTACTCTAGAGCTATAGTTCTCAAAATTTGATTTACTAAGAGCTTCCTGTCCATGGAACACATAGCACAAAGAAAGTTCATAAGAATTTATTGAAAATGCCACGTAACTGCAACAAGAAAATACTTTTCAACGCTGCTAAGTATTGTCAAATCATGCTTGCATTTCAGTTTTTCCAGAGGACGATAGATAGTTCTGAATTGGCATGTAAAACAGGGAAAACAAATAATAATACCAGAATCACATAGAAACAAAATAAGATAACTCTAAAAGTTATATTATTTTCCAAAAAGAATAGTCTCCAGAAGCAGTGGAGTAGCACATATGATTATCAGAATGGTTCTATGGCGTGCAGTTTCAGAGAAAAAATACCTACCTCGACAAGAGTCGTAATCTGATTTTTTCTTTTCCGTGGAGTAAGTTGTCTTTGTGTTTTCCAAAGCTTCTCTTGGCCATAATCATCTATTTGATTGAATGAAGTTATCTTATATCCCGTCATTTCCAGTATATCTTCCAGAAAACGGGCTCTTACAGGATAAGTGAAGCCCTGCATCCATATAGGGTATTTAATGCACAGCAATGAGGTCCCTACGTGGAGAACTACCATACATAATCCAAAAACATGAAGGCAAAATTATTAACCCGACTCTGTTGTGATTTTTGACACCACAAATTTTTAA
Source organism: Leonotis leonurus (assembly GCA_026898415.1). Lineage (NCBI taxonomy): Eukaryota > Viridiplantae > Streptophyta > Magnoliopsida > Lamiales > Lamiaceae > Leonotis > Leonotis leonurus. The sequence goes on along the minus strand of JAPKLX010000071.1, from coordinate 591,779 downwards.
GATTTAGGGAACTCCTATTTGAACTTACAGGTATGTGAATCATGGGTGCTCCACCAAAATAATTAGAAAATAAATCAGCATTCAGAGTGGCACTCATCAAGATTAATCTTAGATCCCGTCTTCGTGGAAGAAGATCCTTCAAGACAATCAACAAAAAATCTGGAAAAGGGAGCAGCATGTCAAGAATTTAATATCAACGTATAACAATATATAGGACCAAATCTATGTACATGTAAGAATTCACCTTCATTCATTCCCCGCTCATGAATTTCATCAACGAATACATGAGTTACGCCATCCAAGTTTCTATCACTCAAGAGCCTCCGGAGCAAAATTCCACTGGTGCAGAAAAGTAAATGTGTATTCTTGCCTTTCATTCCCTCTAATCGCACTTTATATCCAACCTATAAAGAAAAGCACGGTTTAACAACAGCAACTAAAAGAAAGATGTGGCAACTGGAAATTATCCAATCAGCACTGACTTAACTCAAAAGGCAAATAAACCACGTAATTTGAAAGTACATTAAATTAATGTGAAAACAGATAGCAGGCCTACTGATTCACCAAGAGGCTCTCCCCGCTCCGCCGAAACTCTTTCTGCAACAGTCATAGCTGATATCCTTCGGGGCTGTGTACAGATTATGTTACAAAACGCTCCCCTGCCAGACTCTATATTTGCCTCCAAAATATATTGAGGTAGTTGCGTGGTCTTACCACAACCAGTCTCTCCAGAAATCACCACAACCTATTTTTTACAAGGAATAGATGGAACTGACATGTGAATAAAAATCTTATTAAGGGAGTTACAATAACATGATCAATGAATTGTATTATCTTGAAGCTCAATTTTAATTTTTTAGGCCCAAGGATTGATCTTTTTATACGAGTAGCACCATAACACTACACCCTTTGGCATGCATGTTGAATTGTCACAATAGATCTCCATGGCACAAACCATTTTATGATCAATTCATTATCCAAAAGCTAAGGGGAAAAGAGAAACATCGAAGAATGTGATCTACGTCTTCGAATGTTTCCTACAAAAACAAGTTATACACCAGTTTGGGGAAAGAAGAATGAACAAGGTTCCTATGCCTATAACCATGATAAGACATGGAACTTCATAGGAAAAATTAGATAGCTTTAAAACAAAGAAAAAAAAGGAGACAAAGACGTTGGTAGTAAATATTGATTTGAAAGATGATATGAAAAAATAACAGATAGTCAAAACATGTTTTCTACATCATCCTTATATGAGATGAAATCCTTCAAATTGCCTGAGGAATGAACATGATTCTTGTAGTTCAGAGTATTTTAAGTGAAACGAATGTAAGTCACGAGAAAAGGAAGAGCAAAAGTACAAACTATAAACAAAAGGCAAACAGGAATAATAGGCTAGGTAAAAGAAGAAATCTAGAGATCATCACTTCCAGGGAACAGATGCTCCTCAACAAGAAAGCAAGAGCACCAAGTAGGACGAAGCAAAACCTAAAGTCCACGCTTAACTCTCAACAGGCAACAACACCAGTCTGAGGAACAAGAATGACTAAGTAGAACTCGATTGTGTACTACGCAGAAGTTTATCTAGCTCGGAAAGGGTATCAGGAAGGATTTATCACATTAAATCGCAAATGGTTGTGATGCATATGAAATTTCAAAAAGAGTCCATGACTTTACCTGATTCCTCGCAATTGCTTGAAGGAGCCTTTCCTTCTCTCTAAATGCAGGGAGGGATTTCCTAAAATCCAGCATCCGTCTTCCTTCAGGTGATTCCTGTGAGAAACAATAATTAAACAGAATATGAGAGGGAGAATTGAGAAACATAACATTAATCGACGTTAAGGGTGTTTGGCTGATTAATAGTTACAAGCATGTATAGAGTATATTGAAGAAATAGGATGTCAACCTTATTTTATAGGTAAGTCTTTGAAGTGCTTTCCAGAAATAAGATAATCTTAGTAAAAGCATTCATGAATAAAATTTGAGGAGTCTGTTAAGATTTTAAAATAGGTCCAGATTTCCTTGTTCTAATTCAAATCTCACATGTTACAGTCAACCTTGTGATTGGCAATAAGAACTCCATCACGACTGTAAACAAATAAAAATTGATAATGGTCCGGAATAGAAGGTCATTTCAGAGAAAGACATTTATCTTTTAATAGCCAATACGTATTTTGTCAAGGGTGGATTTAATGCAATAAAGATATGTTAGAGAGGTTATCCAACTTCCTAGACTGAACGAACAGAAGTGGAGACTACAATAGAATCCCTTTAAATACAAGAATTTCATCATCCTTTTAAATACACATGTAAAACACAATATAAAACTTAATTATCTTGTGAATTTTTCTAAAGAGCCTATAAGCTCAACAAATCCCCTCTTACTCCAGCAGTTATATAAGACAAAAATATCAACTCTAGGAAGGTGAAGCTGTTCAGCCCAATTATGCTAGATCAGTAGATCTAAGAACATTAGAGTAATTATATTTGCAACCACTAGTTCTCAAACGGGCACAAAAGACTGAAGTAAAATATAATGCATTATGCATGAGAAAGTAAAGTTTATCAGCATAAAAATGAAGTGGGACTGAAGTAATAGGATAACTGATATCACATATCATGCATCTAATTTGATCACTATACATCCATCAAAAGTTAACTTAATGACAAAATGATGCAAGTGATGTTGCATGAAATATTGAATACGATAAAACTCTCTGATAGACAATTATACAGTTCATCACATTCAAATCAAATGATTACCTGCCAAGCTCTTTGCATATTACTCAATCGCAAGCTCCGTCTCTGCAAAACTCTCTCCATGACAGAAGCATCAAGAAACGAATCAGCATGTTCAGCTGGCTCAACATTTTCAGCTGGATTGCTGGGCTCCACATCATTCGAAGTCTGACCAGCTTTTTCGTAGTTTAAGGTTGTTCTGTCAACATGTTCCTGAAGCAAACTCTCAACCCTTCTTTGTAAGCTCAATGGGATGACAACCTGAGTAAACACAAGATTCCCGTAATAATTAATTTGACATCTTGATTAAACTAGACATCATAGTGCCATACCCTGCATATTTCCTGACAACTGGTGAAAATCATGAAAAATTAGAAGATTCCAATTCATATCTTTATTACTAAGAAGAATATTTGTGTTTTGACTAGAATGCATCCCCACACATTCCATATTTTCGCAATGCCTTTACCAAACCCATCATCACCTTAGACTTCATCCTCAATCCCAATCCTTTTTTATCCAAGTTAGAAAGTAAGGGAAGATATAAGAAGTGGGTTTTTAATTTATAAGATTTTTCAGTTGGCACAGCAGCCACTTCCACCAGCTTGTGCTGTTCACCGCAGGACTCTTGCAAACAGTTGGAGTGGTCCAAACCATCTTGCATGTCCAAGTATCATAGTGGTATTTAAACCAATACTATCAATTCGGTTTACAGAGTTATTTTACTCATACCACGGGAATAGCAAATTTTAACCAAACTAGAAAGCTAGTACTCCATTTACGAGTTTGTCACAAAGAGTTCCAGATAAGCAGTGAAAAGGAGGAGCCCTTCTTCACCTTGACATATTGCTAAACGAAAGTAGCTTAGAGAAATATAGGGTTACATGATCAGTCTAAATAAAGTCTTCTGAGATTTTTTCTTTAGGTAGGCATTGTACTAGCTATGTTCTAAAAGGAAACTGGAGGAATTTGGTTGTTTGATCTAAGTAACCAGAGGAACTAGGCAAAAAAGGGTGGAAGAGTTGCTTTGACTGGACTGGTTATTCTATTTAGAAAAAGAGGATTGTATGTGCCAAAAAGGTTGATCTATCCACATGAATTGGACAGTGTGCGCTAGTAATGAAAAGAGCAATGGCCAAAAGGGGGAGACGGACTAATGACATCAAGGCAACGGAGGGCTTCCTAATCAAATAGGACCGAAAGCATTTCCAGCCTAGTGAGTCATTCTTTTCAAAGAAGGATACCCCACATCTGATTCATGAACTTAGTCGATAGGCCTCGGGCGAAGGGGCAGCACTCTCTCCTTGTATAATGCCCCCAGCAGCAAGCAATCAGTCTATGGCGCGCCATAAAAGCTTTCACCTCCTTCAGATTATATAAGTAGAAGGCAAGGATACACTAGATCTAGGTCCCCTTCTATATGGCTAGTGGGCTACTAATGAGAAACTAGTCAGTCTCGAAACTTCAACTTGGACAATATGTGATTTAAAAGGCAATATGACAAGATCATGATTCTTTCTGTTGAGTGCATTATTGGTGAATCCTGTCACTAACATAGCTTTTGAAATTCTGATGGTTCGTACACAGAGCAGAAATGATTTTGTGAGACATTACTTGAAGACCGCTATTCAGAATACCAGAACAGGTCGGATGTGCAATTACACAATCTGAAAAAGTTCCAGTTATTTAGCTTGAAGAATTTTCTTACCTCCCTTTGAGGCCGCTTATCATCCAGATCTGGCCGATAGTTGGGAAGAGGAACCTTACTGGCTACAATCACTTTCCCGTAAAGTTGACTGAACAATAATATTCAGAGTATTTTAAGCAGCCCTCAACAGACACAGCATAGGAAACAAGAAAGATAAATGTGAAGTTCAGAATCCTACCAGTAAATCCCCATGCGCTTCGCAAGGTTGGTTATTTGTTCAAAATCCCGCTTATCTCTTTTATCTCGAGATACAATCTCTTGATCTTTATCACTTCGTAACAGCATGCTGAGTTTCCATTTCCACTCGTCAATATTCGCCACTGATGATGAGGCCTACAGTAGAATGTGTTTGGTATAAGAAAAACTGGTTCGATACTTCAAACAGCTATCAGTTTCAAGTAACTGTGAGTGACATAGCTGAGAAATTGTCATGTAGGTACGGACGATCAATTTGTTTCTCATCACAAAATCAATCATTCAATAAAATAATTCCCTAACCACTTGCATCGCGTCTCAAATATCGTATCCTCGAGTACACTACACGCTAATTTAGTAGTTCGTTCATGTAAAAGATTTCCCGGCAATCCACGCCGAAAAGATTGCATTTTTATCCCAATGGCATGTTTCACGTTTGTGATAGCATGAAGAGCTTTTCCAGTCATAACTATTTCTTTAAGTCATTAAAGTAACCTAAGAATTCAAAACCATGACGGGCATTATATCAATCACATTCAGAACAGGTATATAAAGAGGAATTACAGGGTGATTTTCGTAGTCGCATTCATATTCATCGTCCGAGAACTGCTCGGCGGCATAGCCACAGAGCTGCCGCCGCAATACAAGAGAGTGACAACTCAAGCTGTGGTGCTTGGTCCAAACATGTTGAAGACTTTCAACAACAGTGGCAACGGTAGTATAGCCGGCGATAGGCACAACTCGGGGGTTCCGTATAAGTGAAGGGGTAGAAAGAGCTGCGGATTTTCTGGCAGCTCGTGCGAGTAAAGCCCCTAGCCTCGAATGCATTCTGGGCGAGGAGAGGACCGGACCATATCGGTTTTCCCCTCTTCTTCCCAGTTAATTTATCAGGAGCTGGTTGTAGAAGAAGATGGAGGTCTTTGTTTCAGAAGGATTTCTTTGTATTTGATTTGAGCTTCTCCTCTGTACAAATCAGCTGAGGTTATGGGCTTTTGGGCCCATTTCTCATAATTAGGAACTACTTTAGTGGCATTTTGTTGGGCTTTGTTTATTGATAATTTTATATGTTCCCATTTTGAAAACTAAATAAAAATAGGGGTAAATGTACTATTTCACCCTTTTAGATGTAGCCTCTAATATCAATATTTTTTGGCCATTTTAATTACACCAGTTCCTGCAAAGTGATATAATTAAAATCTTTCAGTGCATTTATCAATTATACTGATACAATATCTCTTAATTTTTCAAGAAAACTTGCAAAGAATATTAAACTCGTAGCTGTCACTACTTCTAACAACTGCTCTTCAGATAAAAAATCATTTTCCCTTGTTCATGCATCTATCTAATTCACGTGATTTTCTCATCTCTCAAATCCATATACATCCTTAAAAATTAAAATATTTGTTAATTTAACATTTAAGTCAAAAAAAATCACCAATTAATATTTGCAGTGCGCGAGACTACAAAATGCATATTGAAAATACTTTTATGCCCTCAAATAATCAAGCTTTTTCCATTCTTACGATTGTTGTTGGGGAAAAAAATAATATCTTCTTCTTCCCAACTATTACGAAGAAATCTTGAATAATCTGCGAAATTCAAGGGAACCTCAAAATATGCAATAAATTCATTAATCATTTTTTTTTTCAAAATATGAAGAGATGTGGTATGAAAATCGAAAAAGTGAAAGAAATATGTAAAATAGTGGATTTAAAATGTAGTATTTATAGTTAAAAATTTAGATAAATAGAAAAAAAAGAAGTGAAAAATGGATCGGGAGCCGGTGGGTAGCGAGCACACCTGCAATGCATTCTCGCGTGGAGGCTCGCTTGCCCGAGTCTAGTCTCCCCTAGAACGAGTCTCGGCCACGTACTTGGTCTATGAGAGCGAGGCCTTAGGCCATCTCCAATGTAGCACCAAATCCCATTTTGGGATAAATAAGTATCCCCAATGTAAAACACCATTCCTAAACCCAAAATGAGTTTTGCACTATTTCCTCTTTCATCCACACCAAATATGCGTTTACACTGTAGCCAAAAACTCAAATTACTTTTATGTTTTGATAATTGCATATATACCCTTTTCATGTTTTGGAAATTATTATTTGACTTTTTATTCAATTAGCTTTATTTTTTTTAGTTATCAATTTGAACAAATACTAATTAAATTATTTATATTGAAATTAAAATTAAATTTAATTTATTTTGTGACATTCAATTATTCATAAATAAATAAATATTAAAGATGTTGGTAAAATTAAGATTAGTTATTTTAATTTATTTATTTAAGAATAATTAATATTAGAATTTGAACTATTAATATGCATAAACTTAAAAATACAAAATTAAAATAATAACTATTATAATTTAGAAAATTTGGAATTTTTTTATAAGCACACATAATTCATAATACATAATTAAAATAACAACAATGATATGAAAATTACATAACATGTTACAAAATTTAAATAAAAATACATTAATATTAAAGACACACAACAAACAACGAATAACAACTATCATGAACTTACTTAATAGTCTGGTAAATCAGATCAAGATTCTCCAAAGTTACTAAAACATGGCGTATAGGTGCCACTTGCAAAAGGATTTGGTTGGCCTTGTTCTTGCAAAAGGATCTGGTTGGCCTTGTTTTTGCGCTCGTTTTTCATATATACGTGTTTGTTCAGCTTGAACGAATGCACGATAATTTGGATCTTTTATGGAGCTCAAGTCTTGAGACAACATTCTATTTTCTTCCTTCATTAGTCTAAGTTTATTTTTAGCTTCGAGTTATTGGTTGAGATTTGCATTTGATTTCTTCATTTCTTTAAAAAATTCCTTATTGATATCAGTAAGTTTGCCAATCATAGATGACGTAGCGTCATCTATCTTTTTTTTGAGCTTGGCTTTTTTGATCCCACAAGATGGTCGTCCAGATGAAGAACCACCAAATGCATTGTTATCATCGTCAGTATCACCTAAATTTGTGGAAAATGGAGAGAAATCTGGATAATCGGGCGTTGGGTTTTCTGAATCAGAAGAAAGGCGTACACGAGATGGTTGTTTGGAGCTCTTATTGGCACAATCTTGAAAATTTTCAAAATCTTTAATTTTGTTCCATACATGATCGAATTTCCAGCCCGATTTGTACTTTAGATCTTGCGAAAATAGCATCTTGGCTTCATTCATCTGAAAGTAGTTAATAGTAATTAGTAATATATTGATAAAATAACAATAATAATAATAATAGATAAAATAAAAAAATTAGTACTTACTATATCTTCATGTGAAACACCTCTCTGATGTCTCTTTTCAATTGTTCTTATGCAACCATGAAGTTTCCTTGTTGCTTTCTCAATAGTTTGGATTCGAGCCTAAACGGATCTACATGAGCGAACAACCCAATCTTCTCGCTTAGCCTTGTCATAGTTCTCTTCTACACGAGCCCAGAATCGATCTGCTGTTTGTTGATGCCCGATTATTGGGTCTTGAGTAATTTCCCATATAAATTGAACATAAGAGAATATCCTCTGTTTGAGAGTAGCCAACAGAACGTTGAGACATTTTAAAATAATGCGAGTGACTTTAGATGTGGTGAGTTTGTAATTGGAAATACAAGATCATATCTCTATTTATACACATACTCAATACACATTTTTATATGCACTATCTTAAGATCATCATACACCATTATCTCAACTATATCTGTACCGAAATGACTACACAATACACTATAATTTGAAAAATCTATTATTTCACTGCCCACTATCCACTATCTCAATTAGTCTGAACTGAAATGACTATACACTGCACCTCTATTATTTCACTATGTCAATTAGTTTACACTTAAATGACTACACACTACACACTATCTAATAACTCAATTATTTTGCACACTATCTCTTACCTACAGTACTACACACTACACCTCTAGTTATATTCCTATTTCACCCACTATCTCTTATCGACATTATTACACACTACACCTCTAGTTATATCTCTATCCTACTATCTCAATTAGTCATGACTACACACTGCACTGAAATGACTACACACTATCTCTTACATATTTCACCCACTATCTCTTATCGACATGACTACACACTGCACTGAAATGACTACACACTATCTCTTACTTATTTCACCCACTATCTCTTACCGACATGACTACACACTGCACTTAAATGACTACACACTATCTCTTACTTATTTCACCCACTATCTCTTACTGACATGACTACACACTGTACTAAAATGACTACAAACTATCTCTTACCGATATTACTACACATTGCACTGAAATGACTACACACTACCCATTAAGAGATAGTCATCCAATCCCACTATCTCTATCTTTATCTCACTATCTCTATCCAACTATATTTATCCCACTATCTCTATCCCACTATCTCTATCCCACTATCTTTATCCCACTATCTTTATATATATCCCACTATCTTCTATCCCACTATCTTTATATAGTTGAATTTGTTAACAAGAAATACACCACAATTTCACATACTTGTCTATCCACTATCTCTATCCCACTATCTCTTAAAATGAATTTCAATTTGGGTTCTTCATCATCATCTTCTTCATCGGATGATGAAGCAATCATAGCTAACCATTTGAAGAATCAAGAAGCAATGTATCGTATTGTCAATAATAACAACATGATAATCGAACATCTTCTTAATCAACAAAATCAACAATCAACACATGGTGGTTCAATTCCTGGTCACATAGTCATCAACCGTGATCGAGAGGCTGCTGATCGTAGGATGTACAATGATTACTTTGCTAGTAATCCGATGTACAATGAGGCTATGTTTCGTAGGAGATTTCGAATGTCTCGCTCATTGTTCATTCGTATTGTTGACGCGGTCAAAGAACATGATCCATACTTCCAACAAAGAGTAGATTGTCGAGGAAGACTCGGATTATCGCCCCTACAAAAGATAACAACAGCATTTCGTATACTGGCGTATGGTTCTGCTGCAGATGCCACATATGAGTATATTAAAATTGGTGAGTCTACTGCTATTGAGAGCATGAAAAGATTTTGTCAAGCAATAACAGAGATATTTTCATGTCAATATTTGAGAACACCAACACCTAATGATATTGCTAGACTTCTCTACATTGCTAAAAAACGTGGATTTCCTGGAATGCTAGGCAGTTTAGATTGTATGCATTGAAAATGACAAAATTGTCCTACCGCGTGGGGCGGACAATATTCAGGTCGCAGTGGATCTCCAACAGTTATTCTCGAAGCTGTAGCAGATTACGATCTTTGGATATGGCATGCTTATTTTGATCTGCCAGGCACCAATAATGATATTAATGTATTAGAATCTTCGCATTTTTTTCAAAATTTGACTAAAGGTATTGCTCCTCCAACTCGTTATGTACTTCAAGGAAAAGAATATGATAAGGGTTATTACTTAGCTGATGACATATATCCTAAATGGAAGACCATTGTCCAAACGATCAAAGATCCTAGTACTCCGCCTAAAAGGTATTTTGCAATGAAACAAGAATCATGCAGAAAAGATGTAGAGCGTGCATTTGGAGTTCTCCGACAACAATTTGCAATTGTATCACGACCAGCACGTTATTGGAGGAAAGAAGTATTACATGATATTATGACTGCGTGTATAATTTTGCATAACATGATAATCGAGGATGAATGTGATCTTAGTGCTCCAGTTGAAGTTTCAATGGAAACTCCACAACCAAGAGCTCCTCTAACAGTTGAAGAACAAGAAACATTTGTTGATTTCTTAGTCAAATACAAAGAGATAAGAGATGATCGTGTTCATTTTGAACTTTAAAATGCGTTAGTTGCTCATTTGTGAGAGGAATATACCAATTATGAAGATTAAGAATGATAATATCTTTTTTATTGTTTAAAATTTATGTTAGAGTTTATATTTTAATGTAATTTATGTTATGAATTATGTAATTTTATTTGTTTAGTAAATTATTTTTTTAGTTGTCTTTATTTACATAATAATTAAATTATAAATTAAATTTTAATTGAAAATTTTAATGGATGTAATATGTAATATTGAAAATTATAAAGGATTGTTTTGCAAAATTAAATAAAATGATATGAGGAAGAATATACGAAGAATATTCTTTTTGAATTTGAGTTTGGATTTATGGTTGGAGATGAATTACTATTTAATGTGACTATTACTACAAAATGGTATAAAAAATGGCGTTGAGTATTGGAGATGGCCTTAACCGAGAGACCGCTAGGTGATGCTATAAGAAAGTCCGGGCTAGATTTATTGTCATCCCTATTAAATAGGGAGGCGATCTTATTTAATGAGCTAAGTAATAAATATAAAATTCACTGTGATCTACTCTTTTACGATTACATTTCCACTGTCCGCTCCATTCTTCTCTGCAAAACCCTTTTCCCGCTCACTCTCGTCAATTATTGGAAGAAATTTATGCTACACTCTTTAACGGCTTTCGCACTGAAGTTGTGTATATTCTTGATAAATTTCGTGTTTGTTTTCAAGTCTGAAGCAAATTTGAAGCTTTCGTTGCGTCATGAACGCCTCTATTATTGGTAATCTTCTTTGTTTTTTTTTTCTTCAAATTTTTGCATAGATGATGTTATATATTGCAGGTTGCACCCTATCGGCTTTTGATTTTTTTACTTGTTCTCAGGAGTCTCTCTCTCCCCCCAACTCTCTCTCTGTGTTTTGCTTTTCTATTTTTGGTTGTTCGGAGTCTTCTAACCAGAATTATCTCTGTTGTAAAACCCCTCTATCACTCCTTCTATTTTTTATCCTTTACTTGTTTTACAACTACTTTTTATTGGGTTGCATGCAGACCCGCTACAGGGTGATTTTCCAGAAGTGATAGAGGAGTATTTGGAACATGGAGTTATGAAATGTATCGCCTTCAATCGACGGGGAAACCTTCTTGCCGGTATAATTATGCTTTGATTTATATCTTAATTTCAATTATACTTCTTTTGTTGTTATTTTTACAACCGACAGTGTAGCTAACTGAGTAGGCTGATTAACAGCTCCTAACTTGCATATTGTTCCGACAGCCTACGAGTGGAGATTGCACGATTGACAAGTCTTTAAACTTGTTTTGACTTTGTTGTTGGAAGTTTTCAGTACTTCCAGAGTATAACTTTCTCCTTACATTGAATGCAATTCTTTTCTCATCCGTTATTTTTATGAAAGTCGAGGTCTTTATAGAATCTGTCTGCTTTTAATATCAGCTATTTCCTTCTTGATTTTTATCCGTTATGGTATGATCAGCTCTGTGATTTCTATTTCCAAATGTAATGTCTTATCTAAGGTTCTTAGGTGAAACGTGCCAAGGGTCTTGCATGCAATGTTCCAAAGGATTAATAAATCCATTCATTATAAATTTGTTGACTTTCTTGCGACCTATATATAAAATCCACTTGGAAGTGGGAAACTAGAGACATTGATGGAGAGTAATTTCAAGTTTTGCAGTAGTAGGAAGTGTATGGATGTGCCATGGAAAACTGGAAATATATGAATCACAGTGAATTTGTTTTTTGATGATTTGTTTACTTGAGTTGAGTAGTGCACTATAACCTATGGACCCCACCTTGCTATTGATTTGACAAGAAGGTTCTTGCTATTGTACTTTAGTATTGCCATATTGGTTAAACTTCTAAACCTTTTCATTGTTGAACTCCAAACTTCTTATTGTTTTGAGTCCATTCTTGTTTTCCTTGTTCTCTTTTGCCCTATGTAATCTTGAAGGACATTAGAGATCATTCTTATCTACTCATATTGTATGTGCTCAATTGCAAGCTACTACTGTTCTTCTATTTGTTTAAATATGCAATTTTGACTCTCAGCTGGGTGCTCTGATGGAAGTTGTATCATATGGGATTTTGAAACCAGAGGCATTGCTAAAGAATTCAAAGACAAGGACTGTGCTGCTGCAATAACAAGTGTTTGTTGGTCCAAGTATGGCCACCGCATACTAGTGTCAGCTGCAGATAAGTCATTGACTCTTTGGGATGTTGTTAAGGGAGAGAAGATAGCTCGAACTATCCTACATCAAACGCCTTTGCAAGCTCGTCTCCATCCTGGTTCATCCACTCCATCAATTTGCTTAGCTTGTCCTCTGTCATCAGCCCCCATGATTGTTGACATGCTTACAGAAACCACAGTTGTGCTTCCTGTGTCACTGTCTGATACAGGAAATGTTGCTACACCGTCATCACGTAATAAATTTTCAGATGGATCTGCTGGCTTTTCACCTACTGCTGCGTGCTTCAACAAGTATGGCGATTTGGTCTATGTAGGAAATTCTACAGGAGAGATACTAATTGTTGATAGCATAAGCATCAAAATACGTGGCATAGTTTCTATTCCTGGGACTGCTGTGATAAAGAATATTGTATTTAGCAGGAGTGGACAATATCTTCTAACAAACTCAAACGATAGAATTATCAGAATCTATGAAAACCTTTTGCCATTGAAAGGTAGTCTTGAAGTACTGGATAAAGCACACGATGAATTTGTTGAGCAAGATGATGAAGAAAAACTAAAATCTGCAGGTTCAAGGTCTCTGTCTCTTTTCCGAGAGTTTCAGGATTCGGTCACCAGAGTGCATTGGAAAGCACCATGTTTTAGTGGTGATGGAGAGTGGGTTGTTGGAGGTTCTGCTAGCAAAGGAGAGCATAAGATCTATATATGGGACAGGGCTGGACATCTTGTAAAAATTCTTGAAGGTCCAAAAGAAGCATTGATAGACTTGACATGGCATCCTGTTAAACCTTTAGTTGTTTCGGTCTCCTTGACTGGCTTGGTTTATATCTGGGCAAAGGATTATACTGAGAACTGGAGTGCATTTGCCCCAGATTTTAAAGAGCTTGAGGAAAATGAGGAGTACGTGGAACGAGAAGATGAGTTTGACTTAGTACCTGAAACCGAAAAAGTAAGTGGTGCTTTTGCTTTTCCTTTGGTTGTTTCCTGACCGCTGAGATGTTATTATATTTTCAGGTAAAAGATTTAGATATCAACGAAGATGAAGACATTGATATTTTGAAATTTGAGGGAGACTCTGCCTTCAGTGATTCAGACATGTCACAGGAAGAGATACGCTTCTTACCACCTGATCCATGTCCCGATGCTCCTGAGATGGAAGACGGGCTTGTTGTAAATACTTCAAAGGAGGAGGATATTAGTGAGACCGAATCTCTTTCCGAGGAGGCAGGGCAAAATGGTATTCTTACAAATCATGAATCCAGTCCCCTTGAAGGTAAGATTTTGGATTCTCTGCAAATTCAGTTAAATGTGATCTGTGCTATCATCAATATCATTATGATCTTTGTTTCAGAATATAGTCCAAATGTTATTACTTTTGTAATAGATACATTAGTAAAGGGCAATGGCATTGCAAACTGATTAACATTAATCAAAAGAGGCCCGAGGAAAGAGTTCATGTGTTAGTAACCCTTTGGACGGAAGATGTTTTTGTGGCCACATGTTACTTGTTAATATGACATTGCTTATATTTGGATCGTTTATTCTTGAGGTACTCCGTACAACTAGAGAATGCAATCAGATATGAAGATCGTAGAACTTTCTAAAAATGGCTCGAGTGCAAATTTGAACTTTTGTCTTCAATTGATTGTTGTGTTATTGTATGATTTTGCTTCACAGAGTATTCATTCCTTTTCATTTAAATAATGTATCACATATCTTAGCAGTTATGATTATACCTCCTCACTTCCATTCAAGGGATTGTAATTATTTTGCAGAAGATACTGGAGGAATGCGCTTAAAAAGAAAGAGGATGCCTTCTGAGAAGTTTACGGATTTTGAAACAGAAAATATTAAGAAGCCACCATCAAAGGTGAAACCATAAAGTAATTTGCATTGAACTGTAAGATGCCTTGTAGTTTGAGGTTTTCAGTCTTGGTATTTGTAAAGGATGTTATTATGATGTCGAGATTAAAAATATTAACCTGCATCATACCTTCACTTATTGTCTTCTGCCTCCTCATAAGGCAGGAAGGTGCTTAAAGCGCGGTTATGAGAAAACCAATGGTGCTTATGTTTATGCTATGTTCAGCATAATATGTATCCAATTTTTTTATTATATCCTGCATAAGTTTTTTGTTCTTTATTCTGAAGCTCAAAGGAAGTTCCATGGCACAGAGATGATTCTTCTTGTGGTTTTTGGTTATATTTTGCTGGTTCCAATATACTGATGACCCATGAGCTTTGTTGTATGCTTTTGGCCTAACCATTTAGCACAAAGAAGTGAGAGCACATTGCTGATGTAGCTACCATTTAACTCGAAAGTCTCCACTTTGTTCACCGCTTCATGTTTGTTAATCTTAATGTTTATTTACTTTCTTTTTTTCACAGTAAAAATTGATCATTTTATCTCTGTTGATGAATGATGAAATTAATGTTCAGGTACTAGTGCAGTTTTGTTATGGTGGTCTACTATTAATTACATATGGGTGGCTGTAATAACACTTGTTATAAGGATATTCCCAAACATTATGCTGGTTTATAAAGGAAATTAAACTTTCAAGATTACTTCTTATTTTGTATTTTCTTTTCGTCTGGGGAGCAAAAGTGGTGATACATATCTGATGATGTAACTAAGCATTTTGTAAATGGGTTCGAGTATTTGTGATCCCATTGTCTGTTTTTGGTAATATTAACAATGTAGCAGAAAAAATTATTGTGAATGCAACCTTTGTAATCCTTCTTATCTTGTCTATCTATTTATGTTGTAATGTCTGTCAACTTTCTGATGGTAACTCTTACATCAACAGGTTTATTTAATCAAATCAATTTTTAAAAACTTTATTTTTTGCAGTGCAGCCATTTGCACTTTATTTCAGCATCTCTAGCAAGTCTTGCACCATGGATTTTCCAGCATTAATAAGGTTTAAGTAAAAAAATTATTTCTGATAAATGCATTAAGATACGTTATGAAGTGGGAAAATGATACTCTTTTATTTCTTTTACCACATTTCCTCTGCTATGTTGTTTAGGCAGCTCCAAACTTGATATTGTTAGCTGGAGAACTAAAAAGAATGTGCTCTTTACCTACCAAGTTCCTCATCTTCTTGAATTATACACAAATTGAATCATACAGAATCTAGTTTATATCTTTGCAGATGCAAAGTTGTAGGTGACATAAGCGGTGAGTGCCATGATAACAAGCATAGCTACCCCCATATTCACCAGTAAATTCCTTTCCTCATCGAACTCAGTAAACACTTTCATCGCATTCATGTGTTTCTTCTTTTCCGAAGCTCCATATGGTATTTTGTTGTCTTTGTCCTTTTCAGGGATATCTGTGGCTCCATCTTTCTCCAATCTCCTTGTCTTAGTTGTCTTGGCCTCAGGTAATTCAGAACTTCCCATGGTCTTGTGTAGCTCATCTTTTGTTTCATCACCCGATCTCTCTGATGCAGTATACTTTTCTTTAGTTTCAATGCTTTCTTTTTTCGCATTTCTCGTACTTGTTTGGGTAAAGATCCTGCCTTTCTGATCACGATCCTGATCATGTGCTTTTGTAGGGTCGAGGGATGCCTTATCACTGCTTTCCTTTTCCTCAGTGTTGTGGGAAACTGCATCTCTGGTATTCCTGATTGGGGTAAAGGTCCGGCCTCTTTGGTCATCGTTGAGATCAAGTTTATTTATAGGTTCAGCTGAGGCCTTGAGAGGATCAAAACTTTTCTCTTCCGCAGATTGGCCCTTTTGAGGGATGGGTTTCTCTTGGCTGTCATCCTGGTCACGTCTTCTCTCTGGGTCATTCAATAAATATGGTGATTCTGTAGCACGTTCCACATCTGGAACTGCTTTTACTCCACCCCTTTGAGGGGTGGGTTGCTTTTGGATATCACCAACGCCTCCGGTTTCTGGAGGAAGAGCATCTTCTTTTCCAACTCTCTCTTTGAAAACTGTAATTCTAAGTATCCCTCCTTGGAACTTGGCACGAATCGAATCCATTGCACCATCTCCCGGAACTTGAAAGTCCTCCAGAAAACGACTCCACTTGTTGCCAGCCACGAGGCGTTCTCCACGAACCCTGATAGTATTTCGGCCTTCTATGGTAACCCTGATCTGCTCCTTCATGAAACCTGCAAAACAAAGGGTGTGAGTTCTGGAGTTTATTCAATTGCGTAAAATGATTCGCTTATGTACCAGGAAGATCAATGTTGAGATTATGAGATTCATCATCTTGCTGCCAGTCGGACACTGGCCTGAAGTCTTCATAGACTGGGCGGACGAGGCCTGACCTTGTTGCCCTTCTTGAACCAGCAGCGCTACTGCCTCGGCCTCCCCCCCTCATCGCCATTTTAGCTAGTTTCGTCTCAATGTGGTAAATATGATGATGGTATCTATTTTCAACTGTATTGTAACATCAGCTGTGTGTGATTGCCCTGTGCATGCATTTCTATATATATATTAGTTTCGTAGTTGTTGCTTCTTGATATGAATGAAAAACTATAGCTTGCATGTTAGGATTTTGATTGGTATGCATACAGCAATGCACAAGGAATCTCTTTTGCCTGAAGATAAAACTAAAGTGCTACTAAACTAGAAAAAGTGATTACTTTACAAATGGATGACTGTCGTAGAAACTGTTTATTACTTGGCCTTGTATTCCAAGTAAGAATTTTCTTATGTTGAAAGTTATGAAAAACTGAGGTTTGCACACGGATTCTGATTCTTTATTTCTATTTTTTCCTTTTGTCTTTTTTGTTTCTTGAAAGTAACTTTGGGTTGTGACCACACGAGGGGTCTTCCTTGTAGATGAATTTTCATTAACTATTTGCCCAATGATGCATTTATCATATAAGAGATTTTTTATTGTTTGGAAAACAAGCTAGTTTTAATAATCAATTGCAGTTGAAGGACTTAAAAATTAAGGCAAGTATAATAATCGTAGTACATACATGTTACCCTTTTCGTTTCAAGTTACCGTTAAACGATAGTTTAAATAACTAAAGCAGGATAAAATTGAAATAAAATTTTATGAGATGAGATTTTCACATTCTGATTAGTCTTGATCTAATCAAACAGCAGCCTGCATGTAATTTGCTAACTACCCAACTCCATAATATCACCATTTAACTAGTTGAATTATTAAAATGCAAACAAACAACTTGATACTCCTAATTCGAGATAACACAAATAATCTAGTGTACCCAATAGACTTGATAATATTACTTTACTAGTCACTGTTATCACTTTTCAGGTATTGAGCAGAGTAATAATATTTATTACTATTACTATTACTATTGAGCAGTGAGAATAAGGCCCTATTTTATATTCAAAACATTGTTGATTGATGAAAAAACATCACAATTACTTGGAAATTATTTTTTTTGTTTATTCTAGCACTTATAGAAATGATTTATTTTGAAGGATTATTTTTTTTCAAGAGATAAAAAGAGCTACACTCTTTACATTCCTCATCTCCTAATTCAATTGCTCATATAAGCAGGAAGGAGGGGCGTTAGTGAAATTTTTAATAATGAATAAAAGATAAGATATTTATTATTATAACAATTTATCTATCATATAATTCAAATCAAATGTCACCTTACCATTTTCATGTCTAAAAAGACAATATAAAACCAATTTTTCTTGAAAATTATTCCATTTGCTCTTATGGATCTGCATTCTTCCACGACATCTGTCGATTTAAACCTTCTTAACTTCTTTATAAACGAAAAACAAAAACAAAAAAGTTTAAGCTAGACAAGACTAATAAGCTCTTCTCTAACTTATTTTCTCAACTTATAAGCTCTTGCAATAGCTTATAAACTCTTTGAAATAAGCTTAGCCAAACAACACTCTTAATTGATATGGAACATGCAAACAGTGACGCTGAAAAGTAAGTAGAAAGAATCATGACAGCTCAAGTTAAAGATTATCATGTATATGGAGAAATAAAAACAGCAATACAATATCTAATAGGAGTGTGAGTAGATAATAAGCTCTCAAGTATCAACATGTAACATACAGTTGGATTGTTAAACACAAAAACTGACATGTTCCACTAATGCCTACACAAGTTCCATCCCTCTAACTTAAACTTTAACTTTCAAATCTGTAAGGAAATAAAATAATAAACTGCCATCTCTCATGAAATATTTATTAAGCTCCCTAGCTCCAAAATTACGTGATGTTTAGAAACGAGCAACTAACTCAATAACCATAATTGGAGCCATAAACTGAGCCATAACCCCCACTTTGTCCAGAAAGGTTAGGATTTGGAGGCTGCGACGTGTATACTGAGCCATGACCTGCATAAGAGTTATAATCACCCGTTGTAGTGTGTTGCGCTTGCGTTTGACCCGCAGCAGCTTCAGCCATGAAATTCTGCCAAAAAAATATGCACAGGTAATGAGTAGTTATAATGTTAAATTTAAGCAGGTAAAGGAAAAGAACAAAGATTTGCTGCTGCAGACACGAGCCTCAGATACAATTCTTATCAGTTAATTGGTTCTGTAATGGCTGAGAGCCTGAGAGTAGCAACTATTTATCTCCAATTCATCAGGAGAACAAAGAATAACGAGTCAATGACAATGATGATAAACATGATCAGAATGATGAAAAGTAATGAGTCAACATCTATAGTTGCATCTGAATCGAATTACAGAAAAAGCCATAAGACTCAGCAAAGGTCAAAGAATACACGACATGCACGTGCAATAAAAGGACATAATGTATATAGATATAAAATTTGAAAAACATATGAAGTAGTTATGTTGTTAAGATGACAAAAGTACCTGAATCAGTTGCTGAGCAGTTTGGACTTGACTAGTAGTTCCACTAATTTCAACTGTCATTTCTCCAGGAGCCCCCCTTGTTTCTTGTATGGTAACTGTGGCACCACTAACCCGACGAATGTAGCTTATACTTGCACCTTGCGTACCAATCACAGCATCAGCATAAGATAGTGGAATTTGCATTTGTTGTGTGACCTGCAAATATATCATGTCCACATTATGCATTTCATAGACACCTTGCCTACACAGACTTTCTTGATGCCTTTTGTTCCCAGGTCCTTTTCTTTCCGAGTTGAATGTACTGATTTTTGTAAGAAACAAATGGTTTTGGTATGATCAGTAGTTAGAAATTTACTTATAGGTTTGGAAAAATGAAAAAACAATTGCCTGACTTATCCACTTTGAATTTGTGGTTGATATGAAAAGATGAAGAGATGAATATCCAAGTGGCTGGTCCCACTGGAATTATGATCTGATCAATGATGTACATTGAAAAAGTGGTAGTCAAAATTGAAAAATGAGTAAGACAATGTGTTCTGTTAAGCTTAGTCATACAAACTGTTCATAACGTTAAGTTTCATTTCACTGGCCAAGATTAGCTTAACTAAGAATTTAGATAAAAAGATAACCTGAGTTATTACTGATGGAGCAGCCTGGCTGGCTGACGAATGCATAGGGGCTTCTCTTCCGTACGCAGATATACCTTGATGAGGTTGTTTCTCAGGAGGTGGCATGTCTACAGGAGGGTAATAATTGTCAAACTGTCTAGGAGGAGGCATGAAACGGGGACTAGCTCCATATCCAGGACCTGAAGGGGCATTAGGTGGATATGATTGAGGGGGTGGGCCCCAAGATTGAGCCGGAGGCATGCGTTCTACATGAGAATTAGGCATTTGCATCTGACAAAATGATCAGAAAGTAAGATGCAGAGAAGATAGGTTGGTTCTCAAAGAAAACAAAAGATGCCCAGAAGATTTGATCAAATAATGGAAAGCTCATCACATGTGGAATTCTAACTGACGCACACTTACTTGCATTTCAATAATCGGTATTATGCTACGATCTACTAAAAATTTCCTCAAATGAGATGCAACCAACTCAATGGCCTTATGAACGCCTGCAGGTTCCCCAACTATCTCGACAACTCTGTCATCTTGGAGGGCAAAAACCGGTAGCTCTTCTGTAATGATTTTGCAACAAATATTTGAGTAGCGGAATGTATGTGTTATATTTATTAGAATATATTAACAGAGACAATATAAATCATTATCCAATAAGATTCTAGCAAATATGCTCATAGCAATCTATTTGTCATCACAAGCCATTATGCTTCCCCTTAGAAGTTCAGTATACACAAAACAGTCAAGTTTCCCATTCGGTGCATTAGCAGAGTTAAACTTAAGTACTACATTTATCTAAGAGCTTCTGTCTGACTATCTGCTCGATAGATAGTAGCCAATGTAGCAACTGAAATTGACACCAGAAAACCTAAAGTCAGTCCAAAGTCGTCCTCAAGTTCTGACAAAAGAAAACAATGGTTTTCAAAGCAAAAAACTATTGCATGCTATAATATGCAGCATCAACATGCATGCACAAATCAAAACTTAATGTTTTGATTTCTCAGAGGTCTTGTTATAATATAACCCTATTCAGACAAAAAGAATTTTCACATAAGAAGCATGTCAGTCTTCTTAGGGAAGCCACATCTAGCAAATTGATAAACACAGCTACATTATTGATGCATCTGTATGAAATATGCTGAGATATATGAGATGTTTAACCTCCTATTTTCCTATCATGTAAAAAAGATTGTTTGGTGCAAAAAACTTTGCTCTCTCCAGGCCACGATATATAATATTTTAGCAAATTTTGGATACTGAGAAATTATTATGTACAGCATTTACTGAAGCTGATTAATTATCTGCCAGAAGAAGAAAATTATCCATTTCACAGACAAAACACGACAAGACATAAAAATATAAATAATTTCAAAATTGCTTTACAGAAGCCCTAATCAGGTCAACTAGGAATCGTCGCAACTATATCGAAAACGATACTATTATGTTAATACTTAATAGGAAACGATGAAATTTTAAATTGATTGTTCCTTGTTTATGTTTATATAGAGACCAGTCATTCCCCAAAAAGGAAATTGAAATCCAAACTAAAAAATAACTCTTTATCTCTAGCTAAAGTTGAACAAGAAAGGGCTGAACAACTTATCAGTATAAATGGATCAATCTCTAAACTTTGACCTTTCACGACTCCTACTCAAGGATTCTTCTTGATCCTCAATAAATGGCCTATTATGACCAGCAGAGAGCTAGAGGAGACGTCATTTTGCAGAACTTAGAAAAAATAAAAGTAATGAGCAAGAGAGGAAGCATCAGGCATGCAGTTCACATTCCAAATTAAACATGTGATAACATTACAAAGAGAAAAACCTGATCCAAGAACCCTAACAATGCAATTAGAGTCTTCTTGAATTGATTTGACAGTAGTGCCTTGTTTCCCAATTAAACTTCCTGCTTGAGCAGCTGGTACAAGAAGCCTCGTGGAAACCTTGCCTACTGCACCTGCTGATGGATGAGGTGTATCATTGTCCAGCCCATCTACAATACGTTTGTGCACCGTGAGAAGACCATCTACAGCAGGAGGCAGAGGAGAATTAGGCTCTTCCTTCGCAGATACCATGACCTATTTCCGAGAAGGTTCGTATCAGCAGACAGTTTGTGTGGTGAACATTTAGCATAACATTAAATTAACTTTAAAAACCAACAAAAAAAAAAAGAATAACAATCTGCAAAACCTATTTGAGTAATATTTTATATCACAATTAGCCCTAAGATTGTGTTTCAAATGCTAACAGAAGGATATATATATCCCTTCATTGGCAATGCAAATAAAGTAGAATCATTAAGTCATCATCATTTAAGCGTGGATGGCCATTACCAGATTCACTATAGTAATTGATTATAAACTCTAATTTGTAGGAATTGTGGGAGTCCTTTACTAAGTATTTTGCAGGGAGTCCGTTATAGTTTATGACCTAAATCATTATATGCAGCTTAAAGAAGAATAACATTTGACAGATCATACTTGCAGTAGCTGAAGCCTGAAGGAACAGGATGTGAATTATTTCCATAGATAATAGATTTATATCAAATTAACTTGTTCAATTTGGGACATTTATCTCCCATTCTGCAGCTATCGACATTGGTTATATATTTCTTGCATGTGGCCAGCTTGAGTAACAGCTTGCCCTAAATTAAACAATCTTACTTATATTTTGACAGGAGTCGCTTCTTCTTGTATCATTAAAATTGAGACAAGATCTATTAGGGCAGGCTCGATGTTTGCTTGCACATGAAAATACATTATTTTATGCCTACTTCACCAACCTGATGAGTCTAAATTTGCTTGGAAAGTACATCTATTAGGAAACACCCTCATGGACTTCCCATCTTATGCTGCAAACCTGCAATTTCATGTAGACCCTTCTTAGAATTCCCACAGGCTTTGTACTGCATAGACATCATCCTCATGGAAATCTTTTCATCTAGCCTAATGAATTGCCATGAATTTGCTCCTTTCCACATCCAGAGGGATGCATAAGTTGGGAAAATCAAATTATAATGACTGCACTTTTATTTGCAATTGATTTAATTGCTGATCGGCCACTTCATCTAAAAACCCAAGGAGCTACATTTAACAGTTCCAGACATCTCTCATCATATGTAGGAAATTATGCTTCCTTGAAGCATGCACAAGACACGTTTTCTTCCTTATTTTTTAACAGATGTAACTTTTGTGATAATGGACTATAGTAAGATTTTAACTCATGATCCCTTGTTCAATCTTATAACACCAATGAAACTCAATCTTATAACTAAATACATAAATTGAAAATTAACACCGCACGAAGAACTATATTCACTAGATAATAAACATACCATGTTCTCCCGAAGTGTTTGGTTTTAGTTGTTGATTAGAACGTTTAAGTATCCCATAGATAACATGCTATCATCACTCGTCCATATAGGTTTTGAGCACTTTAGAATTCTATTTTTCTCTGAGGACCATTCGAAAAGAATATCTTGTAAAAGGAACTTGTTTAAAATTAGCTGCCTAAAAAAGGAGGTCCATACAGGATTTTCAACAGCTAAGCCATGTCCTTATAAGATATCACAGTGCAGGATCAAAAACTTATAGCTAAACAACAAGCTTTAGTTTCAGAAAGAATGATGTCCTTAATGTGCATTTCGCAATGATATTTCAACACATGGAGTTCATTATATACTAATATGGACATCATTCTGAGTTATCATGTCTCTGAAGCAAGTCCCCTACACAAATTCTGCCTAAAATTAGGACTCTCCAAAGCATTGAATCAATAGGAACAGTGACTAGAATGTAATAAACCCTATGACAGAACTCAGTGAAGACATGAACAAGTCTGACTCATTAACAATCGGCTCTTGAAATCATGAACTAATTTATAGCACATAAAACAATTACAAAAATAAGGCCACATCCATAAGTTGTTGACATCTAGTTTCCAATACAAAACCAGCAAAAACAAAATTCAGATCAAGATGTTAAAATTTTACTTACAGCTCTTTCTCTTGTTCCTGGAGGACCATCAAGGATCTTGATTCGAGCTTTTGTCTCTTCACATGTTTTCTTTATGTACTCTCCTTTACGGCCAATTATACTACCAACCTTCTGTGCAGACACCAACATTCTGAAAACACTCTCTCCAGGCCACCCTGGCCACCTGTCACCACCTCCATCAACAGTCTCATTGGTAACATTCTTTTCTTCATCAGGATGCATGTTCTCTGGTATTCCACCATCTATTTCATGTTTGACCTCCTCTTCAGGTATATGTGCAAACTCATGCACAAATTCTTGTTCGTGTGCATGTCCAGATTCTTCAGGCTGATATTCTTGATCATTCTCAGGCTGGTATCCAGGCTCATTTCCAGGCTGGTACTCATGTTCATTCTCTGGCTGGTATTCATGCTCATTCTCTGGCTGGTATTCATGCTCATTCTGAGGCTGGTATTCATGCTCATTCTCAGGCTGGTATTCATTCTCATTCTCTGGCTGGTATTCATGCTCATTCTCAGGTCGGTACTCGTGTTCATTCTCAGGTTGGTACTCAAGTTTTCCATCAGGCTGGTATTCCTTAGCACTTTCTGGCTGGTATTCAAGTTCATTTTCCATCCCGTTGGTAGGCTGATATTCATGTTGTTGTTCAAGTACAGTAGGGTTCTGATCAATTTCCTCCATAATATATCAGCTGACAAATGTAAACTAAGATGGATCAGGGGAGTCACAATTACGTGCACAACTATCAAAAGTCAAAATTTTCCGTGCAATTTGTATAGTTTACCAACAGAAATAATCAATTGCCAACCAAGAATCAAAATATTGATGCCACAGAGGATTAATGACAAAATAGCATGCAAGTTAAAATTGATGTTCTATAATTTTAAGAGCTGCAACAATATAAAACCATAAATTTTAATCTTATAAAACCATAAAAAGTCCACCAAATCCTTTTAAACCACAGTGACCAATAGAGAGAGCTGGAACAATAATCCTCACATAACCCTTTTTTGCTTATTAAACTACTAAAATTAGATTAATATACTAATGGAATGTGGTACAGTGGTAGACTTCACTATAATTCCAATTCCTATAACTATATGCTAAGAGAAAAGGGCCACAGTGTAGCATGAAATTATTTAGCTTCTCAAATTTATTCCTTCAGAAGGCACACAGAAGGATTATTCAGAAGGCACACAGAAGGATGTTCTAATTTAACGAGATCTATTATAAGATTTCTCAAAGAAAGAAATTGAGAAGAGCGTTTTAGATACAATCAATTTCAGATAATAAAATTTTCCACTAAGTTCCTGAAAAATATATTCACACGATTCCCTTTTAATACAGAATTATGCAGCTAAGAACACCCACAAACTAGTTCGGCAACCTATTTAAAAGATATGGAGGTTCCAAACAACCAAATATTTAATAATGAAGTTGAAGTTTTGAAAAATAACCAATACAAATAGGAAATTTTCATGCTTTTGAACATACGATTGATTCACATGCACATATATGTAATCTTTAATGTTTTCCATCAGAAACTTCACTAGAGATGAATGTTAGGGAAAACTTAATCGGTTTATTTTTCAAAAAACTATCACTGGTGTTCCCTACATAAAACGGTCAAGATTAAGCCCTAAAAACAGTGGAGATAGCCCTAACCAATATATCAGCTTTCCTTTTCAGTTCCGCACAGAGAGAAAAACCAAATATCGTTCGGCACACTAGACACTCGATGACCTAAATCCTCAATTGCACAAAACTTCATAAACCCATATGAAAACAATTAATCAAAAAGATGCAACTCCAACATAAAGCAAATAAGCTTTATTCCAACACCATGGATAAAGTCGCAAAAAATTATCGTCCCCGTAAGTTCTTTCACTTAGTATTAAAAAATGAACCAAAAAAACTAGAAGAAAGATAATTGAGGAAAGAAGATGTTTATACTCACATTGTTGTTGTGTTCGTCGCGCGATGATCAGCAGTGAAAATTGGATTGGATAAATTAGGGTTTTTCGTGAATCTTATTTAGGTTTTGGGGGTTATATTGATTAGTTGTGGAGCTCGCTCGTGACCATAATTAAAGAACAAAATAAAATATGGAGTAGATTTTTGTGTATTCCTCCTTTTTCAAGGGGAAGCTATTTATGAAAAAATTCCCAATTGAAAAATAGTACTCTCTCTCTCGTCTCTACTAAAGAATGCATATATTTCAGTGAGAGTTTCAGAAGCCGGTTCTCTTCGATGTTACTTATTTGCTAAGAGGTCCTCCCAAAAATACTGAATTCGTAAATTCCATTTGATTTGTTTTTTGTTAGACAGTGTTTAGTTTGAGTAATAAGTTAGATAAATAAAATGTGTGATTAATTATTTGAATGATAAAATAGTTAAATTAATTTAAAATTGAGTAATCCATCGTTTATACTTCAAAGTAACCACTATCTATTAAACATTAATATCATTAAATTAATATTAATATGCTGCTAATACACACAACACAAACAATTTCTTATTATAAAATAATATTATTTTGTGGACATTACATTATTGTATTTATGTATTTATTCTGTACCCCTTTTGTAAAGTGACAATATATAAATGAAAATATTATTCTAGGGTGGTTCACGCCCTGCAGTTACTTTTCTATCCGTCGCTTCTCCTGCAGTTTTCTCATGTATTTTGTACTGTATTCATTCTTCATTAACTTTTGCTCAATCAATGGTGGAATCAAACCATATTACAACACGTTAACACGTTATCAGAACAGACTCTAACCAAATTGAACATTATTTACCTGGTGGTTTTGGATTCGAGTATTCGCTATTTTTATTTTTATTTTGAGTTTCTATCTACGAATTCTATTCCCCCAAAACCCATCATGGACGTTGCCCTCAAAATTCCAGTTCAAGCATTACCTTTAATTTTGAGTTCTCTCGCTCGCTCTTTCTCTCTCCTTGCGAGTCCATTTGAGATAATCTCTGTGCAAATCTGTGATCTCCCGAAAGCGAGCAAATTGGCCTAGTTTGGCATCCAGGTCTGCGCATAAAATGAAAACTTTATCATAAGGTGGATGAGGCAGCTTTTGAAACAATAGAAGAGAAAAATTTGTGGAGCACTTTTACGTCATTGAGGAGTAAAATTCATTCTGACATGGAAGTCGATGACTTTGTGGAAGCATCTTCCTGTCTACTACAGCCACTGGAGGATTTCTTTAGCCATGTATTTGTGATGGTGGAAGAGAAAAGAATCAGAAAGAACAGGCTTGCTCTACTACGAAACATCGCACTCCTTCCAAAGGGAATATTAGACCTCTCAATTTTGCCTGGGTTCTAAGATCAGTTTCGCCCAATTTATAAAGCTCTGCTTCTGCCTCCGTTTCAATAGAGAGAAGGAGAGAGGAAGACCATCACACGGAATCTTCGGCTAGCATATAGATGATTGTTGCCCTTTTCTGACGAGAAATACCGAAACATTAGCTAAGTCTCAACTCTCTCTAAACCTTCTTTCTTATTTGTGATTCAAGTATCGTTTATCTGCATATTTTCCAATATTTCTAAATTTTGTCTCTTGCTATTAATTGTCTTTCTCTTTCTATGGATTATGCTAGAAATCCTTATGTTTCATCCAATCTGAAATTAGGATTTCCACTATACCCAACACTGTGTGGATATTACTAAGGGAGATTTACATCATTTTTCTGATTCTCATCATAAATTTTTGTATATACTTGTTGGGTTGAATTTCATAGTGTTAGTATGTCATAAATTGAACCTCTGATTGATTACCAATTCTGAGATAGTTTATCAATATTTTGAGGATCTATTCTGTAAGTGTTTTGCATTCAAACACTTGATCTATGTTCTGGTTATATCTGAAAATTTGGTCTTAATCTATGTTTTTAGCACTTATTTTATTGCTGTGATGATTGATATTCTTAGAACTTGCTGAACTCTGTTACTCTAAATTATTTTCAGAAAATTATTTTGAGCCTGTAGCTCTTGTTTCTATGTTTGATGATTCTAAATTGTGGTTTAATGTGATCTATCAAATTAACTATTTGACAGCTAGCTTGTGTCGGCCAAATCACTAAATCCTATATGATTTTCTGCTGCAATTTAACTGACTACATTTGTTGTTGTTGCGAGGGATGGTGCGGAGACTCTACTATTTTAAAATTCGAATTATCTTCAAGATCAAATTGGAGTCACAAATGAGAAGATTACATCGGTGGCCAGATATTCCCTTACTTAATCTACATTGGTTAGATCTTTCCCTAACTCTCTATTATATGGCTCGTTATTTATTTGGTCAATGGCATGATTTTGTGGTGATTTTCTATAGCTATTGCTATATTAAATTAATTATGTCTCATGCTATATTGAGTTAGGGTGTTGCTACTACTTATGCTATGTTAATGGATTATCTGATATGTCTCGTAGAGGTATCAACTTAGCATAAATTTAGCCTGTTGAAAAGTTTTGGAACAGTCCTGAAGTTAGTTCCCCTGACATATATAAAGTTATACCATGCTTTATAATTACTGTTCATTGTTTTGCTCTAAATTTTGCTGCATTCTGATGAACTATAAATATGCTACCTTGTTCTATTTATTGTTGTATGATAATATGCTATTATGAACATATTTAAATCATCGGCTCCTGAAGAGCTCCATTAATAGATCATTTGAACTAGAAACATCTGACATCACATGTCTTCGAGAGTGTGGCTTTAGAATAGCTCGTTAATCTTAATCTATTGTACACTCATTGTGAAGTTTGATTGTCAAACGTTTTGCTGAGTGTCATGATATATTTCTATCTCTCTGTCTGTCTTCTAGCTTGCTATCATGGCAAGTCCGTAATATAAGAAATTTTAGGATTCTCTGATAATAAATATTTTGATAATCCTGAAGGTTATCATAAGAAGAATCATTATAACATTTACGATGACAATATTCAGATTATTGGTTCCAGAAGAGCTTAATATATTAAAAAATTATCTTTATCCAAATATTTGAATATCGTGATCAACGAGAACTTGAAATCGTGGACCGACAAACCAAAAGCAATTGAACTCAAATGTCACATTTGAAAGTCATACGCTATATTGTGTTTATGTAGCGATTGGACAGAAACGTTCAATTATGACACAATTAGTTCAAATAATTTGGACTTATAGCAGCCACCACTTCGAATCCTGCTCTTCAGCAATTTTGGCCCTATATCCTGGGTGGGCCGTAGGGGAATATTCCCGCGATAGTGTAGTCTCTCTGAAAAGGAATTAGAGGCTGCCCTATTCAGCTATAAAAGCTATCTAATATAATGTTGCAAAAGATTAAAGACCCAAATCATTAATTGAGGATCATTTTCTAATGGTACGTTTATTATCTAATCCAACTAAAATAATATTTTCGGCATTAGGGGGAGAATATAATATGATAAAAGAATGCCGTGAAAATCTTGTTGGATTTAATTGATTAAAACACACACTAATGAATATGAACTAGAAGTTCAATATATTCTTAACTGCCAAATGCACCATTAAGAATCGAAAATCTCTTAATGAGATTAATTTCTATATGCTAGAACCATACACTAGAAGCGTGAGATCTCTGAATGAGATCAATTCATCTATGCCAGAAGCATAACAATAGAAGCGTGAGATATACATTGGTGCTAAAAGTGATAATCCGCGGAATAAAAATTGAATAAATCACTTCACTACAAAAACCTCCCGAAGAGGATCGTCTTGAAGACGGGAATCACAGTACACTTGCACGTGCACTAATTAATAATAATACTGTGATTACGGAACGACCAGATCCAAATATTATGGGAAATGAAATAAATTTGGTTTAAATATATATTGATATTGACTTGAAAATTGTCAATATATGGAGAGTAAAATAAATACATTATAGTTGTCGACAACAAATTATGCCTCAAGAATTGCTTTCGAATTGATTATTTGGATCCAAAAGCTAAACTTGAAAGATAAGTGCCAGAAGCACTAAATAAAGTGAAAAAAAAAAAAGCAATTGAGACAGAGTTAACTCGCTAAATAAACGAAAATCTTTTGTAGTACATGCACAATGGAATGTGGTCCCGGTAGGACACATGAATATTTGTACAATTAGAAATAAATAATGTGGTCCATGTAGGACACAATTGAGTGCTTGTACAAAATGATAATTGAAATGAATGAGTTGGTGATGAATAAAGCGAGAATAACTCAAGGATTTTAGCAGAAACCCTTAATTAATTACATACTCTCCCGTTGAAACGAAATGTTCCGTTATAAAATATCTATGGCAGTAACTATGGATATAAATATTCATTTCAGTATAAGTTGTGACTATAATTTTGCAAAAAAAAGTCACTAGACAAATGTTTATATGATTGTCCCTGATGGACATGATTGTTCCTAAAATTAGGAAAAATAAATTCGCAACATATTCCCTTAAATAAGATCACTATATGTTTTATTATAGTTAAAAATTCAACTATTGACTCTTCCAGAAGAAGATGCATGATAATAATAAAATGTATCTTTATGTGATTATCAATAATTCTGTTTTGTGTGAGACTTTGTATTATTGAAACACACAAAATATTTGAGAATGCTAAATTCATGCCTAATGACGGAGTTTTCGAATTGAAAGACTTGAGTAAGTCTAAATATCATCTCGACCTGCATATCGAGAATTTCCATGAAGGAATTTGTTTTACCAGTCGATCTATTCGAATAAGGTTCTATAGAAAACGTATTCGAATAATGTTCTATTGAGAACATATTTTTTATAAATAACATCCACTTTGCCCCGATGATGTCTCGTCACTTGAAGTGAATGATCTCAATTAGACCAAAAGAAGATAACCAAATATTGTTGGACCAGAAGTTCACTGTTTGAAGTGCTAGAAGCACAAATTAATGTATCAGGCCTGATTCAAGAAAACTTGATTTTCTAGCAAAATATATTATTTACTCCTTGGAGGAGGTATTTAAATAATATATTGAGCATATAATTGGTTATCCTTCAAGATACACAAGTTGTGTGCTTATATTGGTACAAAGTTTGAGATTGACATTGGTGTGCTACTCGGATGATGATTAATTGATCCTCATATAATTTGATCTTGGACTGGTATAACGACATAAACATATCCTCAT
The DNA here is from genome assembly GCA_026898415.1 of Leonotis leonurus. Classification (NCBI taxonomy): domain Eukaryota; kingdom Viridiplantae; phylum Streptophyta; class Magnoliopsida; order Lamiales; family Lamiaceae; genus Leonotis; species Leonotis leonurus. The sequence goes on along the minus strand of JAPKLX010000071.1, from coordinate 560,557 downwards.
TTTTCTTATAAGGAATAATGAAATGTGTTGCACAATTGAGCTCCTCTAGAGCAACGACAAGTATGTCTACTCAATTTTCTCTCCATAATTATATTTAGAAATATATTGAAAATCTTATGTTTAGATTGTTCAATTGAGGGGGAGAGATAATTTGTACATAATCCAGAAGATCAAGTCTTGAAGACCAAATAAATAATCTCGAAGATTAAATGTCCTGAAGACTAATTAGTTGTACTCTTTTAGAATATTTTTTGATGTCATAAATTTGAAAAATATAAAAACCATTCAAATCGTCTCATTTTTTATGTTCAATTGATTGTACTGTTCCTTTGGTCTCGCTTATTTATACATGTTTAACTTTTTTATGAAATATTTTATTTACTGAATAAATGAGACTGGGGAGTATAATTTTTCCTTAGCAAACTTTAATTTGAAGCATATAAGCTTCTTGTAGATTTGCAGTAGATTCTTACATAGAATTTCTAAGTTTCAATTTCAATTTGTAATGTCATAAGAGATCTATTCCATTTTCGTCCACATAATTTATTTACTTTTTATAATATCGGTTTGTCCATGATTTTTTTCACACTTAAAATTTGTTATTTCATATTTTATTACTACACTCCACAAACACTCAAATTACACACTCTCACGTACAATTGAATCACTACATTGAAATTTGTGTTCGATTAAAGTAAACTATTTAGTGGGCGTATGGATTATATATAAAATGATCATTGCTCTTTGAAAATATATATAATGCATTATAGATCTTAGCTTATATTCTTAGTTCATTTTGCATTGTTTTATATGTATAGTTTGTGGCAATGTTTCACACTGGAATACGACTCAGCTAATTCAACTGGTTTAATCGCAAAACAAACAAAGATTTCATAAACAATAACTAATGAACGTTATCATTAATTACGTGTAAAAACAAAAACAAAAACTTAAGAGAGAACAAAAACAAAACAAGACAAAAACAGAATTGGGCCAAACACAAAAAAATTAAACTAAGATCTGGGCAGGAGCCGCGCGAACGCAGGCCCCCACTAGCACAAATTATGACGTAGGCTCGACCACTTGGGCCGACCTTAGGCGGGAGCCCTTCCAGAGTGCAATGGAAGCCTCCAACCTAGGCCATAGACCTTCAAGATCGCCCATTGACCCCGTCCAGGTAAGTATGTATCTCAGTTCTATCCCTCTCCTTTTTATACACTATTCTCTTTCTCCTATTTCTCTGTCTTTTCGATGTGGGACTACACGCAATATGGAGCAAAATAAGTATCTTCGAATTCGATCAGTATATAATCAACATTTATCTTATAAGTATCTTTAATCAACCCCATTCCTTCCTATCTTACCTATAATTTAATCATTATATAATTTCATGCCTATAAAACTTACTTTTCAAAAAATAATCTATTGTCCAAATTTCATACTCACTGAAGTCGTGAAACTCTAAAATAAAGAAGCTGAATATATTAATCTCAAATCAATAAGTATTCAATATATGAATCTCAAATCAATAAGTAGTTAATTAATCAATAAGTTGATTTTTACTGAAAATCTTGGCAGGCTTGAATTATGAACCATTACACAAGAAGTGTGTCTACTAAACTATAAGGATAAAACAGTACTGAAGAGCTTGGCCACTCATAGTTTTAATTAATTTATTGTTAAATATAGTAGTTTTATAACTAAGGTACAATAGTGAATATCATTATGTAGATTTCACTTGGGTTGTATAAATATCACTTTTACTCTAGTGTGTCTACTATCTAGTTTTATAACCGTGTGACTATGTGAATATCATTATATTTTATTTTTTGAAATGAGTTATAATCATATTTCAGTTGGTAATTTGATACTGATTGTTTTTACTAGTCTGAATAATTTCAGAAACCATGTTGGTATTATTTGTTAGACATAATCTCCCAAAATACTTAATATTTTAAATTTTATATATATTTTATTTTGTGGATTATTTTTTATGAAACATATTTTCGGTTTTTTAATATTTTAAATTTTACATAATTTTATTTTGTAGATCATTTTTTATTAATATATTTTTTTAATATTTTTCTAAAATATATGACGACTATCTTGCGATATATTTTTGATAGAAGGAGAATATTATTATTCATGCCTCTCTTTTTGGGCTTGGGTTTTCCGTTCTCTCTTTAATTTCACATCATGGTGTTTGAATTCCATTAGTGCATGATTCACAAGTTTTAGTTTGTCTTTGGTTTTCAAAAGATGGGCTTCTTGCAAACTCAGTTCATGTTTTATCTTAGTTTTCAAAGTGTGAATTGAATTGGTCAAAAACAAAAATAAATAAGAACGCTAACTATTCGCGGCGAACATGATTAACGTGTTAACAATCTATAAATGTTTGATTATCAAGATTAAATTAACTCATATTTGATTTACAAGATAAAACTTAAGATTTAATAGAAAAATTATATAGAATAGTGTAAGATTTTTAGTATTAGGTCAACCCCTATGATAAATTTTATCTTAGATACATATTCAAGATTTTAAAATTGAGTCTTAGTACAATCTTATCTAATAAACCAAACATAATTGTCAGATAAACAAATAAGTTTTCATAATTTTTAATCTTTTCTTCAACTCAATTTGTCTCATTTTTCGTTTATGAATGTCTCACTCAATATATCTCATACCAATAAAATAAAATAATTATTATTTTTATCTTTTTTAATCACTACTAGATATTATCGCAGTTCAATAAACTATGAATGAAAGTTAATAATTAATCATTTGTATTGAAAAAATAGAGTATCATTTAATTTGCCACTTAAAGTCTTAGGAGGTGATTGGTTGGATGGAATGGAATAAGGTAGGAATGGAATGGAGTGTGGAATGGAATGAAGGGGAGAATGGAATGGAAATGATAAGTCATTCACATGCTTGGAGTGTAGAAGGAATAAGCATGGAATGGAATGACAATTTGTTAATTCATTTTTATAATAATTGATCGCTACAAATAAACTGATGAATAAATCATATTTATATTGTAATACGAAATCATAGTTTTAATATTCCATATAAGATTGTTATTCGTATTTTTTTGTTCTTTTGATTATCGAATTTCTCTACTTTTTTCATTATTTTTCCTTTGTTTTTTTATGGACCAAAATAATTCAAATCAAAATGTTTCAGTATAAAATTTTAAAATGTATGAGTGAACATTCATATATATGGTTCAATGATGTCCATAAAATCGAACGAAATTAAATTAAAAAATTAGATTGGAAAAAAAATAATCCAACTAAGCAAAAAATTAATTGGACCAAACTAACCAAATTTATTTTGATTTGGTTCTATTTATCCGAATATTCAATAATTCTCATGTACTAACAAAATTAAAAATCTGAAATTTAAAATTATAATCACAACATTTAAGTTGTTAAATCCCACATATATCTTCAATAGTTTTCAATTTTCAAATGATAATAAACTTTACAAATTTATTGAATTTCATAATTCTAATTTTTGTAAATAAAATAATAATGAATTAAATAATTTATCACATTTAATTTATTTGCATATTTTTAAATTTAAATATACAAAAAAATAATAAAAATATATATGATGATGAAATAATTTTATTTAATAAAAAAATATATTTTAATATTAAAAAATAATTTGGTTTTTGAATATTATATTGATTTGTAGGGATGAAATTTGGGCGAATATTATCCGTTCGATCCGAAGTCGTATCCGATCGAAATCTAATTTGGGATAAAAAAAAATCAATATCCTGTCAAATTCGGATTCGAATCCGAAAATTTGAATTTGGATCCGGGATCCAATTCGGATCACGTAATATTCGCCCGTATCCGAAATTTCTGGCCTATATTTTTATTGGATATTATCCGCATAACAAATCTGGATTTCCGAATTTTTATATATATTTTACTTATATTATATATACATATATATATGTGTGTGTGTGTAACAATCCGATTTTAATTTATTTTACTTGCTAAATGTTACTTTAAAAATTATTTTATTAATTTAAGAATGTGTGGAAAGTTTAATTTTTTGAGTTTTAAGATAGTATATGTCGCGCCCTTAGATATATTATTAATTTATTATATCAATAATTAAATCATAACTTTACATATTTAGTATAAAAAAAATTGTAATATAATAATAATAATTAAGATATACTTATAATAATAGTAATAATTAGGCACTACATATTGTATACATATTTATCCGATTATATTTTTCAAATCCGACCCGGATCCGTACCATATTCGTCCCTTGTCCGTATCCAGAATATTTCGAATTCGTATCCGAATCTGGCGTTCCCGTATCCGACTCCGGATTCAAGTCAAATCAAATTAAAATTTGATTTAAAAATAAAATCTAATCAATTAAATTTTTGAGTTTGGTTATTGGAATTCGGTTAATTTTGCTCACTTACTAAAACATGTATACTCAATTTTAATGATCATAATTAAAATTTATAAAGTAATAAAATTTAAATTATAAAATAATTTATTTTTCATAATAAATAAATAATATATCATTCAATGAATATATCTAATAATATTTTTTATTAAAAAATGGTTTTGTAAATATTATAAAAAAAAATATTATTATTATTATTATTATTTTTTGTGTAGGTGATGAGTGTGGTTTATAGTGAAATTAACAAATCAACAAATATTGTAATTATTTTTATCCAAATAAAAAATAAAAACAATTATATAATGATTAGGAATGGCTAATACCTTGGAGTTTGGGATGAATGGCTAATCCTAATCCTAAGGGAATGGTGATTCCAAATTGAATGGCTATTCCTAATCATAAAATGAATCAAGCAAAGGAATGGAATGGAGCAAAGAATGCTCATTCCATTCCATCCCCATTCCTTCATACCAATCACCTCCTTAAAGTCTTAACCATTATTGGGTAAGTGAGCGTTTTTGTAATTAAGGATAGTACTATATATTTTCCAAATTAAGAAGGAATGAAATTAATTTGTTCCTAAATTCCAAGTCAGTGAATCAACCACCAATTGAAATCATGAATCAATACTAAACTTTGATACGAAAATATCATTTTGATGTCTGTAGACGTGCAACTTAAGGGAAAAAAAGAAGAAGAATTGATTGAAGAAACATGATAAAGGGAACGCAAACCTTTTTTCATAATTAGTTGTTAACTAATCGGTAATTAAGGAAACATATTGGAATGTGACTTCTAACATATTGATGCTTGTTGGTTGTTGTGTCACTGTGAAACTCACAAGCTGTTACATTACAATGTTTAATATTACGAGTTAAGATGTCAATCCGGCACAACGTAAACGGATAGTAGTTATTTATATTCATACATACGAATTAAATGAATATTAAATTATACACAACTCATAAATATTAAAATCACTAAAACTCACCACCTGTGACTATCCATCGCTTGTCGGGTACCAACGAACCCACCACCCGTTGAATACCCATCAACCCACCACTCGTGGGTATCTAAAAGTCGCACAATATATAATTTTAATATTTAAGATATATTAGATACTTCCTCCGTCCCACTAAGCTCTGTAACTTTTTTTCCGGTACGGTTATTAAGAAGAGTATATAAAGTAAAGTAAAAGGTATAAAGGTGGTAGGGTCCACACATTTTTAAAAAGATAACTTTTGCTATTTTTGGAATGTGTCAAGCTTAGTGGGACGTCCCAAAAAGGAAAACGTGTCAAGCTTAGTCGGACGGAGATAGTATAATTTTTTGTGAGAATTATATATAATTTTATATAAAATTATATAAATATGATTAATATTAGGTGAATATGCAAGTTTTTTATAAATATTTTACGAGTATTTCATGGGTAATTTTTCACGGGTATGACTAGTTAATATTTATACTCATACTCACGAACTAAATCGATACTAACTTTATTCACGAAACTACCTGTAAATATCAAATGACTCTCAAACTCATCCCTATTAGGGTCGGGTACCTGCAGGTATCGTATACCCACGAAAATTTGTGATCCCTAATTACAAGGCACAACATGCCGACTAGTACAACTAATGGAGTGTTTGACTGAACAAGTTGTATAAATAAGTTAGTAGAACTTATAAATTGTTTAAAAAATAAGTAACTCCACCCCAATTTATTTCTAAATGAATTTATAAGTTGCAACAAAATTACATAAATAACCATACAATACTTTGTTATTATCATACTTACCTCAACAAAATCACATATGAAGAAATTAAAATGTCAAACATTTTATCATCTTTAAAGAGCTTATAAGCTAATTTACCCAAACATCTTGACAACTTATAAGCTTTTAAGGTATGACATCTTATAAACTTTTACAATAACTTATAAACTCTAAAAACTTATAAACTTTTTAAAATAAATTTAGTGAAACACCATATAAAACATGTTCAGTATAAACAAAAAATAGTCAATATTAAAAATAAAAATAAAACCACGAATTAAAGTAGTACAAACTTCTCTTTCTCTACCTTTCTCACCTTTTCTTTTCTGTTTTATTAAGGTTTTTTATTTAAGGTTGCTTAACAGTGAACGGAAATGATGAATGAGACACATATAGCTTTTTCGGCTTTTTTTAGTCTAAGTTATGTTCAAAAGAATTTTGATTTAATTCAGTTGCAATATGTTTCTTTTTGTTCCTCTGATCGATTAACTAATAACAAAAGCAGAAAGGACTATCTAGACTACTGCATCAATATCGTTTGTGTATGGATGTATGCATTTACGTGCAATACATAATTGTATAGTAAACAAAACTAATGGATTTTATAAAATTATTATAATGCATATGTTATATTTTCATGAATTATACGATAACAATTTGTAACGCATTTTCACAGGTAATGATAGACAGTGGATTTGGACCATGGAATATTCAAATATCAATGATTTAGATTTTCTTCTTATTTATCACATAAATGTTTGTTTTTACATGTTTAGTCACTCGCACATACATATATTCCTCGTTGTTTAAAGTTTGTTGTAAATAAACCTCAATAAGTCGTGAACCACGACTCAATATTTAATACGACGACTATACTCTTCCATGGAAGATTCGAAGCTGCTTTAATCAGTTAAAAATATATATATATATATATATATATATATTGATTAATTAATGGTGTGCATTATATTTATAATTATTGAAATTAATGTTTAGACAGAGAGTCACCTTCCACCCACCCCTGTCTTATTTTCTCACCCACTCAACACAATTACAAGTCTATTTTCGATATTAATGGTCTTAGTACGAACATATCATGAGATGAATATAAGTCTTTTGGCTCGCACTCGTAATTATGGTATATATATGTGACAATAATCGTGATGAAGGAGGCTAATTTTGGCAATTGCATTTTAGTTGGTGGATATGGAAAAATAAAACCTGATACTATTATATTTAGGGACCTCATTTTGACCAAATAAAATACATGTACTAAATCGAGAGAAACGTGCGAGCACTCCCCCAGAATAACATTATTTATAATATCTTTTTAACAAAAATCTGTGGTCACATTTTGAATCAAGAATCAAAACAAAAGTAGGGTTTTTTAGGAAAAAGAAGTTCAAACGACTTTGAAGATAACTAAACACATGAGGTAGAAATTAAATGGACCCATAACCATAACACACACGCACGGTCCTTTTATGAACTATGTTGTCGGTGAGGAGTATTTATTTTCTTATTTTACAAATTGACTTTTTAGGTTTTATGCCTTATTAAATATTTTCGACATATTGTATTGTTTCACCCGTTTAGTTTTGCAGAATAATTAAATATGGCGTGTACTAGGAAAATGAAATATTAGTTTTTATCAGATAAATAGCTTGATAAGTATATTATTATTTATAAATTATACCCAACATAACCCTATGAATTAATGCAGATGCAAATCTCTTAAATAGTCAAACATGTACGTCTCACTTAGTCCTCAATCGAGAGATTCTATAATGCTGTGATTTGAGGTTTGAATAGATTCCACTTTAGCCCATAACATAATTATGTTTGTCTTTCATTGAATTGCGTCTCAATTGAAGAATTTAGTGACCTAACACACCCACTTTTATTAAAAGAAAAAGGAAGGGAATAAGTAAATAATACATCGTGCATCTCACGTGACTCGTTTCATAATATATTAAGAGTTTATTATTGGTTTGTTACTCCACCTAAGCTCAAGATATTAATTTGATAAAACATTAAATTCAAGTAGTTGTAGCAAAAAAAAAATTTCAAATAATTTGAAATTATTATAATGGTTATTTGTACATATTATTGTTTAAAGAAAAGGGTTAGATCTAAATCATATGGAAGTACACTTTATATAGTATAAAAAAGAATAAGATAAATTCGATTTGTCTCCTTGAACCCCATGTGGTCGAGATTTGCGCAGCCACTTTTCATGGTTCGACTAAGCAATAAAATAAAATATATAGTATTGCATTACATTAACTTAATCAAATATTTTCAATTATACAATAGTTTATACAGAATTAACACAGATGGTTTACGATTTTAGTGATACTTTTCATTACTTATTTCTATAAACATATTGAAGATCGATTTTCTACATAAATTAAATTAAATGAACTAATTCAACCAAAAAAAACTGTAAATCAATAATAATGTTATTAATATTGATAATATAAGAATAAATTTAGAGGAAATAGTCATAGTATGACTTAATTTAAATTGGGCCCACAAAGTATGATTTTTTGGCGTGCAAAAACCGGCTTTGATCGCTCTCTCAATTTCAAACACTCCCACCACTAATTAATTCAAATTCCAATCTTCTATTATTTTGACTTTTATTTTTATTTGATATTTATATAATTGTTGATCTTTCAAAATTTAAAAGCACCAGCCTCCTCCCACGTTACTTGACGCCGTTAAGTATTAATTCAAATTTATTGAAAGAATCTAAGCTACTTTTGGTTTGTTTGGATTTAAACTACTTTTTTGTTTTAACAATAAGAGATTAGATTTAAGAAGATTACAATATATTGAACACATTTTAGTATCGTCTGTTTGCGTATCAACTAATAAAATAACAGATGGTTACATAAAATTTAAATTAAAAATGTCTTGTTACATATAATTACAAATGTAGTAGTATTATATTATAACAAAAAGAAAATAATCCAAAAACTAAATAAAAACAAAAAAAAGTGTAGAAACGAATTAAGGGAAATAATCAGCAAACGGCCCGACATAAGCGGGTTAACTGAAGCCCGACCCGACGACTAGAGAGAAAATAAAATAATAGTAATAATAAAAAGGGTAAAAGAGTAAGGGTGAAATTCAATCTGCTGTTAGAAAAACACAGCTGAGAGAGAGAGAAGAGAGCTTAAAAAATTCGTTGGTTTAGAGAGAGAGAGAGAGAGATAGCAGAGTGCGTTTAGAGAGAGAAACACAGCTGCGACTTGCGCTCACGTTTGCCCCTCATAGGTTGTGGTTGCTGTGAAGACCGTCTTTGTTATTCAATTTATCTGAAGATCTTGTCGCTCAGATCGGGAACATAAAGGAGGACGAAAGAAAATCACATTTGTGAGAATTATTTTTTGTTTTTAATTGAAGATTACCTCTGTTTATATAGGAACCATTTGTCTTGTGATGCTTGTTTCGATCTGCATGTTTTTGCGAGTATTCTCTCTGTGGCTGGCTGCTACTGAGTGCTGAGCTGCTTTTTTTTTTGTTCTGGTATATAAGTGCTTGTGTTTTATTCTTCACTCAATTTTAATTGCTAATTTTGTTAGTGAACTCTAGGATAAGAAATTAGGAATTTAGGAGGTGTTTTAGCTTATCTACCGGTTAATTATGCAATTCATTTTCTTTCACTTATATATATATATATTTATTTCTAGTTGAGTTTTTTTTATTTAATAATAATAATAATGTGTTGATGATAGTTGAGACTGGGATAGGACAGATGATTGTTTGAGTGACAGGCGAAGGGATGACTACATCCTTCCTTTTTTTGGAAGATGTTTGAGGCCTTCCGAATTACATGTTAATTTGAGCTTTGGAACTGATTGTTTTTGCTGATATGATTAGGTGGTTTGATTTATTTTCTGTTTCCAGGTGCATTTTCACTATATTTTAGTTTGATCCTCTTATCCTTATTTTCAGTAATTCGCTGAGAATCTCGTGTAATTCCATTATCTCATTTTCTCGTTTTCTGGAAAGGTACATTATATTTAATTTTAAGGTCTTAAAAGTGTACATCCGGCAGCTTTAGTTTGATGACTATGGGCCTATGGCTTAGATTAAAAGTGTTATAAGCAGTTAGGTCAGTCTAAATTCTTTAGGTGGATTCTGCCTAACATTATTCTTTTCTGTTTAATGTTGAAAATGTTTCTAGTCAACAAATGCTAATATATGTTTTATAGTCTTTCATTTTCTTAAAATTTCTAATGAAAAGGACTTCATACCCCTTTATAGAATTGATTCTAACTGTGAAACCATATATTTCTTTTCATGACTGAGCTACACACATACTAGAGCTGCCACTAAATAATATACCAAAACAAATGGTATTAAGGTAAGAAGTTGATTAAGCTGCACTACCAAGCAATTTCATAACCAGACTGGCTGTCCAATATATGTACTCTGAGTATATTCCTTCTTTAAACTAAAATATATATTTTCATGGAATTCTTTTGGGTTAACAGCTATCTTATTGATTTTTGATGGGAAATAATTGGTATAAATATAGGTATTGCTTTGACGCCCTGGCTTTATTTTAATGCAGGCAAAATGGGGAGAGATGTAGGTTTTCACATTGATAAGAAGTCCAACATGGTCAATGATAAATCAAATGGCACCATCCGTATTGCTCCAAAAGCAGTACCAGAGAAATCTGGAAAAAATGATTATGAGATGGATAATAATACAAATGCTAGAATTCCTGATGACTACGATGAAAAAGAAGATGTTCTAGTGGTGAAAAGCACCAACCACCAACCTGAGGAGAAGATTATCAATGCCAATTCTCAGGAGTCCCCTGACAAAAAGTTAACCTCGCCAGAGAAACCTGCATCGGGGTCTGCTGTTAATGGGATAACTGATGCAGACCCATTTGAGCCCCTAACTCTTAGTTTGGACGGCGATAAACAAAATTCTTGTGTAATTAATGCTAATGGGTCTGAAAGCAATGATTCTGGTACAGAAGTTTTTCCCAAGTCTCGTGATTTACATTCTCCAGGATCTGCAAAGAAATCACAGGTCAGTATTTTCCTGTTAAGAAGTAAGTATCTTGTCATTTTAATACTCCCTCCGTCCCACTAAGCTTGACGTACTTTCCTTATTGGGACGTCCCACTAAGCTTGACACATTCCTAAAATAGTAAAAGTTATTTCTTCAAAAAGGCGTGGATCCTACCACTTTTATCACTTTTACACTATTTTATACGCTCTCCCTAATAACCGTGCCGGAAAAAAAGGTGTCAAGCTTAGTGAGACGGATGAAGTATATTTTACTACCCCTTTATTTTGATTTTATCATGAGTTGTTTGTTGTAACTCCATCCAAATCCTATTGATGGACATGCTAGTCATTTAAATATAGCTTCAAGTCTCTTGTAAGCATTGAGGATTTGATGTCTGCTGCACATAGTTATTGTAAAATTTTCATTTCATATAAACTTATAGTATTAATTGGCACAACATTAAAAATGTTAGATTCTCAGGTAAAATACAAATTGATAGACCTTCCTCAATTGAGGACCACAGAATTACTTCTGCCACAACCAAACTTAGGGCTGCCCAAAATATGTTTATTCTCAATCATGCCTAAAACAACATTCCCCACTACTATTTATAATGACAAAGCCTCATAATAAGACCATGATTCCACTATAATTAAGGAAATTAAAAGCAAGTAATAAAACATAATTGCTAAGATTAAGGAAATCAAAAGGAAATAATAAATATGATTGCTGTGATCATGGCATGCTATCACAAATGTTGTAGCACTAATGAAAATTGGCCTGGTGATGTTAGATATATTATGTGTAAATATTATATTGATAGTGAAGATTCATATCTGTCGTCTGTCGCTGATAATAGCTGTTGCTGTTCTAGCAGAATTCTCATTTGTCATCAAGGAAGCAAATGCAGCCTCATTGCAAAATTTATAATGATGAAGAAGATAATTGGTCCCTGGCTTCCTCGTATCCTGTCGCCGTGTTTGCTTTTTTGCTTAATTATCTGTTGCTCTTACACTTTCCTTCTTATTTTTGTTCAAATCCCCCCCCCCCCCCCCCACACACACACACAGATACTGCATTTAATCAGTGCAATGTACATCTGCTATGCTCTTATCTTTGAGTTAGTTCCTTAGCATTTATAGTACCGCAACTTCTGTACGAACAAGAGTCACAGTTCCAGTTGCTCCGAAATTCAATTGTGTAAACCGTTTAGAGAGGCGTAAGGAGGTACTTTTCATTCTGAATGAAGTTCAACAACATAGTGTTTTCTAATTCTTCACATCTTTATCATTTGTCATGATGCTGTTTTCTTAGTTTTACACTAAGTTGGAAGAGAAGCACAAAGCCTTGGAGAAAGAGAAACTTGACTATGAAGCTAGAAACAAGGTATGACATTTCTTGTGTGTCATAATTATCAGTTCTGTCATTCTATGGTAAGTGGTCTCTTGCAAATTGCCAATGATACCTTACCTCTGTATTCTTTTTCTGGTATTGTGGAATATTACAAACTTTATATTTATATCTGAATTTATAGGAGGAAGAACAAGCAGCAATAAAGCAGCTCAGGAGGAACATGATGTACAGAGCAAATCCAGTTCCTAACTTCTATCGTGAAGGCCCTCCACCCAAAGTCGAGCTAAAAAAGGTGAGAGATGATTAGCCTTTCCCTACATAGGTTTGTGGAAACATCTCTCTCTATAAATGGACCTTTTGACTAAATTTGTTGTTATGCAGTTGCCTGTCACACGTGCCAAATCACCAAACCTAAGCAGGAGAAAGAGCTGTGGTGATGCAGTCAAACCGATTCAGGAGGACAAGGGATCTTGTGGACGAGCAAGTCGTCACAGTGTAGGTGTCTATAGAGAAAGCAGAGCTTCTCCACTCCAAAGAAAGGCCTCCCCTATTACCCCCAAGAGTAAAGATCAAACTAACATGCGGAAGTTAAATGGGTCTAACAAAGCTAAGATTGCCCCCAAACAATATAAAGATACGAGTGAAAACTCTCAAGCTAAAGAAGAGGGGAATGCAGATATTGCAGTGCAATCTTGAACTTGTATGGCTAGCTATAGTTTTACCTAAAGCATTGAAAACTCTCTCGAGTTTCCTTATGATTGATCAAAATGGTTGTGCAAGGCAACTTTCACTTGCCAAAGGTGATGTCTAATTTCCGAGTTGTATATTTTCTGTAATTTATAATGTCCTATGCTATTATATACAACACATTTTGCTTGACGATGTTATCTACACAACATGTGTTGTGAGTTATGCATAATGCATTTGACTTGAGTCTTGAGTGCTACTGAACTAATACTGAAAATGTATTTGACTTGAGTAGTATTGAACTAGATTCCAATTTCTACTGGAAAGCATTTCTGTTGTAATGGAGCTTTTGATTAGTTGTAGTTTTGGTGTACATATATGCAGCAACGTATATATGGTCTTAGCATTTCAATTTCAACTGTGTGATGGATCAAAATATATTCTTGCATTAAATCAGGTTGCAAATATTGATGCCTATGAAAAACTGAAACATAATCAAACATTAGCAGAAAATCATCAGAACACAAGATTGTATATATTTTATAAAAGTTAAGCGCGAAATGAAAGACATTTTGTATTTATATATAGCGGCGCCACATGCAGGCATGAGAGATTTAGAGTAGAACACAGCTGCATAGAAAAGAAAACACCATTAAGATTATCTTGTTCAGTTTCAGACAGAGAGAGATAGAGAGGAGAGAATAGGCCATGACGTTATTATTTCGTTCCATTACTCTCACTGCGTCCCACTGCTTTCCTCCTTCTCTCTCAATCGTTTCTCCAAAATCCACCTCCCCACCAACCCTAATCTACTGCAAGAATGAAGACAACACCAAATTGCCGCAGAGAAAGCCGATAAAAAATTCAAGGAAGAAACCTTCTTATGGCGCCTCGAGGCGCTCTGTTATCAAGAAAAGCTTCACCCAGGAGCAGGTGGAATTCACGGCTCCAATCTCGAGCGACCCTGTTGTTGGAATTATAGGAGGCGGTATGTCTGGTCTTATCTGTGCTCTTTATTTGGAGAAAAGAGGCATCAAGTCCACTGTTTTTGACACGGTTTGTTGTTGCTTATCTTCTATTTCTTGCTCTCTTTTTCCATTTTTAGGATTACGAACTTTCTCAATTTTCGAATTCGACCAAGATAGTATATTGAGCTCTTGATGTGTAATTATGTAATCAAGCGGTCAGTGCTGCTGTTGGTCGTGGCATGTCGAAATCTACCACTTGCATTCCATATTCCTCTCTCCATAGAAGATTTTAATATGGTAGTGGTTTTCCAAATCGAAAAATAAGCTTCGCATAGGACTTGTTTAAAGATTGCCATTTGCTAAACCGTTGTGTTCAACATGCGTGGTAGTCATAAGATGCTATTTTGATTCAACCTTCATAAGGATATTCACATGATATTATTTTTCCTTATATTTTGTTGATAATTTGTTTTGTAGATATATGAACTTTTAAGGATATGTTTCTTGCATCACACTTCGTGCATGATGTACTAAAAAAGCTCATGTAGTTTTCGTATACTTCTTATCAACATCAGGGAATTCATGGGTTAGGAGGGAGGATGGGAACTAGAATTGTTGATCCCGAGTCCTTAACATTTGACCATGCTGCACAGTTCTTCACAGTTAGTGACCCTAACTTTGCTGAGATTGTTGACATGTGGTCTAAGAATGGTCTTGTTCGTCAATGGCATGGAGCAATCGGAGAGCTTGAGTCTGGTGGGCGTTTCAGTCAACTTCCTCCTTCACCTCCGAGATATATTGGTGTTAACGGGATGCGCCCTCTTTCCGAATCCATACTTAATGAGGTGCTTATCTTTCTGGTTTTTTTAATTATCCTCCCATTTATTCTCTACCGTACCGGTGCATCTATGTATACCGTGAAACCATTAAGCATACCTATTATAGCTATCACTTGATATTACTTGGTACTTCAGAAATTTTCTAGAAATGATCTTTTTCTGTATCATCCTTTGATATTAAATACTGAAGTTCTGTTAACCTTTTAGCTTGGCCTATCATGTAATATAATGCTCATATTTCTGTTCACAACTTGTTTACCTTATGAAGAACTGTTGTCGCAGACATCTATAGTGAACGTGGTTCGTCCCTGTTGGGTTAGTAAACTGGAGCCATATAATGGGCAATGGTACCTGAGCGAGAATGGAAAGCCTTGTGGACAGTTTGATGCAATTGTTATTGCACATAATGGTCAGTATCTTAGGCTATTTAATTATTTCATGACATGTGTTAGCATTGAGACATTAATTTCCAGATCTTGTGGAAGCCATTTTGTTGAAGAGTGTTCCACTATTTTCTGCATAATATGGATTTTTTTGGTCCCCTGGAATTCATTGAAATCAAACTGGTCCTTGTTGACTTTAGTTGTATGTTATGCTTTTATTACTTTTATTACTTTTTTTTCGCTTTCTCTATATTTCACACACTTGACTGTATGTTAAACCAGGAAAATGTGCAAATCGATTGCTTGCTTCATCTGGGTTACCACTAATTGCTAGGCAGATGAAGGTACTTTGATACTTACCTTAAATACCTTCTTCATTTTCCTCGTTGTGTTATCGTCTAATTTTCCATGTGTACAGAGACTCGATTTGAGTTCTGTATGGGCCCTTCTGGCAGCATTTGAGGACCCACTTCCTGTCCCATGCACTGCATCAAAAATCCCTCTTGAAGGAGCCTTTGTGAAAGGAATTGATTCTCTCTCATGGATAGCAAACAATACAACTAAACTTTTTGGCCCGGAAACTAGTAGGCCTCACTGTTGGACTTTTTTCAGCACAGCAGCTTTTGGAAAGCAGAATAAAGTTCCTCAGGTCAGCTTATAACTGTTTGAGTGTGACCAGATGAATATGTTTTTCTAAACATGAAGTTTCCTAGTCGTATGCAAAATAGAATTTTGTTCCGAATAAAATCACAATAAAGGCCAAGTTAAGAGCTTCTTTGAGGCTTCAGTATGTTTGAGCTCCTCTGGTCTAACAACCTTTGTGGGGAATCTTTCCTTCCAAAGATCTGAATAATATGAATGTCATCATGTCAACTTTGACATCAATTGTTGAGGTGTCTTTTATTGCTCAATTCTATTAAATTTTAATGCAAAAGCTAGGCACATGCACTTGTTTCTCAATAGACTGGCAGTAATTACAACATTCAGCAGCAAGATTGATGGATTCTAGATAATTTTGAAGCTCCTTCCGACTCCGTACAACAGCAGATGCATTCTAACAGACAGCTATATATATATTATTTTCCTTTTAAAAGTATAGAGATGCATCTTATCGAGCTGAACAATAGTGTGTAGATGTATTGAGCTAAATAAACTTTCTAAATGATACATTTCCTCATCAGGAAAGTATTCCTTCTAGTACAGCAGAAAAGGTTAAGGCAGCCATGCTTGAAGGTGTCCACCTTGCGTTGGGACTACCAGAAAAATCACTTAAAATTCCTTTCTACAGCCGACTGCAATTATGGTATGCAATAATCTGTCTACTGATGTTTATGCCATATGCATTTAAATCCATGATGCTTTAACTTGACTTCTTTGGACTCGACATTGTAGAAGTAGTTTCAATCTATTGTTGGTTGTAGTAGTTTGAATCAATTGTTCTGCAACTTAACAGGGGTGCAGCTCTTCCCACGAATTCTCCGGGAGTTCCATGCATTTTTGATCCCCGTGGAAGAGCTGGCATATGTGGTGATTGGCTATTGGGCTCAAGCTTAGAAGCTGCTGCATTGAGTGGAATGGCTCTTGCTAATCATGCAAGTCTTTTACTTTTTTCCTTTCTCTCATCATGACTTTCTGCATACATAGTTTAGTACGTGGCATACTGCCTCTCCACTCTGAACCATAAGAGTCATTTGGTTAGTGGAGCTTCAATCATGTTGCTTGATAACTTTTTGAAAATGGTTTGCTAATTCATTTGATCTACTAATATATAAATATTTTAACAATTGACACCAAATAAATGGCTAACTTTTTAAAGAAATAATAACTTGGATTTTTTTATATCAATCCATATTTAATAATATAATATGAGCTATCTTCTATTCAGAGAGATTAAGAAGGTTACTCAGGCAACCTGAATGTGTGAATATTTAGATGCCTACTTGACATCTTCGGTCACTTTTATTTTGTGTAAGATATTACTTGCCAGTCCAACTCAGAGCAGTTTTCATGCAGATGGCTGACTACTTCCAAAGTGGTGGAACAAGCCCAGATGAGTTTGCTTTAGGTTTGCACGACGAGTTTAAACCACTTGAAGGACATGACATTGGGCAGTTTCCTGGACTGGATTCCGAGAAACAAATAAAAATGGCCCATGATTTGCAACTGACTACTTGAATCTGCATTCAGCTGCAAAGAAGAATCCTTGCAAATAAATACCTAAGTAAGCTTTTTGTTCCTACAGATGCTTGAAGATAATAATCTATTCCTCGAAACAATACGTTCCAAATCAACTTAATATGAATCTTCATTTACAATTTTACTTTATTTTCTTAAAAATGATTATACGGCAAATTGGCAATGACTTCTTGAACAATGCTTTGCTTTAGTGTTACGAAGGCGAAATGGTTTGCAGGGATAAAGTGATTTGGCAGGGTGACATCTGTGGCACATTCCCCTCCTAAGCATAAGTGTATATATTTGGTTTTCTTCCTCAGTTTTCAGAAGGTGCACTTTTCCTAAAGTCTATGCACTTATGCTTTCTTGAAACATCGATCATTTGCAAGAATTAAGTAGTTGTAGTTCTGGTTCTTTTACAAATCTGATCATATCAAATATTTATATTTGTGCAGACAATATGAATGCACCTTGACTGGCTGCAGATACATGTATCAGAACTCGAGGACTTGCTCGCCACTTTCCTAATGTATTGTGGTGCAATTGAGCCAAATGTTGAAATGAGACTCATGCCACTATACACGTTCATGTCTGTTGTATGCAGCCATGCTGCCATAATTGTAGAATTACCAAACATAGCCTCTTATAATTGAACTTTTATTGTCATTGATGCCCAAATTGTTTCATTTTCCTTAGATAATCGGATGGGATATAGTGTCACACAATCAAATTTATTAAAAAATATTACTAATATAATCAATTAAAATTAATATTTATTTGAAAATAAAATTTTAAAAATATATATTCTATTTTTAAATTTATCAATTTTAAAAATAATTTAAAATATATTTATTAAACACAAAAATTACATTAATTAAAGTACTTCTGTATAAAATTAAAATTCAGAAAAATATAAATATATATTAGAATGTACTTGTGGATGCAAATCCCATTTGGCAAATAATAAATTATGCCATTGATTGTTTTTTCTTCCTTTTCTTATCGGTCTTCCTCGGATTTTCTAATTGTTTAAAATGTCTAATAATTGTTTTTAGCAACCTACCAACTAAATTATGAGCACCAACAATATGCTTGCTTTGTGATATTCTATTTCATTATCAAAAATAGTAGTTCAAATACAAACCATATATCCATTCATCTCTATCATTGACATCTTAAACATAGTATAATATATACTAGTAATTAATTACTAAATAATGATAACATACCAATTAAATTAAATGAATTATTCTTTTATCCACAACCCATCAACTCCAAAACAAAGAAACAATTAATCAAAGCAAGTGGCAAGAGTGGTATTATAAGAAAGGGGTGCAGCAGCAGCAGCAGCAGCAGCAGCAGCAGCAGAAGTGAGGTGAGAGAGATAACAAGGATCCAAAGTAGGCTGCAGCAAGGCATCAAACTCAAATGGTTTCTGGTTCAGGTTGTTCTTGAGAGCGGCGACCTCGGCCTTAACCGTAGCTAGTTGGGACTCGGCAAGCTTCAACTGCTGATCCAACAGGCTCACCATTCCGGCACACCCGTACACCGGATCTTTAATCCTGCAGTAGGCCTCGTAGAACAACGTCTTGGCTGCTTCCCCACGTCGATTCACCGGAACATCCTCAAATAGTTTTCCTACATTGCTGGCTCCAAATATCTTGTGAACATAAGCAAATCGACGTGGATCATTAGAGGGAAAGTAAGGAGAGAAAATGCAGTCAGAGGGGCACCTCCTCCTCAAATGCTTGCACGCTGCGCAACGCCTCGACTTCATCCCTATCCTCACTTTTTATAGTCAATATTTGCTTGTACATGAAATCCAAGGTTAGATTTTGCTTTCTTACAACATATTTATAGTCCAATCCTCAAATCTTTGTAACGGCTCTTACTATAAAATTGTACACTCGTTTATAGAAATGACACATGATTGAATAAATTACATGCTCAATTCATGCATGGCTTGTCTACCCTCCATTTGGAAACTCTCATAATTGTTTGCTTTCCTTTTAGCATGGTGCTAATTAAGTGGTAACGAATGTCCCACATTCCTAGCATATGGAATTCCTTCTGCATATGTATAAATAGCTCTCTCCATCATGCATATGTAATACAAGTTGCACGCACAGATTTCTCTTTGCACCCACCCACACACACACATTTATAAAGTAACAATGCCAATCACCAATAATTCTCCTCAAACCCTGCTGCATACTCTTTAGTCCTTAAACACTTTAATTATTACAAAATTACATTTTAATTAATATTTAATGAATAAATCATAAGCACTATTAACCTATGTTACTAAATAGGAACGAGAATTAGTACATTGAATTAATTCAAAATAACATATTAGTTCTAATTAAATTTAATTAACTTTAAACAAATAAAGGTTTAGGAATTAAAATTATGAAAATGATTTATTTTTGCAATATATATCCTGGAAAATTTTATATATGATTAAAATGAATTCAATGAATATATAAAAAAAAATCAGAAATTTTAATTTATTACCATACTAGTGAGTAGTGAGTGGGCTTGGAAGATGAAGCATGAAGGAAACGAAGGGTTGCTTGACTAAACGCGTGAGCCGCACCAAACCTCTCCTACTCCTGCACACATCATATCATATCATATATAAACCCACCCAATGCTCAGAAGAAGGAAAAATTGCCTTCATTCATCTAACTTGCATTTTCTTCACTAATCCAACACCACCTCTCGCATTCTCTGCCATGACCATTCCCGATCGCAATGCCGCCCCTCATTGCTCTGTTTCTTCCTCATCCTCTTCCTCTCTTTCATCACATTCTTCTTCGATCGCCGCCGCCCATTCCTTGCTTTCCTCGCAAGGTTCATCCATCTCTTCCCAATCTTCTCCGCTGCCCGTGCCGTTACCTCGCTGCCGGGGCCTCGATCTGCTGGTCAAAGCGATTCACCAAGTTAATGCCGGTTCCGTCATTGGCGTGCCTTACATACAGCGCCGCGTGACCATCCGGAGGAGAAGGAGGAGTGGTAAGGTTGACTTTGACGCCTTCCTCCTCCACGAATCGAAGAATGTCGGCAGCAATAGTGGTAAGATTGACTTTGACGCCTTCCTCCTCCACGAATCTCATCAAAGAAAAAGGGATCGGGTTGTGGAGAATGTCGGCAGCAATAAGAAGGCGAAGAATTTCGTTGGATTTTCTTCGGGAGTTGAAGATTCGGTATTACTTCCGTGCAGGAGGAGATCTGATTGCGCTGATGAACTAGGCTTGTGAGTTTTGCGTGATTGGTCCCCGTCTTTATCTCATCCTCTTTAAATGTATCAATTTTGGTGGGAGAAGTTCTCATATCTTAGAAAGTTTTATACTTTTAGCTACTAGAGATAACTGTCTGAATAGAATTTTAATGAATATAAATTTTTACATGATTTTGGCCCATTATATTGGATTTGCACATCGATGGAAATTTTTATGCTATGCATCTATTAATTCTTGGATCTCTGGTATTCATGTCTTCAATTTTTTTTATTTTTTTATTTTTTTATTTTTGTCCAACACACGCAAGCCTTCATGTCTTCAAATTGGTTCTTCGAGTTATATCTGTTTAGCAATTTATATGTTATATTAGTATGTGTGATTACTGCATAATTTATTATGGATTTCTGTTTGAGGCAAGAAAGCTGCACTGAATGTCAATTATCTTGATCTCTTAGTATTCATTCCAACATTAACTATACAGATCATGATTTAGTTATTTATTTATTATTGCAGCTCTAGTTCTCAATTCTCATAAATCTTGCCACTCGTTTCTTTTGTTAAAATAGTGAATTGCACATTCGAAAGGTTGATGTCTTCATACATTTAAGGTTCCAACAGCTTGTTTTCTGCAAGTACTTAATGTCTTTCCTTTTGTGAACCGGAAGTACGAATGATGCATTTCCGCACTTACATTTCTGCTTGTTTGGTGTCATCAATTTGCTTTTGACTGTGTAATGAAACAAAAGAAAGTGTTCCGTTTGCCCAAAAAAGCAAGGAAGTTACTCTGTGATCATTCTTCTTTGGTGCAAATGCTGACTGAATGTAACAACTGGTTATCTACTTTTACATAAGTACATTCTTTTATGCACGCTCCCATATTTCCCACTTTCTCCATTAATGGTGTAACTTACCCTTGCTACACATCACATTCATTTCTTCCGACGAAGATCCGTGGAAGAAAATCAACCCTCAGTTGTTCTGCTTCATCCTATATCTTATCATATTCTTCATCCTCAGGCTGCAATAGACTTGATACCTTTTGTCTTGAAAAATTAGCCACTGATATTAGGTTGTCTTAGATCTGCAGATATCTATCCTAACATGATTTTCTTTGCGTGTTTTGTAATGTTGGATTTTGACTAAATGGAGAAAAACAGAAGGAAGGCATCAACTGGGATAAGATGTTGTTTTGATCAACTGGGATATGCCATCGTTGGGGAGAAAACTGGAAATATGTGTGTTGTTTGACCTCATTGGCTTTAGTTTTTGCTGTATATTGACATGCATGCATTTGATGCTGCTGCCTTTTGAGCCAATTGGTTGAAGATGCAGGTTCAACTCTACCACGATCAGATTTCTACCTCAAATGTGGCGGTTACTCTTACAATATTTTGCAAATAGCATGGTTTGGGCCTTAAAGAGAGTGGATATTTTTCTGCTCAGTGTATCGATTAGCAGTTTCTTTGCTGTCAGGAAACAAACTACATCCATTGGATGGAGCTCTCTGTCAAATCAAGAAACCATCTATGGCGAATGGAAATACTTCCAAAAATGAAGCACTTCCTGTGGCGGGCATGTAAAAGTTCACTTCCCCACCTTGAAAAATCTTGCTAGATGCACAGAGTGAATGAGTGATTATCGACCCAATTTGCAAGCTCTGTGGCGAGAACATTGAAACGCATGAAAGGAAACTACACAGGCGTGCATGGAAGCTTTTACTAAATTTACGTGCTCAAGGAGTTGACCTAATGGGCACTTTCAAAGAATACTCGTTGAGTCGGTTCTGTTGTAGCCTGGATTATAGGGAAGAGAAAGCAATAAATGTTAATTTGAAGATCAGTGGATAGTGTCCATAGCCGAGTACATAGATAGTGGTCAGAGCTTATGACTATTATATTCTGACAGAACCAACAAGAGACAGTAATGGCATACAGTGGATGATTATGGGGTGCAAGGCGAATGAAATTGGATATGGATGTGGCCGTGCTCTCTTCAACTGGATCATAATGCGTTGGTGTTAAGGGGGAACGAAACGAGGACACGAATGGCGGCTAAAGAGAGTACTCTGCTTGAATGTCTGGGAAAATCTTGAAGCATGCTTTAAATTGTTTATGTGCATGGTAGTTGAGTGAGGCATGTACTAGATAACGCTTGTAAGCTGTTCCTTGAATATTAATGAAATTTGTTTTCCTCAATATTGCCATGATACAGTGAGAGACGTCCCTGGCCTATAAATCTTTGATAAGGGTGAAAACTAAAAAGCAATTTTATCAAGTCTGTTATGAAGTTCAATTCGACTGAACTTCAATAAGGAAAAAAAAGACCAAATTGATAAAGGGAAAAAAATGACCAAATTGATGATGCATGCAAAAACGCGCGCTAACTAATTCTCGATGGAAAGATACAAGTTGTAGTTAAGAATGGGGAAATTAAAGGGAAAGAAAATTAAACAGTTGAAAATGGAGGGTAAGGAATGAGAGGGCTTCCTTCCCCTCCTATACTCCCCATTTATGATTTAACCTCTCCACCCCCATATTTGCTCTACTTGGAGCTGCCTGCAGCCCTTTACCCAAATACTAGATTCATTCCTTCTTCTTAGTTTTTTAAATAATTAATTAAATAAAAAGGAACCAACCCTTAATTTCCTCTACCCCTCCGCGGCGGTCTAAGGCGGTTCTCCACCTTCCACCGCCGTGGTTGCTCCTCGTTGCTTTATCAACGTTCTGTTTTCACATATATACATATATATATGCAAATTAACGTAATTAATTATAGATTGATCTTCATATATTGATCGAATATGGGAGTGCCACGAGAGAAATACGATGATGCAAGAATAACGGACCCATCGCCGCCGTCGCCCTCTTCGTCGTCGACGTCGCTGTCGCTCTCCGACGAGAACGAGGAGCTGCAGAGATTAGAGAACGCGCCACCCTTCTGGAGGAACAAGAGCTCGACGAAGCGGCTATCGAAGCAGCTGTCTATGTGCGAGCTCCCTCGCGTCATCGCCTGGGAGAGGCGGCGTCGCCGGTTTCGGCAAAAGAAAGAGCTGGAGCCGGATTTGACCGAAGAGGATCTGCACGAGCTCAAAGGGTGCATCGAGCTAGGGTTTGGGTTCAATGAGGAGAACGGTCAGCGCCTCTGCCCCACGCTACCCGCTCTCGACCTTTACTTCGCCGTCAACCGCCAGTTCGTCACCAGCCCTCTGTCCAGCCCCGCCAGCAACGGCTCCGCCCCATCCATTGCCAGCCCCGGCCCCCTCCCAGCTGGGCTCGACCTCAGAACCCGCTCCTCCTCCTTTAGTTGCGATTCTGATTCATGGAAGATATGCAGTCCGGGTAATTATATTTATGTGTGTGTGTGTGTGTTAAATATGGAAACATGGGACTTGCATGCATGCATGCATGTAGAGCGAGCGAGGTGATATTAATGTGCAAAAGTAGGTAGGTAGTGATTAATTTATATATTAAAAATGTGGACATATATGATGCATGGTGCAGGTGATGATCCTGAGCATGTGAAAACAAAGTTGAGGCATTGGGCGCTAGCAGTTGCTTGTTCTGTCAAGCAGTCCTCTTAAATTTAATTAAGGGATATATATTATATGATGATCGATCGATCGTTGGACACAGACAGATCTAGAGACATATATATGGTTAGGCTGGGTAGTAAGAAATTGGACACGACTAATTAGTTCTTTTTAGGTCCTATACTCCTATATATGAAGGTCTGAACCATAGCTGCAGTGCGAGTCATGCACTCTCTCTCGTTCGTTCGGGGCCTAGGTCTAGGCCGGTTATTACGGTTTATGGATTGGAACCATTGAGCCTTTTCATTTCACAACATTATATATATATGGTTAATTAGACTGACCATTATGTAGTAAGTATTTCTTTGGCCCTCCTTTCTTTTTCCATTTCTTTTATTATATGACCATGCATGTTTGTTTGATTTGATTAATGTCATGCACAGCGGCCTATTTATTTAAATATGAACATGAATTTTTATTCCATGCCCATTTCCATCCTTTGTTGGAAGTTTTTGTGCAACCATTTATCAATACATTGAGTAGCATATCGATCACATTTTCTCCCGAGGATATCCTTTGTTTAATTTGTTAAAGAGTTTAAATGCCTAAATATATACTTATATAGAAAATTGAGCAGTATAGTATGGATATTCTGACGTAGTACGTGCCTACGTGGTGCATGCATGAGAAATTAGATGAACATGTGATGTGACACCCAAGGAGTTTTGTCAACCTTGAACCATAGTCCCACATCCATAACTGATATTGGTTGTTTGATCTGAAATATAAGATGGAAAATTTTCTTCCTTTAATAAGACATTTTAGTGGTGATTGATTTTTATTAATTTTTGAGATTATTTTTGTCGAGATGCTAAGACAATTAAATCATGACTAATCCTACGTAGTATAGTCATGAGATTAAGTCACGGGCTTGTTCTCCAAAGGCACGAAAACAAGTTATTATTAGTATTAGATAAAAAAGGATGTTATACATAGAGCTGAGCGGATCGGGCCGTACTGACTTGACTTTTTGTAATTTCAAAGACTGTCCAAGTTTGCACGATTGTTTTCACACTTTAAAATGTGAGGTTCAAACTCAAATTTAGGTGAGAGGGCTTTGCCCCGAACAACCTATTTATATTTACGAATTTTAATTTATTTGAAATGAAAAAAATATATTGATATCTTTCATTACTTACGTAAAATAAAATTACACAATTAACACATTAAAATAATAATAATTTTCTAAATAAATAATTAAAAAATCACACAAATATAATTTAATGGGAGTATAAAATAGTTCCAAAAAATACAATTAAAATTTTAAAAGTCTTTCATTCATTATTTTATTAAATTTATACAAAATATAAACATCACACTCATAATTTAAATCAGATAATAATTCTAAAAAATAATTAATATTTTATTTTCTATTATTAGACGGACTTTTTAACACGAAAACCCACGTTTTTAGTCTGAAACTCAACGGGCCAAGACTATTTCTGGACACTATTTATGTCCGAATTTTTTCTCACTTGTTTTTTTCAAACTCTGAATATTATGTACGGGCCTATCGGGCCGGAATATTTTGCCAGCTATAGGTATACACAACACAAATAATATCCAAAGCTAATTCTTTCTGAAATGGGCTTTTCTCAACAACATATAAAAGATTAAAAGCCCAGATAAGGGTTCTCTATTTTTGTTTAGAGTCGGTTTATATTGTTTAATGAGTTGAGTTCCTAACTTCCCATGAAAATTTGCTGAAGAAATGCCCAAAATTAGTTTCCTTTTCTCGGACACTTGTTAATTCATTCAATTCATCTATCACTCACCGTCTTGTCGGTGTATCTATGGCTTTGAGATCGATTTACCGTGGCTTGAGGAAGAACAATCTTCCTTTGTGCTCGCGTTTGCACTCTCATGCTACTAGTTTCGGTCAGTCTTCACTTCCCTTCAACTTTTTACCCCCTTCCCTAATCTGCAAAATATGGTTTAGAGATTGTTGAGTTTTCTGTTGTAGGATTCAAGGAAGTTAGGGAGGACGAGAAGAGTCGAATGGTCGGCAATGTCTTCACAAGCGTAGCGTCAAGTTATGATCTCATGAATGATTTAATGAGTGGTGGATTGCATAGATTATGGAAAGAGAGGTTGGTTTTGGTTGTGTCTGTGGCTGCTGTTGTTGGGATTCATTTATATTTTTAAAATTTTCATTTTTGTCGGCGGAAATCGATTGTTCCTTTTAATTATGAGCTGATAGTTATATGTATTTCTTACTTTAAATGTGAGGCTTCATCCAAAGTGAAACTTTTGTAGGTTGGTTTCCAAATTGAATCCATTTCCAGGAATGAAGCATCTTGATGTGGCTGGTGGAACAGGTAATCTAATATTATGGTAATATTAGCTTGATAATTATGCTTGTTGTCTTCTGAAATATATTAAGAGTAAAAGGGGAACAAAGAGTTCAGCTCACGAAACTCTACCTGAAACTATGTTCGTATGCTGTAAAATAAAACAACTGACCCATAGCCTGTAAAAACTGTTATTGTTGATTAGATAATTCGTTTGCATTTATATCCTCCACGCTACATAATTCCCATTTGTTTCGGAATTCACGATAGAGAATCACATAATAGTGCAATGTAATGATGCATTTTGCTGCCAAATCTTGCACGAGGCACCATAAAAGAGACTAAACAATCATGAAGCTATGCCTTGATTTCTCCTTAGATGGTAGATTTCCATATTAAAGATTTTCTTTCATATATATAAGCTTAAGTAAGGACAGAATCATTACCTACCTAACTGTATATATGTAAAACATGTAATACACTAAAATAAATAGGAATCAAGGCATATACTCTGGAGCCATTTTTCTTCATGCTGCATTAAATATTGAACTTGTTATCTCTTTTAGTCAATAAGAAACTACTATCTCATGCTATAAAACTCTTTACCTTTTTGAGGTTATTGGTTCTCTTATTTGCTCTCATCTTAGTAGTGGAAAGATAGTTCCATGAAGTGTTCAATTGATAGCTACACCTGTTTGGCGTCATATTATCTGCTTGGTAAGGAGGCTCTCTAATTTTACAGGGGATGTTGCTTTCAGAATACTAGACAGTATTCATAGTGTTGCACACAGAGCCGTAAGAGATAATCATGAAGATAATCTCCTGGAAGAAACTCAAATTTTTGTTTGTGATATTAACCCCAATATGTTACGTGTTGGACAAAAGAGGTCCCAGGAGAGAGGTAAGGCAATACGTTATCTAATCCAATAATAATATAAGATGCTCATACGCATGAATTTTTTCTATATGGGTTTAGTTTCTTAATGGAGTGTATCCCTTGATTGCTGTCAGACCTTAAGGAGGATAAATCACTCATTTGGGTTGAAGGAGATGCTGAACAATTAAAATTCGATGATGAATCAATGGATGCTTATACAATTGCATTTGGAATAAGGAATGTAACACATATAGAAAAAGCTCTCGCAGAAGCTTACAGGTTACCTTCTGGTTTTATATTCACCTTCCTTTCTTTCATACGACTATATCGGCAATGCTATTCTGCTTCTTCAGTTTACTACATATCTTTGTTGTCTTTCAATTTACTATTTGTTTCTGTAGATCTTCAAGCGTCCTTACATGTAACGTTTTTGTTTATTTTACTTTGAAGGGTGCTTAAACCTGGTGGGAGATTCCTCTGTCTTGAACTCAGCCACGTGGAACTTCCAATTTTCAAAGATTTGTAAGTGTTCCCATTGTTGCAATATAATAGCACCTCTTTTCCACTCATAATGTATGCACCACCGTATATTCTATGCAGTACTCCCATTATAGCACAATGACTTTTAACATATTAACTTAATAAAATCTTAGGCATTTTTATGTGGAGCGAAACTCTTGCCTCTTATACTCGAGATATAGCAAAAATCTGGTTTTATCAGTTGATTGGTGCACTCCCTTTCATGGCATGTGCATCTGTAAGTGATAAATGATGGTTTGCAAGAATTGCATATTGAAATAGTTTGTTTGACAGTATGCAATACATCATAATGGGGTTTCTTTGTGGCAAGTACCAGCCTAAAAATGGATAAGGCAATTCTTTCTTAACTACCGCTACAAGATACTTCTGGTTCAAGATCAGGTTTAGCAACAGTAGACGAAGATATCTAAAATAAATGCATGTTAGTAATAGCATACTCACTGTTTTACTTGTTTATGAAAAATTGAGTCCCTCAATATGTATCCTCCAATAGTCACTGATAAATGTTCATTTTCAGGTATGATTATTACTCCTTTTCAGTCATCCCAGCTGTGGGAGAGCTGGTTGCAGGTGATCGTGAATCTTATCAGTATCTTGTAGAGAGTATTCGTCGCTTCCCCAGACAGGTGAAGTGCTTTTGCAAGTTCATAATACCTGCTAAATATATTCAGGCATCAAAATGTGTTTCCGCTGGTTGCAGATTATCATGCAAAACGCCTGTATCTAATCTATTGAACTTGTTTGTAAATGCAGTTACGTACTGTGAAATGCATTCTAGTTTTGTGGACCTTTCAAAAGGGTTGTATTAAAATATAGATAAAATTAGCGTACCTGTCCCTTACTCCTTTGTATTAAAATATAGATAAAATATTAATAACAATCAGAAGTTATAAGAATTCTTTGATTACTATAAATTCTCTTTCAACGTGCTATAGTGCTATGAGCCTACGGCACTGTTTGTTGTTGCGTGAAGTATCTTTAATCCTTTCCCAGTTGATAACTGGTAAATTCTCTTTCAACGTGCTATAGTGCTATGAGCCTACGGCACTGTTTGTTGTTGCGTGAAGTATCTTTAATCCTTTCCCTGTTGATAACTGGCAGGAAGTATTTGGTACTTACTTCAACCTTTTTTAATTAAGTTGTTGTCTGGAAATGCAGGAGAAATTTGCTACAATGATTGCAGAAGCTGGTTTTCAGAAGGTTGAATATGAAAACCTTGTTGCAGGTGTTGTGGCCATCCATTCAGGGCTCAAGTTTTAGGCTGTCGGCGTTTTTTTGTCTCTCGTGTTTAGTCGTTGTTGCTCCTTACTACTACTCCTTGGTTATCAGACGTAGTAGAATAGCTTACAAAAGTTCTGTGGAAATTTTAACAGGACTGCTATATATAATCTTTAGAAGAAAGTCTAAAACCCCATCTCCCTTGGCCTTGGGGTACATCCAAGCATAAGCAGCATGTGCTTGTAGAGTTTTAATTGTTTAAATAATGTTCTCATTTACCAAAAAAGGTGAATTTATGTATGTGCTTGTAGATTTCATCAGTTGATTTTTAGGTTTCAGACCTATATTGCTACTACAGCATATTACAGCATTTCCACAACATTTTAAAACTGAATTGAATATTCCTCAAAACAAAAAAAAACAAAAAAAACTGAAATGAATAATAAAGAGAGAACATAACAACACTATGTATATGTATAACTGGGTACATTAACATGAATGCTGGAAATTATCTACTACTTATATACTCACGATTCACAAACGGCCACTGCCAACAAAATTACATACATAAATAAACAAAAATATAACTATCTAATTAGTAGATTCTTTTGTAGCAAATTAAAGCCTTTTCAAATTGGGTTGTTGCACTTCTCCACTGCTCTTGGTGCTGTATTTAGAATAGGAAAAAAATATAATTAATAATTAGTTTGAAAGGAAAAAAAAAGAGAAATCTTGAGTTGAGAGATAACATAAGATTGACAAAAGACCATAATAAAATAGAAAATTAGGTACCTAGTCCAATGGCCTCTGAACTCTTCATTATCCTTATGCGTTTGCATGAGTCAACAAACATCCTGGGTTCATAAAAAGTGCAGTAGTATCAAATAATAAAATACACTGATATAAAAACAAATATTCCTACTTATGATTAAATGGAATTAATTGAAAAAAGAAGGAAGTGTATATATAAGTAAGCTTACTCCCATGGAACGTCACCAACAAGCATCCAATCTCCATCTTTATCCTCATAAGTAGAGACGTAATCAGACCCATTCACAAGGATTAAATCCTTCACCCCTTGAGACTGAGGACCACTATTCCCTGCAGCTTAATTAATTAATTTCAGAAAATGGAACTTTAATCTTAAAAAAAAAAGTGATATCAACACTTGTAAGGAATTTATAATGAAATATATGTAGCTTAATAATTAAGGAGGTGTATGGTTTGGTTTACCCATAGTAAAGGAGGTGAGCATCTTTCCGAGGGAGTGAGAGAGTTGTTGGTAGCTATTGTACATTTTCAAGTCCACTTTCCGGAGGTAGGGAGCCCCATCTAGACCCACTTTTACGAATGCCGCCACACCTCCGCCGCCGCCGGAATATTCGGTTTCCGTGGTGGCGCTGTTGTTCTTTTGGACGGCCAGGATGCTCTTTCTGAAAGATCTTACTGGTGGCCAACCAACTACCTGAGCCCTGCAGTAAATTAGTTAATTAATTAAGGGCTAATTGTCCGTAAATTTAGAAATTTTTTCAAATTTTAGTTTTTTCTCATGATGTTTTATTTTGGTCAATTAATCCATGAATTTAATATTTTTTTTTTGATTTTTTCATGATGTTATAGTTTTTTGACAAAATTGATGTGGTATTTTAATTTAATTGTATAAAAAAAAATACATATGTGTTACAATTCAAAACGCTATCATCTCATAAAATGAGTAACAATATTGTTTTATTAAAAATGTATTGCCATTTACCGCAATCCTTATTCTATTTACCTCGATTTCTCGATCTCCTCTTTATTATGTATATCTCTCGTTTTCAATTGATCTATCTTTTACTATAATTGGAGATATTTTGTGTTTTCTCTTTTTTCCAATTTATTCAATTTGTAACTTTAATTTGGAATTAATTTTATAACGCGGGAAAAATCAAAAGGAACATTAAGTTTATGAATTAATTCGCCAAAATAAAATGTTATGAGAAAAAATAAAAATTACAAATAATTTATAAATTTACATGCAATTAAGCCATTAATTAATATCAGATCATCTTTAATTAATAGGAGTATTTAATTTAATTCTACCACTATCAATAAATATCTCTCTTTAATTAATTAATTAATTAATTACGATCTCATATAATCAAGATCACTGATTTCTTGATGCCCATATCGACAAAATTAATGTAAAATATAGCTCGGTCGCTGCCTCGCTGTATTATTCAAATATGGTTGGTTACACACAAAATTAGGTGGATGTTGTGTCAAAAAATAGTTGTCGCTACCTTTCTATAAAATATTGGTACGGTCCAAAAGAACTTAAATAAAGTAAGATTCCAAATGTTTTTGTTTGTTATTTGGAATTAGACAGACAACCAAACATGTACTCGTATAATCTACCACACTCACCTCTCCCTCTTCAACTAAACCACAATTTCGAAAATTCAGGGAATTAATATTTACCTTTTTAAATAAAATACTGTATTTCATTAATTTATTTAATTTGACAATGAGAATTTTGAATTATTGTTTCTTGTTTTAATTTCTTACTTCACTTAATTACTTATGTTGTAATTATAATTAGCCTAGCCATGCATAAAATAAAGCGCACCCTGGAATAACTCCCCTACTATAATATGCATTTCATTTCACACATATATAAAACTATGCGCATGCATAATTAATGTACTAACGATAACGAAACTAGCTAGACTAGAAAAATCCAGAATGGAAAAGAAATGCAATATTGTGTTATTGACATGCATATATAATTAAAAACAAAAAAGATTAATGAAAAGAGGCACTTACTTTGCAGGTGGTTTTGCACTCTTTTCCTCTTTCGTCTCAACTTGGAGAGATGGAGAAGAAGACATAGATGCGTTCAAATTGAGCTTCAAATCAAGTGTTTGAGTTTGAGAAAACCCTCTCTTCAAATTTCCACCGCCCGGTAACCCTAATCGAAGCTCGGTCTCCTCGTACTCCAATCGACGATTCTCCTCATGTTCTTCCCCCATTAGTTATTACAAATCAATTTCCTCCTAAGATATATATTATGGAAATAGCTAGATATGTTTAAACCTAGCTCAGCTGGATGTGTATATATGAAGATAGGTAGGTAGGTAGTTTAATAGTAGTAGTGTGTGTGTAGGGTTGATAAGGAAGAATTGATTGATGAAAAATGTGGAATAAGTAAGTGGAGGGTGTAAGAGGAAGCACTACTATATCTATATTATGAGGGTTGAATTTGAACCATATATGAAATTAAATTCTTGGGGACCTTAATTATTTATTTAGTGCACTTGTTACTATCATTTTAGAGAAGAAAAAACCATAAGATATATACTATGTAGTGGAGTAACATTGTTTGGAGGGATAAGGTCGATGTGGCCACGTGTAGGGTGGGGATTGGGGTATGTTGTCGGAGATATGATGTAATTAATGACGAAACACAAAGCATAATTGCTATTCTTATATATTTCCCTCAATCCTGTCTTTTTTTTAAATAAAGGTACAAATTAATTAAATAATGGTTGCTAACCTGCAAGATTCGTTTTCTTTTGTTTTCTCTTTTTAAATTGCCTTTTAAATTAGACTACCATATAACTTTTGCTCCAAATTTCTTCCCACTTCAAGTCCGTTTATTAAAAATTTTCCATTTTTGCAATTTTTTCTTTACGCACCGCACTTTAATGTGAGTCTCATTATCTACTTATAATACATTACACATCATTTAATTTTTTATGTCTCTCATTCTCCACTCACTATACTTTATCCTTTATCAACTAAAGTCAATTCATTTTATTAAAACACGTGTCGGATCAAAATGAGAAAAATATTGGTGGAGGCAGGAAGTATATTGTTTATAATAATTGTTCCAACATATTTTTAGCTGTTCGGCCAATAGAGATACTTTGGGGTGACAATATGTGTGTGGGAAAGAGAGGGTCCGCTAATTAATTTCTAATATATAATATATTATTTTTATTTTAGTCAGAACTCTATTAGTTAATTAATACTCCACTAAAATTGTTAATAAATTAAACTACCGTTGATCTCAATCTCAATCTCATATGCAATTTGACTATCTCTGCTACACATGATTATTGCACATCTGGATTTTACATGTGGAAATATTCAAATCAAATGTCAAAAATATAATATAAATTCCAACTGGCGATTTAATAAATTGAAACACCCGATGTTGTAATAAAGTATATATTTACCTAAATGATGTACATATGTAAAGGTAGGCAACTAAGTAGTACAAGTCTTAAAAGAGATTAAATTAGCCAATAACTATATATTAAGGTTTTTTATATTACACATTCTTTTGCGTTTTCTCAACATGTTGTCCACTTTAACGCCTTCTAAAGCAAAGTACCAACTTAGATATATAATGCAAACTATTTTTTTTCCAAAACAAATAAGTGCAGAGTATTATTATTAAAGATAGTATAAAATACTGATGCTAACTACGTCAAATAACAAAATAAAAAATTACGCAAATTAATGATTGGATTATTTTTGCTTTTGATTCAAAATTAATTAAAAGGGCTGATTTTGCTTGCCATTTGCCAACCCAAACCCAACCCCCCACATAGTATTTTTTGCTGCAGACACTACTCCAGTTGTTGGAAGTTGGAAGTTGGAATTTGTAGATTCAAGATTTCAAGATTATGTTACCCCTCCCACCAACATCCAATATATAGCATTAGTAATGCTTTATGTTAAATTCTTATAATACTTATGCATGCATCTCTGCATATATATATATATATATAACACAGTAATTTTTTGTAAATATATAGCAATAATTTTCGAAATTAATTACACTAGTCCAGTCCCAAGAAAATCTATTTGACACAATTAACAAACTAGGCATGCATACAAAATGGAATAAGAAATATAA
Source organism: Leonotis leonurus (assembly GCA_026898415.1). Lineage (NCBI taxonomy): Eukaryota > Viridiplantae > Streptophyta > Magnoliopsida > Lamiales > Lamiaceae > Leonotis > Leonotis leonurus. The sequence goes on along the minus strand of JAPKLX010000071.1, from coordinate 526,232 downwards.
ATGAATATGAAATTGAAGTTAAGTTGTAGTAGTGTAATAGAAAGTGGAATTAAAAGAGAGAAATGCATTATATTAGTATGTGCTAAGCTTTATTGAAGCATAGAGAATATATATAGGGACATGTGATGTGAAGAAGGCCACACTGTTACTCCCACCCACCACTCTCCCATGTGCTATTTCCTACTACTGTATTAATTAATATTTGGCCTTTGCATAAATATATATGAGTATTATTAATTAATTCCACCACTCTCCATCTCCAATTTCCAATCTCCATTCTCCTATATTAATTGTTTGGATTCATCTGTCACATTTTTAATATATATCTCTACCAACAAATGTTACTCATATAGGAGTCGTTTTGGTTCGATTGATATGATTGATATAATTATCTTCATTAAATTTCTACTTTTCTATACATAATCCTTCACTTTTTACCTCGCCTTATGAATTTAATCCCTTCTTATATCCTCATAATCACTCAAATAAGAGATTATATAATCAAGTCAAAAATGGTGTGATTATATAATCCAATCCACTCCACTCATGTTAAGCAAAATGACATCTAATTTATTTTTCCACATTATCAAGGTTAATACACAATACATTACTAATAATTCATTTAATTACTTTAATACTTATGCATGCGCGTGGTGGTTAATGTAAATCATTAATCATTTACTTTTATCTTTCTTGAAAAGAAAAATTATCACATGGCACTTCATACAAATAATTGATTTATCTTATAGTGTAAATGATAACATTGGTGTTTAGTTAAATGGTTATGGTTCCATATTTCCATTTCAGCTCTCATGTGGGCAGTCGTTATTCAAACCCACAAATTGGTCATTTGCTCCCACACACCCATACACGTTTACAAAGTGCATGTGTCCCAAATCTTCCAGCATCTTAATTCTATTGTATTTTTAACACAAGACCATTCAACTGTTATGATTATGAAAATTCTAGTTAAGTTACATGGGTTTATAAACAATACTCCCTCTTTTCGGCTAGATTAGACACACTTTGATTAAAACTGTGAGAGTTTTTGGTGAAAGTGTTTTAATCTAATGAGATAGAGGGAGTATTATTTATAACAAAATGATTGAAAAATATGATGTAATTTAATTACTGTGTGTATCTCTAGACGTTTGACTGTTATACTGGTTTTACAAATTATTTCTTAATGATGGGTATATAATTAATAACAAAATTCAAATACAAATTATTATTGTTTTGGTTTTTAATTTTGTGTCAAGTAATATTAGGTAAGTCAAATATATATGAACAAACATGAAGATTATGTACTTTTGAACAGCGGATTAATACCTACCAAGATGTATAATTGTTTAAAATAATTACCTTTTGAATTTGATAAGACACGCATGAAAAAACAAAGCGAATATTTATAAAGTAGGAATCTTGATTCCATATATTAAAAGTGTGTACATTAATCATTAATGTATGCAGCGCATACTTAACATTTTTAACTTCTCAGTCTCACCTTTTAATCTTCTTCATTTTCACTTAAAAAATATAATAGTTTATCTTCACAGCATAAGGTACCTTTTGCATGAAAATGAAGAAGACTAAACGGTAAAAATGAAATAAGAAAATTTTTAAGGTTTATTTTTTTTTCTCTTCTCTATATATGTAATTTTTTTTTAAAGATAGAACGAGTAATTAAACGCATAAGTATTTTGTTGAAAGTATGAGAAGCCGCCGCTGGAATAGTGCTTTTATAACCTCTAATAGATATGAATGAGACTGTATGTGATATATCATTACATTATTGAAGCTGTGAAATATTTTGGACGTGTAAAGTCGATCATTTTACTATATAGCGATAGAGAAAGCTGCATAATTATTAAGAAAAATTAGTGGGAAATATCAAATCATAGATAAAGCAGCAGAACACACTCACCCACACACAGTTCACAGTTGGAAAGGGACATATCCCAATTCTCATCTTAATCAGATGTGTATGTTTGATTGAACACCACACCAATACCATAAACATTAATGAATGAATAAATAATGGAGCTGCTGCTGCTGCTGTGCTCTCACACAATACTGCAAATTTGTCATCTTTCTCTTCATTCATTACATTGACCCTACTAGCAACAGCAAATGTTTTGATGAGGTTTATACCTATTTATGTAAGCTAACATTACTGGGAGAATGGCTTGTTTCAAATTCAATACTGCAAATGAAACTACAAATAATGTTGGTACAGTTTTATTATAATGTCACATAAGTATACAGTTATCACCTTCCAAAAGCAAAAGTAATAGTTAACCACTCTTGAACAAAGTGAGCTTACTTGGCGCTAGTCAAAATTGTGCATTGTGCTTTTGAGTTGCCAATTTCATTTGGAATATACTGAGTTAGGATTGAGATATTCCCGCCTTCTCGTCCTTGTATCCGGAAGCCTTCCCACTTCTCCCAGTCAAAATATTACCTGGGAGTGAATCGGTACTGTTTATATCTAGGCCGTGATATGATCTGCTTGCAAAATATTCAGCCCCAGATTTAGCTGTACTGCTAGTGATTGATCGGGTGCCTTCATCACGCACTTGCAGAGCTTTCTCCGTGACATTCACCAGTGAGAGGATTTCATCCTTCTCTACCTCGTCATCGACTGCTTCATGCACATCAGGTAGTATTATATTAAAATATTAAAGCAGTTACTACTTTACAATACAGACTAATAAGATTTTCTCAAACAATAAGAGAATATCTTGATACTAAAATACTATAAAGTGAAACATGTCATAATTCAGCAAACAAATGCAATCTGAGGACTTAAATGCAACGAGATAACTGTGTCTAGCTTTTATCTTTTTTACTTCGAGCTCCAACTGAAAACTGGAGATTGCTAATTGACGTTTGCACACTTTTAAAGCATGATAAGTACTTTTCTTTATGACTTTTAGAGTCATTTGTGGTCATATTAAAATTCATTAGGTGCAACTTTGTTTATGTACATTAAACAAACTGCGAATTGATCGAACAAGGATTTAAAGAAGCAATAAATTTCGCTCCATTAAGTGAACACAAACAATTCCTAAGGAATTAATATACCAAGTAGTGAGTAAAAACCAAGTCTTTACATTCCTCACACACCATGAACACTATCACCTTTACAACAACCGACTACTAAATGAAACTAATTGACACTGTTTTTTTATATTTCTGGAAAATATCTGGTGAAATAATAGGTGTTGAGTTATGGTGCTTGGCTGGTGTGCCCTGACTTGTGCAGACAAATTTGGTATTGTGGTGAGGAAAACAAATGTAATTGTTAATTGGCAGGCCATGAGTAGTTAGAGATGACCAATCACCAAAGAGTAGATTATGTTCCTAGAATGCAAAAGTCAAAAGTGATATATGAGAGGCAATAATCAACAGGTGCAGATGGTGGTGGTCCATGGTGATGTTGGCGGTTTTACTTCTAAGAACGAGACATTGGCCCTTGGTAAAGGCATAAAGGAGAAGAATTAAATGGAAGAGTATAACTTCCCAGATCCAGCAGAATCAACTTTAGCTCAGGCTAGAAATCTAGAATTAAGCAACTCTCAAGTATAATCATGTTGCTTTTTAAGCCAGTTCTAAACCCCTATACTTGTCTTTATATTTTCACATCTATGATAGTGTTAGAGTATCTTTGTAATAAGCACCGCGCCATTTCTATATGAAGTATAATTCTCCCAAAGAAAGTAAAAGTCTATAGATCCTAGTCCTCTATTTATTTACTTGACAATAAAGTTTTGTTTTGCTAGATTAGTACTCCATCACATTATTAGTGAGTTGTTTATTTTGGGCACGTAAATTAAGATCAAGGTGTAAAAGATAAAAAAAATGGTAGGATCCACATTTTTCTAAATGGTTATCTTTGCAATTGTTGGAACAAGCTACTAATGGTGGGGCAACCCAAAAAGGAATACAAGTCACTAATATAGGACGGAGGGAGTATAATCTTAAGGGCAAGTAAGTTCTGAAAGATGTAGACTATGAAGTCAAAGAACAAGCACCTTGTACATCCAAATCTTCAACATAACCACCATGAATGAAAGAAAACCGTGCTTCTTTAGATTGTTCCCTTTCTACGGAAGGAGTTGAAGCAATCAGATCTTTGAATTCCATTACATATGCTCCAGTCCATTGCCTTCCCCTGAATATTCAACAAAAATGTATAACTGCCCATAGACAGAATATGAAGACCAAACTGCTCAGTAACTAATAATTGCTTCACTGTTCTATTCATCATTAGTGCCCTCTTTTTTAGACTCAGTTTACTTTTTTGACTTCAATTAGCAGAAAATTTTTCTTTCATGACCCTCAGCAGGAATTTACAAATTTTGTCCATACGAATTATATTGGTTCTTGATCTGGATTTAAGTCTGATAGGTTATCCCAAGTCCTAACAGAGTACCCATAATTAGATATTATGACATACAAAAGCTTCATATATAGATTTGATTCCCCATGGAAGCAATAACCATAAATGCTAGAAGATCAACCAAATAAATGTTCTTAGACGAAGATTTCTGAGAATCATTAGCCAACAACTGTGAAACAACCAAAGCAGTATTTGGAAGTCACATGTACCTGTCAAAAGCAAGTGTGGCTTCAAATGGAGTGATTATAGGAGCTAAGAACTCCTTACTGTCCAATAGAGCTGTTTGTGCACAAGAGATATTAATAAAAACATCACACTGCAAACGTGTAAATGACATATCAGCATTATCGCGACAAGGTTTGAAAATAAGCAATAATATCATTGGTATGCACAAAATAAGGTTTACCTCAGGAAAATTGGCCAATTTTGCTGGGTTCGGCCTTCCCATTACAAAAGTATACGACTTTTTTCCAGCTTTTGTTATCAGTTCTCTCATTTGATGAATCATATGTAGATAACCAGCTGAAATCATAATTTCAGGGGATAGTTTTAGCCTTTTCGTACAAATCATGCACTAAAATCGAGGAGGAACAAAGAAAAAGAAACAAGATGTAAGACAGCATAAAATACATGTAATATTAAAGGAGAATCATTAAGCACTTATTGAAATAATACTTCAAAGACATTGAGGACACTTGTACAAATACAAGGGTAAGTCAAAATTAAGTTCCTTATCACAAGCAACACATCAGTTGTCAACTGGAAATAGATAGTTCCTCATTTCTTTCATCTTGTTTCAAAGGTGGAGTTTTGAAGTCAATATTAGTTATAGTGCAAAATAAATTTGACACAAAAACCATTCAATGATCTGATAGTGCCTTTTTTAAGTAACAGTTACTCTAAGTCAAGGAACTTGTGAATCGTTTGCACAAAATAAACGTATTATACCTGCTCCAAGTGTTCCAACTAAGATTCCAATCATGTTGGCATCCTTCGCTTTTTCAACCAAATAATACCTTCCAAGTGAATTTAAACATTGTGTGACAGACACATTTGGAAGTAAAGTAAAAGTGTAATAACAAAGACAGAATCACAAGAAAAAGCTCCTATGGTACCTTCGCCTGAGGATTTTTTTTTGTTGAGATATATCAGTCACCAAGTGATCTTCTGTTGCATCATATCTGACTAAAAACAAAGCACAACATCAGTTCGGGGAAAGTACCGCAACGTGATATAATGTAGAAGAAGACAGTCTACACATAAATCTTAGAAGGCACTGCAAGGAATTAAGTAAAGGTCAACAAAACATAGATGACTATATATCTCACAGACGAAGGTAGAAGGTTTAGCCACACGTAGGCCGAAGAGAGAGAGACGCATGCAGAGGATTAAAAAATAACTTGTACTTTTTCACTTTGTTAGGTTTGTGAATTTGTTGCACCAAACCAAATCTCCCGAACTACGATGCTATTCCAAGGTGTCGCTTAATTCACCAACATGTGATGTTGAAGCATCTGGTGACAGTTTCAGTAAACCTTGTAAGAGATATTTCACTAACAAATGTTTTTCTTGGAGTCATGCAATTCATGTTCCAGAAGACTCGTGATTTATTGTTCGGAAAGCAAAATCTGAAATCACAGTTTTATAGCATTGCTCTTCAAGGTAATCTGTAATTTTTTTGGTAGCTGTTTGTATATTGGAGATAATCATAAAACATCTCATATTACAGTTTGACTGTATCCCTAACTTATAAAATATTCTGAAGGCATGCTCTACTTGACCGAATGTGCACTAAAAGATAACATTTTGAAAGTCGAAACTCAGAACTTGAAGATAGATCAAACAAAATTCCCGACTGCATTGACAGGATGAACACCAGTAATGTCCAACATGGTGAACAGGCTCACAAGATTATTACCTATTTCACAGTTATTGAAAGTCAACACAACATTTGCAAATGCTGGATTGTCCAACCCAATCCAGAAAAGCAAATAATCCTCCATTTTATGTCCCTGAGGAATTCTCCAGTTCAAACCTCCTATATTATAATTTTGGCTGGATTCTTGAAGAGGGCTTTCATGTACAGCTTGGCTACTGGCCACAATTTGATTTTCAGATGTACAGGTCTCAGATGGGGTAACAACTGAACAGCATACATCAGCATAAATGAGTTCTAACATAGATGTGGATCCGTATACAAGTGAAGCATCAGAAGCCAGCACCTGTTTTATTTCTGGTAGTGCATGTGCATATTCCAGTCCACTTAGAACCTAGTCATCATAAGTAAGTAACAGGTTACAAATAAAAAATGACTGCAGTGGAACTGAACAGTCTGAGAAGCACCAGGTTAAGATATGCTACAAGATCATAACTGTTATCACTGAAGTGGAATTGTTTATCACTTTCCAAAAAATCAATTTTTACAGGAAAAGCAGTAAAAATTGCTAAGCCTTCGTAAACTTCTCCAATTCAAGATGCTTGTAGTATAAACTAACCGTCCAGCTAGACTATGTGTTTCATGCAGAGTTAAAATAGATGCATGATGATGTTATTCAATTATTTGTTAAAAAACATAAACTAACACACTCTTCGTTGGAAAATTATTAATGCGTAAATGAAACAAATAATTGCACGCACCCTTGATGTGGAACTCAGTATTGCATACAGGAGACAGTCGGAAACATGTATGTTTCTATGCTAGAAGCTAATTTCTATGTAATCAGAACTGATCAAACAATATGATGGATGTTAATTTGGTGCAATACTTTAACATATGATATGATACAACAGGGTTGGACCAATAGATATAGCTGTACCATCTTTTTTCAATATTGGAATAAAAAAAAGAAGATGGAAATAGGTTCAGAAAACAGAAATCCATGTTTTAGCCATTTTACAACACTAGAGCACTAGAGTTGCAGGAACCCAAACGGCTAAGCATCGCTAACTTACCAAAACAGGCTTGCTACTTTTCAAACCATGATCAAGCAAACTCCTTGCACAATTTGATGGGCTGATCGAAGCTTTATCAAAAATGAATAAGGCAGGAATAGTTGATGTTCTGAAAAGAAGATGACAGAGGTCAAATGTACATTTTTAACCTGAAGAACACCTCATAGATGAGTTTAGATATCTGAAGCCTAAATAGAAAGCAACTTGCAATGCAATCTAAACCACCACAGAATGACTTAATCAACTCAGAGTCTAGCACTTGTGATATAAGAAACTTCTTAGCCCAAATTATCGTGGAATGGCAATAATAATGTCATTATTGACAAAATTTCATCGATCATACTGGCCAAAGCTGGAGTTTGAAAAGCTAAATCATTTCAGAGGCTAACAGTAACACTCCTTATTTCATTCATACATCCAACCATAAAAACGTCTCAAGACTAGCTAATGGCATATGCTCCAAGTGCGAATCGATTGATCAAGTCCTAGAATAAAATGCAAACAAAACAAAGCTACACACATGAGAACACACTATCACTACCAAAATTAAGTATTAAAAGTAGTTTTCATGTCAGATTGTTACTAACGAGCTGAGGCATGTATGACCATAATGAATCACACATTCTGCATTGACATGGGCGGCTCCTACTTCGTCGATACAGCAGGTTCCGTAAGTAGTATCAGCCATTACATACAACTTCACTAATGAACCTATCTCCTGGCGTAGTGCTCTGACAACCCTCATAGAATCCTTCAGTAGCTCATCTGGGAACTATATCACACCAGAAAACAGAAAACAGAAAACAGAAACAGCATGAAATGCAATGTAATAGAGAAAATAGAACCAAACACGCCAATTCCAAAAACACAAAACTGGGAGAATTAACTAGTCCAACCAAGCCAAGCGTGCCAAAAAATAATAATGGTCATAAGTACATTCACACGGTCATCATATATACAGTAGCTCATCATACCAGAAAACAAATCACAAGAATAGCTAGTGTCTAACAGTGCGAGAGATTGCAGCAAGAAACACAAAGATGTTAGATGTATAGATATAAGGGGCGTGATTGTATTGCTACCTGTAGAGCTACTCTAGTGAAGCCACCGCTACATATGAAATCGGCTACTCGGGATATTTCGTAATAGGAATCCAACTCCATGGCCCAGAAAGAAGAGTAATCGCAGCAACCCAGTAGAAGAAAAAGATTGAAAATTTCCTCCAAGAATTATCAGTGAATACGCGTCAGAGGAGCTGGGAAATGCATAGAATGGAAAAGAGGAGAAGGTGGAGTGGGAAGAGAGCAGTTGTGAGGAGTTTGGAGGCTTGTTGAACTCTTGGTCCGTCGTGAGGAAGCGGCGTTAATCCGTGTATATGTCGAGGAGTTGAGCTGATTTCATTTGGTCGATGGACTGGGTTGAGACTTGAGCCCATAATCAGTACACTTTGCATAGTGGGCTAATACAAGACAAAATACATGCAATTCCCACAAAGCCCAAGAGCAATTCTGGATGTGTTATTGTTAAATAACTGAATCAAAGCCTAATTAAAAGTCAAAAATAGTCCTATAATTAATACAGTATTTAATAAATAACATCGTTTGATTTGAATTTAATTGAAATAATTATTATAATTTCCTTCTTAGTACGAACAAACGCACCAAAGAAAAATAGAGAGTGATCGTGTCACTGGGAACTGGGTTAGAAAAGAAAATTTAATGGAACGTTATCTTTTACATAATAAAATAATCGAACGTTCTTGTTTGACTGTTAGTTACTTAGTAAAGTTAGAGATAAAAGTAGGTAGGTAGTTAGGTTCCCATTTCCCAAAAGACACACAAAACACGAGCCAAAATATATATAGAGTCCAAAAGGAAAGCTTAAGATGGATCTCTCCTCCAATGGCGACCGCTTCGTATTCCACCATAACACTGCCTCTCAGCTCAAACAACACATCAAAAAAACTTACTTCTCTCTCCTCCTCCAGCTCAGTTTTCTTCAGCTACAATATCAAGAAACGAGCCGGGCTCGGGCTCGGGCTCGCTCTGGATCGTCGCCCCAGTAGAGATCAGAAACGGGGGTTCTCCTGCAACTGCCTTTTCGGGCTTGGAGTACCGGAGCTTGTAGTGATTGTGGGAGTGTCGGCTCTTCTTTTCGGCCCCAAACAGATACCGGAAGTGGGTCGTAGTATTGGCAAGACTGTCAAGAGCTTTCAACAGGTCTTGTTACTTTCTGTTTTTTAGCTTCTCACTGAAAATACGAGCATTTTTATGTTTGAATTTATATTTTGTTAATATTTTCTGGATAAGTTATTACAACTGCTGAGTCTTGAAGATGGGGGTTAGTGTTGTGTTGTGTTTGGGTTTTGAGAAAAAAGGTTTTATTTGCTGTATTAATTCCTATGGCTGCAAGAAGAAAATTTTCATCATTGTATAAATAGACTTCAATATCCTACAAATGCAGTCATCAATCAGTACATGAACTACAATTTCTATATTTTTTGTTGTGTGAGACAGTCTACTTCATTTAAGTATAGTTTCTCATACAAATAAATGTCCAGTGATGTTGTAAATTTACTCATCTATATTCCCTCTATCACTAAGCATCTTGGTTATAATTGTAATAATTCATCAAAATCATATATTGATTATTGACAAATCTACTAGTTCAAGCATGGTTTGTTTGTAAATGATAATTTCATTGTCTCTTCATTTGATAAGCATTCAAGTTGACATTTGCTGCTCAAATGCACTTGTTTGCCTTCTCTTCTTTTGTTTGTCATTACTTCAAGAAATACATAACTGGATATATTTGCTTTGCATGTCCAAATCAGCATCGAATTACGAGAGATCAATACACATGCCTAGCTTAAAGAAACTTGATCTAGCTGAATTAAAGTCCACTCTGTACATCTCAAACTCACCACTAAATGACTATGAAATGTTACATTTCGATTAAGAATAGCCTGTTTAGTGTCACGTTCCAACCGTTTCACTATCACATCATCGTGCTTGGATCTGGGCACATACTAAATATAGGTACTTGATATGGAAATACAAGTTTGGTGTTGACACATGTGAATTGCAGGCAGCGAAGGAGTTTGAGACGGAACTGAATAAGGATGCTGCGGCTTCTGCAGAGCTTTTGGCTGAGAAGGTTAACACGGTCACGGTCGATGAAGAGCAGCAGCAAGAAGCTTAAGTTTGCAGCATAAGCAAAAGTTTTAAAATTTTTGAGCTGTAAACTGATGTGATCATGTTGAAATTTATTGTAGCAGCTTCATTCTTACGTGAACGGCAGTAATATTTCTTTTGGATACAGTACACCATAGAAGTTATTGTGTCGTGTTGGATTGCAATAACAGTGGAAGTATTAGCTACTTCTAAATTTAGCATGTATAATGGGAGGACAAAAGTAGGATGAAAACATTATAAGATAGTTGCTTATAGGGCTGGGTGTCATGGCTGAGCTTGCTTTATAAATCATCAAATCAACAAACTGTTTTAAATACACAAGATATCACACAAAGGCTTGAAGAAAGTATGTTATTTCAAAGAAACTTCTTTACAAGATGAATATGACTATTGATACAAGCTTATGCAACCATCTCCTACTTATAATATCCAACTCTAACTGCATCTAACCATATCCACTTGATCTTTTCTCCTAGCTCATCCGTTCTGGGGCACTATCCAAAAAAGAATTGGGTTTGCTGCAAGCATGTCTTCAATTTTCGAAAGCACCCACTTCAGAACCACCATTAAAGTGTCTGGGCCTGATTCTACTATGCTCTCGTAATTGGCTACCTCCAAGAGTGCATCATAAAGGACAACTCTCATTTCAGGCTGTACGAAACTTGGTAAACCAAAATCCTTCCTATATTTCCCAAGGATATACCTGACTTTCGCGGTATATGACATATCGGTGTTGTTTATATATTGGTCTGTTGTTATCTTCTCCAGAATTTCATCAGGTAAACTCTCTCTGTACAGGAGCTGTAGAGACGTTCGATACAAGTGTTCAGAAATAGTTGCAAGAACATTCCTTAAGGCATAACAAGAAACCAAGCATTAGTTACCTTTCTAATCTCGGCACCATTTTCCACTTTGATGTCTCTTAAAACAACAAGAGCGGGTTCTCTTGCAAGTGTATAAACTACTTCTCTTAGCATATTTAACAATAGAGTACTAAATTGCCAAGCATCCACTGCTCGTGTTTCATTAGCTCCATACCGGTCCAAGATTTCTACTAATCGACGACAATCTGTTCAACAGGAATATAGTACTCAGAATCACAAATTCAAGCTAACAACTCTGTAAGGAAGGTAAAATGACACTGCATAGTTACAGAATGGTAATCAATATTTCCTACACAAATAGTGCAATATAGCCACCTACTTGTATCGATGGAAAGTGTAAAATTATTACAAACATATTCAAAGCCCTGCGGAATTGTGGAATTACTGGAATGTATATCTTGCATTGAGCCATTAACGTTCATGTCACCTTAAAAAACAGAGAAGAGCATACCAACATATTATATTCCGAAGAGTCAGAGAAGAGTATACCTAGTTCCCGAGGAATCATGCCAATGTTGCCAAAATGACGCAGAACTTTCCGTAACTCAGAAGTAGTGGTTTGTACTCTGCCATCTTCGAGTACAAAATCAACATAATACAAAGCTTCAGTCAGAAAATGTACGTCCCTTTCCATCTTCACTTGAAGAGGACTGCCATCGAACATTCCGAAAACAAAAGGATTATCTGAAATGAAACACGAACAACCATAATATGAGTAACTTTTCTTGTTCTTGTACAAGATGATGAAGAAACTGAATTAGGCTGAAGTTCAAACTGACGAAACTTCATCGCGGGCTATTGACAAATTTCTAGGTCAACATTCTGAAAGGCGTTACCTAGTCTTGATTGAATGAGTTCAAGATTTGAAGTCAAAAAGTCTAAACTAGCCTTTGAATTCATTGGCAATAGCAAGAGTGTAAAGTAGAAATATTGCGTTGGCATAGAAGCAATCGAGCGTCTTAGAGCGGAATGCGGCGATATCAGAGACGCCGATCTTCAAAAGAGCGGAATTCCTGAGATTCTCCGGCATCACGAAATCGTGAAGAGAGAGAGACACCGCGATCTCAGCCAGTTCCAGCACATGTGCGCCGGTGATCGCAAAACCGGGCGGCGGCCGAGGGATTCTAGCCCTGAAACGACTGATATTAGAGCCGTCGACGATCCCCACTGGGATTGGGATTAGCACCATTGCTTGGAATTCGGTGAGGTCTGGAGTGAGGGAGAAAACAGAGAAAGAGAAAAACCGCTTAGCACTACTTGACGACGGTAGTATGTGATTTTGAATTTGCAACCAGAAATTGGTTGACAATATATATATAGTTCTTGTACAAGTATTCACTACACAGACGCGGGAGCTCCATTTTCTTTTCTGTTTCGTTTATTTTCTTTTCTTCATCAAGATTCATATATACGCATGCAATTTGATAGAGGTGTGAGGACTGATAATGGCACATATTGTAGAGAGAAGGCACTGAAGTTTGGTTCAGGTGTTGATGCTCCTAAGTTCAATGTTATTTGGAAAGAAACCTTAATTGCCATGCACTGCATGCATGAGTTTGTTGCCGAACTTGTTTATTTCTATACTTGTGCTCCTTATATATGTTGGTATATGAGGCTGAGGGGATACACCTCTTTAAATTCTTGTTTAAATGAGACTATTAAAAAAAGGATATACATAAATACATAACCGTTTTGTATCAAAATTCCTCTGGTATGTAGTCGAGGCGCTGGAGAACAGTAAGGCTTCATCAAAGATCTTGACTGGGCAGATTCGTTTCAATGTAAGACTTTGTTGTTTCTTCATATGTATAACAAGGCATTATTGCCTTCATTTTCATGTGGAAATTGCTGCGGTAAATCATTCATGATTGTAAGTGTAGTATCTATTTCATGTGATTTAAAGTATAACTCATATATTCTTGTATATCGTAAGGATGCATCTTTTTATAGTTGGAGCCTAATCTAGACAAACTGGTTCAGGTTAACTAACATAATATGCTTGTGTCTTAAAGTGAAAGTACAGAAAAGCCTATACCTTATCTGCTATTTGGAGTTTTCATTTTGTGAGAGATGGGTGCAGTCAGTGCAGAAATTGAAGCGAAAGTAGGATTAAAACTAATCACTGTAAAGGTACTTTGATATATCACTGTGTTGTAAAAGAAAGTATCATGTAGTATGTATAATGGGAGGACAAAAGTAGGAACAAAACATTATAAGAGACTTGCTCTTAGGGGTGAAGCTCATAACGAATTGGGTTTGCTTCAAGATTTTCTGCAATATTCTCAAGGATCTCCTTCAGAATCACCATTACAGTGTCTGGGTCTGATTTTACTACACCATTCCGAAAGGCTAACTCAGTGAATGTTTCATCTAGGAGAACTCCCATATCAGGCACTGTCCAACTTGGTAAACCAAAAGCATCCCCGTATTCCTCGAGGATAATCCTGACTTTCGAGCCACATGATAGATTACTGCTGCTTACATATTGGTCTGTTGTTATCTTCTCCACAATTTCATCAGGTAACCTCTCTTTGGCCAGGAGCTGTAGAAACGTTCAATACAAATGTTCAGAAATGGTTGCAAGAACAATCCTCAAGGCACAACAAGAAAACCAGCATTAGTTGTCTTATTAAGGTGAAAAGGGATCTACAGAGCAAACTAATACTTGCTCCTTTTTTATATTGGTTCATCTCAGACTCATTAGAAGCAGATGCAGTTCTGACAATGAGAAGTTGTAGGGGGGAATGGTATATATAATAAATCTATGTTATACTTGTACTACTTCTCTTTATAGGTATTACAACAAGATATGCCAAAAGTTCTTTAGCTAACTTTCTAAAGATAGCATTAAATAGAAGCAAAGCAGGCAAAGTAAGTTACCGTTCGAATCTTGGAACCATTTGCCACTTTGGTGTTGCTTAAAACAACAAGAGCGGGTTCTCTTTCAAGACTATCAGCTATTCTTTTTAGCATACTTACCATTACCTCAGCAAATTCCAAAATAGTCACTTCTTGTGTCCTATTAGCTCTATACCTGTCCAAGATTTCTGCTAACTGAGGAAATTCTGTTCAACAGAAATAAAGTGCTCAGAATCACAAATAAACCAGAGGAATTGTGGAATGTATATCTTGCATTGAGCCATTAACGTTCATGTCACCTCAAAAAACAGAGAAGAACATACCTGATACCTGTGGAACCATGCCTTTGCTGCGAAGATGACTCACAACGTTCCATAACTCAGAAGTAGTGGTTTTTAGTTCTCCCCCTGCGTCTGCATGAGTAGCAACAACACACATAACATCAAGCACACGAGGTGCTTCCATCTTTATCATATTATTAAGAGGTTTGCCATCCAATCTTGTGACAGCAATAGGATCATCTGAAATGAAACACGAACAACCATAATATGAGTAATATATATAACTTTTCTTGTTCTTGTACAAGATGGTGAAGAAACTGAATTAGGTGAAGTTCAAGATAATAATAAAAATAGATAAAACAAGACTTGAATGTCAACATTATGAAAGGCTAACACCTAGTCTTGAACGAGTCAAGAAAGTTAAAACTCGCCTTTGAGTTCATCGGCAATAGCAGAAATGTAAGATGGAAGAGTTGCGCAGGCATCCATGTAATTGAGCGTCTTGGAGCGGAATGCGGCGATATCAGAGACGCCGATTCGCAAAAGTGCGGAATTCTTGAGATTCTCCGGCAACACGAAACCGAGAAGAGAGAGAGACGCCCTGGTCTCAGCCAGGTCCAGCACCTGTGCGCCGGTGATGGCAGTATCGGGCGGTGGAAGAGGGAATGAAACGTCGACATGTGAGAGTTGAGAGCCGTCCAAGATCGTCACTTCATTTTTCGCCATTGCTTGGATTTCGGTGAGGTACAGTCGGGAGTGAGGGAGAAAACAGATAAAGAGAAAAAAACCGTTTATGTGAATTTCAGTTTGCAATTGGAAATTGGTTGAGGTTGACAATATATAAATATATATATATATAGTTTTATTATATAAGTATTCACATTTGTAAACAGTGTGGGTGCTAACAGAAGGAAGATCAAAGATGAAGGATTTCAATGCAATCACATTTAGTAAGGTTGTTATATTCCGCATTTCCGCTTCATATCGAATCAAAGTTGTCTGGTTTTCGGTCATAACTTTGTTCGTAATTTTACGTTTTGCGAGCGTGTATTCTTTGGATATATACACATGCATGCAATTTGACAGGGGTGTCAAGGTTTTGAGGGTGATATAGTGGCAGAGATTTTGTGAATCGAATATGCAATACTTAGTTGTAGAATTTAGTTTGGTTCAGGTGTTGATGCTCCAAATTAAGCTATCTTAATTCCTTTCAATGTTATTTGGAAAGGAACCTACTTAATTGCCATGCATATATGCATGCATGCATGAGTTTTCTCACTAGTTTGATATTTTCATTGCAAATTATTCATTCATGTTTCAAACTCATTTAGTTAACACTCATTAGTTGACCATGCCAGCTTGTTTATTTGTATACTTGTGCTGGTTATGTTGGTTATGAAATGAGTACTGTGGTATATGAGGGGATGCATCTCTTTATATTATTGCTCAAACGAAACTATTAAAAACGGGATATATCATATATACATAACGGTTTTCTTAAACAGTTCTATCAAAATTGATTCAACCTTACAACTTTATCAAAATTTGACATATTTTTATTTTTTATAAAGGGGTAATAGGTAAAATACCCATTTCGATAAGTAAAAAATAAAAAATACTCACTTAAAAATAAAAGATAAAAAATACCCATTTTTTACAATAGCATGATGAAATTTGTCAAATTTTTATTTTTTATAAAAATAAAAGATAAAAAAATACCCATTTTTAAGTGGGTATTTTTTATTTTTTACTTATCGAAATGGGTATTTTAGCATTTACCCTTTTATAAAAGTGCCTTAAATTATAAATTATATTTTAATGTCTCAATAAGTTATGCAATAAAATATTTTCATTGCATATTTTTATTTTTTATAAAAATAAAAGATAAAAAATACCCATTTTTAAGTGGATATTTTTTATTTTTTACTTATCGAAATGAGTATTTTAGCATTTACC
Organism: Leonotis leonurus; assembly: GCA_026898415.1. Classification (NCBI taxonomy): domain Eukaryota; kingdom Viridiplantae; phylum Streptophyta; class Magnoliopsida; order Lamiales; family Lamiaceae; genus Leonotis; species Leonotis leonurus. Next base: position 509,704 of record JAPKLX010000071.1, on the reverse strand, counting down.
CCTTTATAAAAGTGCCTTAAACTATAAATTATATTTTAATGTCTCAATAAGTTATGCAATATAAATGCTAATTTTTTCAGATTTTGCAAATAGTATTTGGATTATTTTGACATTCGGTGGTTGAATTTAGAATCGGAGTTGACTCTGAATATTGGATTTGGGAATCAACACAACACAGCAACCTGCACATTAGCAGCCGATCGAGGCAAGAAAAGAATCGCTCGAAAATGGTGGCTCGCAAATTTCTGGTTGATCACTGCGGCTCCTCCTTCCATGTCGACTACGACACTGATGATGGCTTCGAAGTTTCCTTCAATTCTCTCTCTCCTTTTTTCTCTTCTCTCCAAATTCGCCTTTCTCAGACCACTCTGCGTTCCCTTTTCTATTGCGTTTCAGGTACTCAAGTTCCAGCTTTTCTCTCTCACCTCCATCCCTCCCGATCAGCAGAAGGTTTTTTCTTTTTCCCCTCAATTTCGCTTTGACTTCTCTAAATATTATTATATTGGATTTGTGTGTTTATGCCTTCTGATTCCAGCATTCGTGATCGTGTTTTTTTTTTCTTTCTAATATCATATTTATGTGCTTATTCAATTTGATAGATTACCAGATTAGTGAATGCTGTACTAGGCATGTCGTCATTTTGATTGTAGACACCTTCTGGGAAAATGTACCGTGCAATTATTCCACATTGTTGGAGCTAATATCGCCCTGAGCTGAATCTATAGCTGCTTCTTGTTGTTTGAGTACATTTGATATAGGATGTAGGTGAACTCCATGATTTAGTTCCTATCTAGTCCTATTCCAAAATTGGGTACCATATATTTCAGCCACTCCATAAAATGAAAATTGTACTTGGGACAGCAAATACCCGATTGTGAATTGATAATGGTTGTGCTGAATCTTACTGTCTTTTGTGTGTCTTTAGATATTGGGAAGTGATGACAATACTGTGGTGTCAGACGATTCGAATCTTGAATTGATTTCTGATAAGTTGCGGTTGATCTCAATTGATGAGGATGATATATCAAAGGATTCAAAGCAAGTGGAAACACCTGAAACTGATTTCATGTCATCCGATGAAGAATTGGCTCGATTGCTGCAGGTTTTGTTTGTTGCTCTTACTGTTTATTTGTGTTTCTTTTGATTTATTAATCTAAAATCTATATATCATATATAGTATATAGCCTACAGTGCTAAGCCCTGAAAATGTAGTTGAAAGACAATCTTAAAGAATTTAGAATCTGTTGTTTAATGCCTATACTTTAAGATAGGCAGGACAAATAGATTCTTCAGCATTACCCTTCCAATTTATTTTCCATTGTTTGCGAATCTATTTCTTTTGGATAAAGAAAAGACAATACACAGCCTCTGGTCTTATACGATTTTTATTTATTATTGTTGGTTTCTTTGACCTTACAACGTTACAACTTGAGTATATTTAAATTAGAATTAATTATTCTTTTATTGAAGATAATGGTTACTGTAAGCTTACGTGTGGCTTAAATGAAATGTAATATGTATAAAAAAACGAGGTTTTTGAAAAGATTCGAGTCCATACATTACTTTTATTGCTGAACTTTCCATTATTAGATATATTGCCTGAGAGAGTCAGCACAAGAAGCATTTCTCTGTGATATCTGTATTTTGGTGTATGATGTAGATATACATACAAAGTTGTCGTCATTTTCTTTTCTGTTGGAGCACTACTAAGGATGTCGTGCCTTTTATATAGGCTGAAGAAGAGGCATTAATGAGGCAACAGTTTGTAACGAGTGAAAATAGAGAGCAAGTTGAGCAGAGAATATTGCCTTATGTTGATCAAGTCTTGATGGTAATCAATTTTTATTGTAATTTTATACTTCATCTGTTCCAAAAATAGTTTTTTGTATACTTGATTTCCGAGTAGAGTACGACTTGGGTGTTTTTCTATATTAATCCAGTATCCCAGATGTAGGGGCCAGGTTCGAAGTACCTATAACAAGTGATTGCTCTTTGGTCTTCAAGATACTTAATAAAAGTCTTATTTTTATGTTTACTGTTCTTGTCGAAGTGGAAAAGGTTTTTATTGGTAATTTTGACATAATTCTGGTGCAGTATGAAGATCCACAGCGACAGGAGGCCGCTCGGAAGACTGTACCTGTGGAAAAGCTTGAGGAAAAAGCATTGGTTGCATTGGCTAGGGTAACGGCTCCTATCTTGAACCTGCGTTCTATATTGTATAATATATACCAAGATCAAAGATGATGAATGAGAGGGGGAAGGATTTTGTTTTCCTTTTATTTATGGGGAGTGGGGGTGAATGTCTCTGATTTATGGGGGAAAAACAGAAGAAGTGATATTTCCTTTTTACTCTTCATATGGATAGTTGCATACTAGTTTTGGAGAGATATTCTGATTGGTAGTGAGAAAAAGTTGTGATGACCTATTCGGAAGTGCTGTTTTCATAAATTGGTGTTTCCATATTAATTCAATATAATTTCAACAAAGATCATCAGTTGAAGGACAATCCTCATTGGGTTTGTGAGAGTGGAGCTTTAGTGTATAGATTAAGTGTGTTTTTCAAAAATAAATTTAAGGAATCATTTAAAATAATCTTGAAAATGTCATTTTTCTTGTCAAGCATAGTTACTCAGGAATGAGTATATATTTTTCCTTTAGATCGTCTTTAGATAATAGTAATCTCTTATAATTTTGTTGTTGTCTTGATATGTGTAGTGTCTTACATCTAACTACTTTAATTAGGAGGGAACATTCAAACCAACAAAAGATGAACTTGATCATGCTTTCCTGTTGCAGTTGCTCTTCTGGTTTAAGCAGTCATTCAGGTCAATCATACTGGTTTTGTATTATTCATGAATTGTACTTGACCAAATCCTGCAAGAAAAAGATGTGGTATTATAGTGTGCGTTAATTTGAACTTGTATGGCATGCTGTGACCCCAGTTATACAGCTCTGAACAAAATATCTTGAATTCTTTCCTCCTTATATCATGGAATACTTTGGGAATTATTGTTTTCTAAGAATAGCATGTAATCTCTCACACACTTTTCCTGCACCCCACAGTTCAGCAGTTTGGCTGACTGTGATAAAATTTTCCTATAGGGAAAGGAAATATTGAAAGTACCAAGTTTCCTGATGTTGTGTTTTTTTGGTTGAAATGATACATATATACCCAAATGCCAAGTATGCGAGGAGAAAAATAAGATTGTTTTCGAACATAATGCTTAATTTGATTTTGATTTACCCAGAGAAGCAAGTAGAATAGCAGTATCATACTAAGGAGTTTGAAAAGTATAAATTGATGATGCCTTTCGATTTCTTACCTGATCATATTGTTTTAGGTTCGATGAATAATGAATCTTCAGTAACCTTTGTGCATAATGCCTCTCCATTTTATTGAAGAGGATGATTGTTAGCGTGAATTTGTTAAAATTGAAAGAAGTTTTGTGTGGAAGTGTGATTATCATAATAGATATACCTGTAATGTTAAATATTCATGTTGACCATCTGTGATTCTTATGCCTCTTTCTTCATACGATTTATGTACTTCCAAGGAGACCTAAACTCTACTAACTAATATGCACAACTCGGTGGATGTTCATTATTGATATTTCTAGGTGGGTGAATTCACCACCTTGTGACAGTTGCAATAATGAAACATTTAATCAGGGCATGGGAGTCGCAACTCATTCAGAATCACTTTACAAAGCATCACGAGTAGAACTTTATCGGTACCTTCCAATGTTTTTAGTGTTTGTTTTTCTGGTCTTCTATTAAATCTCATGCTTTGGTTGAAACATGACCCCTTCCTGCAAATTATACTGTTATCTAGCTTTCACTTACAGACCTTGCTTGGGTTTCCTCTTGTTTCTAAACTTAAAAATAGTCTGTAGGTTGGTCAATGACAAAGATGCAAAGGTCTATGAAAAATCCTTTGTAAGTTGTAACCTTCAATATCAAAAATATTTTCTACAAGCATCCAAAAACAGAGATGTTAAGTGCGATCATTCAATATTTATAATGTGGCTCTACTGCTCCCTCTGTAACTGGAAGGATACATTTGAACAAGGTCTTGGACTTCAAAATGGTTGAATTTGTTCTAAAACTAAACGAAAAAAAAAAAGAAAAAAAAAAGTAAAGTTTTGTTTTTCTTTCTTGTGGGATTCTTTTCTTATAAAAGAACTCATGTGAATTCTGACAGTGATGCTGTTATTTTTTCTCTCTCTCTACAATCTACATGAAATTAAACAATCTAATGGAAATATTTATGCTTACTCCGGTGTCATTTCTCATATCTGCAGTTGCAAATCGTGCTCAAGTATAACCCGCTTCCCAAGATACAATGATCCAATGAAGGTATTATTTCTTGTAAACCCGATAAAGGCTTTAAATGTGGCATTTATTCATAGCCTTTTCAATTCAGCTGCTGGAAACAAGAAAGGGACGCTGTGGGGAGTGGGCTAATTGCTTCACATTCTATTGTCGAGCTTTCGGATATGAATCTCGGTTGGTAAGTTAAAATTTCCTTGCTAAGGAACATTTATCCTGTTTTGGGGTCAGAAGTAGTTTATTCACTTCTGAACAAGGTCACTTGTTTTCGTGTAAATGATTTCTGGTTCATTCAAATATCTATAGTTGACTTGACTTGCTTTTCAGAATTAGTGAACTAAATGAAGTATTTTATGAAAGTTCAAAAGAAAAGAAAAAAAAACAAAAAGACTCCAGGATGAAGCTAGCATCTGTATTTCATACAAAGGACAAAAGTCACAAAAGACTCTAGATAGATTACTAGTTCAAATTGTAACTTTATAAAAGCTTTGTGTTTTTTATTGATGGCAGATTGTTTTTTATCAAGTACTTCAATTGTATGTGCCTTGAACTGCCACAGAAGCTTGCTATGCTGTTTGTAATATTATTTTTCATTTCTAGATATTGGACTTCACAGATCATGTTTGGACCGAGTGCTTCTCACCTTCTTTGGGAAGGTAAAATTCGTCTTGTTGTTGCTGCTTTTATCGTATAATCTCTTAGAGTATCATTCAAGCAATGAAAATTTCTGATACTGGGGCAATAATATTCAGATGGATGCATCTAGATCCTTGTGAAGGAATATATGACAATCCGTTGCTATATGAAAAGGGGTAATTATCTATGTCGATTCTTCTAATCTTGGATTATGAAACATGTTTTCTAGATATTTACAATTTTTAACCATACATGAATATTGTCTCATTATATTCTTTTGCACCCGTATTTTCCGTTTAAGGTGGGGAAAGAAGTTGAACTATGTATTTGGTATAGCTAGAGATGGAGTTTATGATGTCACTAAACGTTACACAAAAAAGTGGCATGAGGTACTACCATAGCAATCCTAATTTGAGTATTTTTCTCCTATTTAAACGTGAAAACATATCTTTATATATTTAATTAGAGGCTTCACATTGCAGATTTTGTCTAGACGAGTCATAACAACCGAGCCTGCTTTGGCCAGTATCATATCCAACATCACAAGAGAAAGGCGTAGAAACTTAAGCTCTCAGATGCTCGCAAAACTTGATGAGCGTGACAAAATTGAAGTAGAAGAAATTGAGAGACACTTGTTATCCAAAGACGACGCATCAATCTCCCTTCCTGGAAGACAAAGTGGTGATAAAATATGGCGTATGGCAAGATCAGAATTCGGGTCGGATGAACATTGTTCCCTAAGTTCCTCATCTTGTCCAGTTCGCAAATGTGTGGATGAGCACGTGACAAAGATTTATGACGCATTTTTTCCTGTCCTTCATCAATTAGCAGAGCAATCATCTGATAATTCTAAGGCAATAGAAGTTCTTGATATTTTTAGAAAGATTTTAATCAGTCTGAAGAATTCACCTTTCAAGACCAGGAGAACTAAGATAGATGCCACATCTAACTCACTGTTCAGGAGGATGATTCCCTCATTTGGTCTGCTGTTAGATGCCCTCTCACTGAAGTATGAGCCGGGGGTTGCAGAGCCTACTGATGTATGTATAGCATCAGATCCTGTGAAAACATCCTTGTCACTACCTGTTGCTTTCCATGCACTGGACGATTTGATTTACCATTTGAGTGCTTCTAGAAATTTGAAAAAAGAATCTCTCTCATGGCCACTTCTCAAGTTAAACAGAATATGTTCTGGTTTCTTACTTGCAAGCGGTGAAGAACTTCCTTTTGGCATTGTAAGTAGTAATTTTCAACTTATATTTTCTAAGTAGAGCTCTCTTGGGTTCTGCACCAATAAATACAATTTCTTTTTCATGCTTTCAAACTCATTATCATCATACATAATTTCAGGCTACATCTGCATTTGATGGCACACGTATGTCAAAGTGGGAAGAACCAAATGGCGCTACAGGTATTCATGCACTTTCTCTTCAATATAATTCTGATAGATGGATAAAGTAATTTTTTTGAACCCCTCCCCAAAGAAAATCAAGAAGAAAGAGGTCATTCCAATTTTAACCTAAATGCTAAGTTAAGGAGAACTGTATTGTAAGAAAAAGTTCTCTTAATGGTTTATCCTTGTCAAAAAATTCAGCTGTGTAATAACAGACAAGCCTTGTTACAAATAATTGTAACAACATGATTCAGAGAGGATCAATTCCATGTTTGTGAGGACGAGTTGATCTACTGAACTTTATTTTATTGTTTCCAGCCAAATTTATCATCTCTGAATGACAAGGAAGCTTTCCAGAACTAATGAAATATAGGGGTGTTCTTTTTATATTGAGCCAGTAGTTACTCATTTTCAAGATGCAAAACATCCAAGATCCACGCATTACATTGACTATCGTCTTCTAGGCATCCTATACGCATCTTCTAGCCAGTAGTTATATTGAGCCAGTAGTTACTCATTTTGTCATCCTATACGCATCTTGCTACAATGACTATGGTCTTCTAGGCTGCTGGATCATTTACAAGGCATTGGACAACCGGTTGCACGAACTGGTTTCATATGAATTGATGTCAGCCAATGATGCTCCAGAGAGAGATCCAATGGATTGGTATGTCAACTATGAACTTTATATTTGCAAGTAAGATCATATACCTATTATTAGAACATTAGAGCGTGACTGGTGGGATGGCGCACTCATTGCTAATTTCATCTCTATGTATCTTACGTGATATATGCAATATTCGTTAACACTGTGCAATGTGCTCATTGACACAGATCTACATAGTTTTATGGGATAAGGCATTTTCTCTTTTTGCTCCAGATTGCACTATATCCCTCTCGACTATGTCTCATGGTCTTATGTCTGTCCCTGTCAAAATTCATCTGATTGGAAGTAATCACAAATCCAATATTTTTTGTAGGATCCTCGAAGGAAGTGACAATGGAGGCTTGAGTTGGCGCATTCTGGATAAGCAATCCTCCCAGAAGTTTGATAAGCGATTCCAGCGAAAAACATTTGAAGTCGGATCACAATCATTCCTGGCAAATGCCTTCAGGTAAAATCTCGCTTGGGATTTAGCTTCACAAAAATCTATCCATTTTACTGATTCTCTTGTAAAATATGGTATTGCAGGTTTAGGTTTCTAGCTGTTCGAGATGCAAAATCAACCTCCCGGTTTCAAATAGGCAGCATTGACCTCTACGCGAAAACAAGCCATGGTCCTAGCTAAAAACACAAGTGTGAAGATACCCACATGAGCTCTCCACCCACAGATAATTATTGATTTTTCATTAAACCAAAACCCCCTCTTCTGTATGCATATATAATTGTGTATACTAGCTGAATAATGTCTGACGCCATTGTAATATATGTATACATATACTGAAAACAGGTATGTTGATGTTTCAAATGAGTGAAACTGTAACAGATTCCGTATTCAGTTTGAACACTAATCGATGCACCTATGCCACATTTGTTGGTTTCTTGTTTCTTGAGTTCACATACCAGCTTCTACTTTTGGCACGAACTGTCTAAAACACCTTGGTCATTGTTTTCTGATTATTTCAGAAACCCCTCACCTTTACTCAACAATAATATAAACTCTCATATTAATGTGATGTATGTAGTCTTTTCTTTTGAGATTGTTAAACCATATTCAAGTCCAATAACCCTTAACTAATGTATGCTGTGTAGCGTTTGAATCTGTGATTGGGGAGAGTTTGAGAGAAGGTTTCACTCACATACACAAAAATAATACTCCTATATTTATTTATTTATTTTGTACATCTATAATTTCGTAAGTAGTATTATTTATTTATACAAATAATAATCTAAACAATCAGAAAGCCAAAAAAAAGTCATGGAATGAAATGTATGTTCAAATAGTAGTAGGACGATATCTTATTTCCAAAAAGCCACAGCAGTAGTTGCAATCAAGACTGCCATCCAGTTGATCTTCCCCATAGAGAATGCAATAGCTGCGTGCATGAGCAAAACAGAGGTTAATTAAACTGGTTTTTATCTTGGTTTATGTTCTTGAATCTCTATTGAAATTAATTTTCTTGATAAAAACTTTTCATACCGATCACTTGGTTTTTTAATTTGATTCAGAAGCAGGCGCAACTATGTCTCAGTTATTATATCCAAGTATCAAAAACGATAAATAGATGGAATTTATATATAACGATTTTAAGGAAATAAGATTATTCTGGAAATTAGTTTACTAATTTGGTGGTTACCTTGGTTACTGTCGTTATTATTTCCAGATGGATTTGAGGTAGAACTGGAGGCTTTCAGGCCAAGCTTTTCACACGAGTTCGATCCAATCGCACCTAAAACAATTCATTCATAAACAAATAAATCAATCAATTTTAATTAAAAATAAAGGGAAAAAAAATGATGATATATGAAATAAAAAAGAAATAAAAAGCTTACAATCACTATAGCAAGGAAAGGCAGAGACGTTGAGGAGATTGGTGTAGCCTGGATTGCATTGGCACGTGTGTGTGCGTGTTGAGTTATTCCCGCACTTTCCTTCTCCACAGAACACCCAATAGCATGCTATATAACCATGGTCACCACAATTCAATCCAACATAATTAATTATATAAAGAGTAATTAATAAAATGAAGTCTGAATTAGTAAATTACGATCAAAGAAGGATAAGTTGTAGGGAGTTGCTGGAAGTGGTGGGGCGGCTGGCATGCACGAGTAGTCAACCTCGCCTGCAATTAATGTTAACTAATCATCTACTGATAAAATATTCAAAAAGAGAGAGAGAGAGAGAGAGGGAGGGAGAGAGAGGTACAGTCGGGAATGATGCAGGGAAGGAATTCCAAGTCTTGTTCATCATCAAGGCGAGTACGTTTCCAGCCAGCATCACAGTTGCACTTGAAGCTGAAGGGGGAACCAGGAGCTCCTGCACAACTTCCCTTTCCACATTCAACCTCTTTACATAAATCATCAAAGAGTGGAGCTAGACTTGGAGGAACGTTATTATCTCCTTTTGCTGCTGTGCCCATCAATACCACACCAATTGCCACCAATACTCCCAAATTAATATATGCCATCTCAAACTATTAACAATATATACCTAAGCTTGCTTGCTTGCTTTTGGTTTAATTTGATTCTGAGGATTACTGCTGCATTCTAATGCTGCTGCTGCTTATATAGTCATAGTAATACATAAAATAATGAAACACTGCGCGTACAGACTGATTGACTATTTCCTTAGAAGAGAAGTTTCTTCTGCTTTGATCGACTTAAGCATATAGTATATTAATGAACACCCCAAATTTCAAAGATTACAACTTACGGGTCTTTTCTGCACCTATACTTTATTTACATATGTCTCCAAGTCCTTTTCGCTTTTTTAATTTCTACAAGTTATTAATAAATATATAGTTGACATGGTCATAAACTAACCCCAGAATCAAATCCTCTCTAGCTAGTTTTGATTCATGTTGACTTTGGAAGCGTATTTGGTGCAAAAAGTCAGACATGAGAAGCTGTCTTAATTTTGTTCTGATCAAATAGAAGGTTCTGATAAAGAAGTATGAAAATGAATGTATAATATTTGATTCATCTTATCTCATCTCAGCCATTGAAACAGAAAAGATCCAGAAGGTCGGCTTGGGTATACCGTGGCAATGAAGACAATCAATAGATACAACGTACAAGAATTTTTAATTCCAATAATGCTTTAAATTAAATATGTTACTATGACACTTCTTCGAGAATATATATTATTGAAGTTGTGTGTTTAAGCCACGACTTTTTATCATGTGTTGAATTGTCTTTTTCTTAAATCGTCCGATTGCATGTTTTGCTTGTCAATTTCAATTTTACCCTCATCTCTTTTGTGGCATCCAATTACTATTTCTTGTGTAAAAAAAGAGATTTAAGGTTCGACTTTCACTGACCGTTAAAAGAAAAGAAAAAAAAAACTTAATTTTAGCTTTTAAAGTCCATTTTTATCAGTTATATTATAATTAGGAGCTTATATGAATAGAATGCTTGCATGTTCGAGCTCATCTCGCAAAGATATGTGTGTTTTAGCTTGACTCGTGACATGATCATGCATCAAGCTCATCGGTAATATGATATTGGAATTTGAGCTCAATCTCATCTCATTAAAAACTGATCTATGTGTTAGAGCAGGAGCTCGAACCAATTAAATTCCTTGTTATCTATACAAAAATATATTTTTTCTGTTTGGCAAGCTCATGAACAAGTTCGATTATATACGAATTCGAAAATGTTCATCATAAGCCTAACTAGCTGAGTATCGCAAGAGGTGAAACTTATTTTGAAGTTCGAGCTCAACTCATTTAGTATTGAATTGTGTATTATATATGCTTTATATTCTTTTTCTCCATATATATATAATTTGTGAACTTGAACAATAGAGTAAGCATGATTTATTATCTTTTTACATGGGAAAAAGAAAATATTGGAATTGTTTGGAGCAAATGCACATGAAATTGCAAGTTGCATGATGAACTTTAATTAGTGGTAAACTATGAGATGTGCGCCAAACACCAATTTAAGTAATTTCACTGTCGGAGGTCCGAACATGTTATCTAATCCCTAATTAATCCTATTAATTACTTAATTAAAAAGTGATGAAAAACGTGATGATTTTCTTAATTCAATGTGTGAGTATGAGAGCATCGCATCTTCATGGATCTTGAAAGTAATTAAGAATTCTCTAAATCATGTAAAGGTGAGGCTTTTTTTCATTATTTGTATTTCTTTCATGTGAGTTTGCCTAGTTTTTGTCAATAAATTAATTTGAAGAATTTTCAAGCATTTGGATGCCTAGTGCGATTTTGCAGTGGTAGATTATTACTATTATTGTACAGGTCCAAACTCCAAAGTATTCATTGCCTTATACTCTAGTGGAGTATTAAGTAAAGGAATAGATGAAGAAAAATGACTAGTTATCTGCAATCCTCCAAACAATTGCTTCCACAAACAGCTGCTACCATGCATGTTTCAGCAATCTGCTCTGCACACACAAGAATGAAGAACATCAGCACCAGCATCAATAGCTAATCAAGAATTTGAATTAAGCATCATATATGATATGATGATTGATGTTAGTCCAATACCTCACTAGTTTCTACTACTTACATTTCATTCCATGCAAGCTAGAGACTCACACTTGTATTTGAATTAATTATAGTACAAACATCTACATCTTTCCCCTCCACAAAGAGCAGATACTCAATGATAGCAATACCAATAACCCAAACTACTCTTTGATTCTTGAAAGTAAGCAGGTTTCGATAGCAATGCAATTTCATCCCAACAAATTTGTAAGTGATGTAAATGAAAATCGATTCTCAATAAAGTAAAGAGATTATACTAAACTAGCTAGTATGGCACAACAATATAATCAAACCTACTTGTCTCTCTTAATTAGAAGTCTGTTGAAACAGGTTGATCAAATCAGGATCAACATTCTGTTGGGGCTCCCAAGTAGCCTCCTCAATATCTTCCCATTTCACCAAATACTCAACCTTCCCTTCTTCCTCTTCTCGCCGGTCCAGAATGGCTTCAGCCACCGCATACTCCAGCCCAGCCTCGAAATCCGCCGCCAAATCCTCCGCCACGAAGGCCGCCTTCACCCACTCATTTTCCCCTCCATCCTTCCACTTCACCAAATACTCTACATTCTCACCCTTCCCCCTCCTCTCCAAAATCTCCTCCACCGCCGCGAACTCGAACGCCGCCCCCTCCAGCACCCTCAGCACGCTCTCCAGCCCCAGCCGCCGCGCGAACTGCAGCGGCGGAGTCGACTTCAGTATTTCCGTCGCCAGCTGCATCGGCGTCCGCCCCCTGTCGTCCGCTGCCTCGGCGTCCGCCCCGTAGTCCACGAGCACCTTGGCGGCGCCGGGGTGCACGTAGCCGGCGGCCATGTGGAGCGCCGTGAGGCCGCCGCCGTTGTCGCGGTGGTTGACGTCGGCCCCCGCCTCCGCCAGCAACCGCACGCACTCCTCGGAGCCTAGCCCCGACACGAAGAGAAGGGCGGTGCGGCCGTCGGCGTCCACGGCGTCGACGTCGCGGCCGTCGCCGGATTCAATGAGCTGGGTGAGGGCGGCGACGTCGGCCTTCTTGGCGGCGGTCCACCAGGGGGTCTCGTACTCCGATACGACGTCCTTGGCGATGAAGTCGGAGGGGACCCACGTGGGGGCGTGCTCGTCTTTCCACTCGATCAAGTACTCCATTCCTCGGCCACTCTCGAGGGCGCGGCTGCCGATGATGCGGCTGACCTCGCCGTAGCTCTCTTCTTCATCGAAGTCGGTGAATTCTTGAGTGAGCGGTGGTTGTTGTTGGCTCTCAAGGGTGGCGGAGAGGGAGAAATAATTAGTGGAGGTTCTGAGGGGAGTGGGGAGGTGGTGGGGCTGAAATAGTGGGAGGGAGGCGGCGGCGTTAGTGGTGCAGAGTGATGGAGAGGAGAGTTTGAGGCGGGAGAGAGGGGGAAGGGCGGTCATTGCAGTTGAGGAAGTGTGTGATGGAGATAGTCTGGTATTGGGAAAAGAATTAAAAGTGTTGGGGATAAGAAACCACATCCATGTTTGAGATTGGGATAGATTTGTTTTGTCATTTTTAGGACATCACTAAATTTTATTGCTTTACTACTATCATCTCAATTCATTCTTCACGACCTCACTAAATTTTATAATTTTAGTCCATCACGAATTTATTTACACTTTAAATTTATCCACAAATACTCAATTACACGCTCAAAATATTATAATAAAACTCGCACCAACTCAAAATGTAAAACAAAATTTAGTGGAATCAAATCAAAATGTAAAAAAGTTTATTAGTAGATGTAGAGAATATATATATTTTTAATTATTTTAAATATTTTTTACTTATTTTCCCTTTCAATTTTAACGTTGTTTTTTTTTTCCGACCAATATTGGAAAAGAAAACCCCAAACCTATCCCTATATTCACGGAAGACTCCATCGTACATGAAATGTATTAAAGGAGTGGTTGAGATCAAAACAATTTTTGCTTATTTTTACAAAAAAAAAATATGTTTTTATTTTTTAGTCATAAACAGTGAAAAAAACATGGATAATGTGTTTCAAACTTTCAATCCAAGCCCTTCCTTCAATACATTTAATGTACGAAGGAATTTTCCCTATATTCACTATTCAGTCTCTACTAAATTGAACAAACAACTCCAATTCATTCACAAATAAATAAAATACTAATCAAACTTGACCATCCACTGGCTAAGTTTAAAATAAGATTTTTCGCAATTAAATAATCAAAACGAATAAGCTTGATCAACGGTATTTGATGAACGGAAAAAGAAAAGAAAAAAAAAAAGGTAAATATTTTTCACACAAGAACCATTTATAGCAGTAAATATGTTAGAGAGAATTGAAGAAAGGTTTATGAGAAAGAGACGAAGAATCTGCATAATTTTCAGGAGACTCATCAGAGGAGGCATAATCACCAAAAACAAGAATCACAAAAGAGAAGAGCACTCCATTTTCCCACCTCACAGAATATAATACTTGAGGTCGAGGAGAAACATGTATGGAATGGAAGAGTGTGTTGACGATTGAAGAATCAAGTTTTAGAGGACCACCAGAAGAACATCTTTGAATATGGGTTATTTTTGTCTTCGTGCAAATCCAGCCAGGAATGCTTGCTGTTGAATGGTTAATGGTGCTAATGTATCAAATAGTGGCTATATAATACTCTATTTTAAAATACAATACTTCAAGTGATGGATATATGATGATACATACAGCGACAATATTTGCACGTTCTTCAGCAGTTTGATAGCAAATCATCAACCACGATCTACCCATTTCACATTTTATAACTTATTATTCCAACTCAACTCAACATTAATATAATGTAACAAATGCCTAAAAGCAACAATGTTGAGGATTAAACAAAAGCGCTATATTTCATACACAGATCTCCTGCATGATGATGAACGAGAACATCAAATTTTTACATTAAACAATTAAACCAATCTCCTTTGATAGCTCACTCCTAAAGTAAAAGAAGCCCATTAGTTCTTTACAATCACTTTTGTTACACAAAGTTACAACACTATCGACTTTGATGTTTCCAGGAATTCCAACCCTCATGAAAGCCAAAAGTAGCTCCCATGGTGAATGCACTTCCCTTGTTCATTACACATCCTCCGCTGGAAGAGAAGCTATTTAGCAGAATAAGCTGTTAACGAGACGTGCATCTGCACAACGAGCTTGCACCAACATTCCCAATGTTAATCTTGAATCATCAAATTCTGAATGTAGAAACCTAACATGGATATTTTAATCAAGGATAAGGAGATCTCAACTAGGAGCACTCTGCTAGAACACTACATTTAACTAAAATGGGAATTGGTGCAAACCAATCTAGAGAAATGGCCTTTACCCCCATTTTCTCTTATTCAATCTGAAAGAGATTATCAAAGAAGGAATAGCACAATTATAAAAGTACTAATCTTAACATGAATATATCCATGGAATCAAATGAATGAAAATCATGTTAAAGATTTACAAGAAACTCTACCAAAACAGAAAAATGGCAATTCGTATGCAATGCAAGCATGATCCATGTATAACTAATCAGAACCATTGCCCCCTCAGTACCTGTTGTTAGCACTCAACTCAGATTCCTGAGTGTTCCTACTCATTCTTCCAGGCATGCAAAAACAGCGAGAAACCAAGGTTTTGTAACTGAGGATCTCGAAATCTTTGCAGTTCGTGAGGATCATAGAGAGGCTGCTGGGTTGCCCATAGCTTGCAAGCTGAATCTCGAGTCTTGAACATGAACACTGCATCACCAACCAATGGTCCGAAGAGCCAATTATGCACATCCCAGAACACTTCCACAGCAACACCATCCACTAAGATGGTATGGTTCCCTCTAAACTTCCACCGTAGTCTCTTCACTTGCATAATAGGTTTACTGTCCACACGGATCAGCAAGCACGGCTCCCTCATACCGCCCGTATCACAATCGATCACAAGATCATGGACTCTTCCAATATCTGAAAACTGAGCCTTAGTGCTGAAAAGTTTCTTCCCATATACATGTTCCCTCTTTGACACAAAAACAGCACCAGAAGGAGACGGGACACTACCGGTCCGCTTAAGAGCTTCTTTTCCCATATCCCCTAGAAGCAGAATCATCTGTTTCTCAAACACAATCCCTACGTAGAAACCACCCAATGGTTCTGGCCCAGATCCAATTTTAGCTAAAGAAAGGTCCCAAATTATAATAATTCTACACAAATCCGATTCTAAACTCTTTGAACCTTTCTTCTTTGAGAGTAACCATGGTTTTATATCCATCTTACAAAGGCATTGATTACTGTTATTATCAATTTCAACACTAAATCCTAGGCCCATTAAATTCTTGCTCCAGGTAATAGTAATCCAACATGATTCGCCATAAAATCTACATAGATAAACACAAGTGACCCCATTTTGGGCTACCTTATTACTATTTGAAGACGAAAAGTCTGCAACTTGAACCCCATTTTCCCCAAAACAAGATGGGAAATCCTTCATGCTGTATGTCTCGATTTTGTTTCTCTAACGCGGTGTTTTCTCTTTACAATGTTCAGTTAAATTCTGCGAATAAGATACAAAACGAGCTCACAATACGGTAACGTCCAGCAAGAACAGAAACAACGAAAAGCAACATGGAAAAAAGAATTACCTCAAACTGGACGATCCTTGAGAGAGAAAGTGCAGTATGAGACAAATGCTTGAAGATATGATACCAAAATCTTGATTTTCGATATGGGCTATGAATAGTAGAGATGCATTATGGTGAAGAAGGCATGAATGATAAATCAATTTGCGAAAGAGACGCGGAGAGAGGGGGTGAGGGGCTGCCTCAGTTATACAGGGAAGAGCATTGAAGCTTAAGAAATTGAAAATGAAGATAAAAGAAAAGGAGTTCAGTAATTACTACTACTCGACAAATAGATTGCACCTTTTGTAACGTCTTTTTCTGAATTCACCTCATCAATTCTTATTCAGTTATTCTTACCATTTTTAATTGCAATACATTGGTAATTTTAGTTTAATGCTAGATATTAAAAGGTAATTTTCGTATAAATTTTATTTAAATTTTTTTATATAAAACTAATCATTCTTTGATTAAAATATATTTTTATATTTGTTTATATAAAGTAATGAAATTAAATAATATAGTATAAAAATTAATGTATTACTATAAAATTTTATTTAACAAAAATAATAAACATTTCGTAATTTAAAGACTTCAATAATTACAAAATATAAAAATAAATAAATTGTATATATTGATTAAAAATCTGAACTATTTAGATTAAATTAAATTATTTTCAGTACAATCTCTTATGTTACATCTATGTAAATATTATCTCGAATATTTTTTTTTTTTTCAAATATGGCCAGGACGTAATTCAAGATGGACACTATGATGTTGAAAATTCGAGCTCGCAATTTTAGGCTCGACGTTATTTCTCTATTTTAAATAGGGAAACATAATATTTATTTTTATTGAATAGATTTTATGTTTATATTATTATTTTACCTATGCATCAAAACGATTTAATTTTGAGTGTTGATGCTGAAATATATTATCCACATTATTTCAAAAGAAGATGGAACCCACGTTGCATTTGTTGCCACGTCATAAATTCGTGTGCACATAAAGAACTAAATCCGAATTTCCTAAATTATGTACAATTTTCTTTTTGGAATTTTCGAGATATATATGTCATTCAAAATGCACTTCTTAATTTTGGGTTGTGTGTTATTTTTGTCATTAAAATTTTAAAATCAAATGATAAAAGCAGAGCTGATTTAAAAAAATAATATGTGTAATAAATTGCGATAGCTTCTTTATTTGATGACTACAATACTCATACGGTGTGCAAATATATATATAAACTAGAAATGATGAATTAGTAAGACGATCGATATATACAATAGTAGTGGTGTTTGAAAAGGTATAGGTTAAACCGCCAAAGGTCTTGCTTCATCTGACGATCTATTCCACAATAATCTCCACGCATTTATTGATACCTTACATGGAGCAATATTATTCCAAACTTAACGAATTTCTTTTTATACTTATGTTTGTGATCTACTCTCCTTGATAGCGACATACCCTTCATTGTATTCATATTTTAAATTTTAAAAATCAATGTAATTAGGACAAATCTCAAGTTGCGATTACTGCAAGGAAAATCGATGTAAAAGTTTTGAGTAGTACATGTTTATGCTAGGCATATTTGTATCGTGTATGTGTTACCCCTAAAATGTGATCGAGACGTGTGTTTGAGGTGGTCGAGCCGTATTGATGTGCGGCACCAAGAAACAACCCAACATAATTTCTTCACGTTTCTTGGGATAATTTGAGTATTATCTCAATACGTCAAGCTGGATGACGCAAGACCGTGTCTCGACTAGCTGGGCGGCACACGATTATTTTTCATTTTTCTTTTTTTTTGAAGTGATTAACATTTACTTTGAGGCTGGAACATTTTAGGGATTGGAGTTGTCTCAAATTAATATTACAGCACAAGAAGAATACCAAGTACAGTTGTAAGTTCTGGAATTAAAATCCATGCATGCAAGCACCCAAATGAAAATAAATAAAATTGGATAAGGCCCACTTTATGATCGGGTCCAAAATTATTGATATTTATTTCTTGTAAAGTGGATAAGGCCTCAGAAGCAGATTTGAGATATGCCATAGAGTCGTAGATGGAGGAGTATTGGGCCTTCACTACATTCAATATATATTATTTGTTCCAATAATTGATGTTTGTTAGTTTCGATATATATGGACTTTAAATAACATATTACTCCTATCCCTTCCCATATACCTACTAATCTAGACAACTTATTTTTTTTTTAATTATAAAAAAATTCTTATAATTTTGAGCTATATACCTAGCAACTTAAGACTTCTAGAACTTCTCCACCTAGAAAGAAACAATATCACTTCTTCTTCAGAATTAAGATTTATTATTTCATTGATAGATTGTAGGTTTCTAAGATCCTTAGCAATAAGTGATAATTCTCTATATATGATGTCATTCCAGTTTCTTTCGAGAATTTTTCTTCCTTGCTCCAACAATTCTACGCCAATAATTGTAGAGTGAGATGGAGGAAATACTCCAGTAATTTATACTCCCTCTATCTCCCAATAAGTATCCCCAATCATAAAAACTCATATAACAATACAATTAATAATTTTCACTATTTACTCCTAATAATTATATAGAAAATATAAAAAGTAAAAATAATTTAATGATGAAAGGGGTAAAATTGGAAATTTAATACTATTTTTGTTTTATTTTTGTAATAAAACACTGGGGGACACAAAATTTTTTAAATAAGTAGATGGAAATAAAAACAACCATGGCAGGTGTGGTGTCAGAGACAAAATAAAATAAAATAAAATGGGGCTATCTATTGTAGTGCAATGCTATGAGGACCACATAATTGTCTAACAATAGTGATGTCGATCGAAACAAATCATTATCCACCACACACACACAAATACATTTCTTTCTTTAACCTTCTTTCATTCTAATAAAATAAAATGTCCACATTTACATCTCCATTTCACGTGTTTTAATCTCTCCGTTCCATTACTGTTTAACAATACTTGAATTTATTACAACTATATAACAATTTATTACTAGGACAATAATTGTTGCTCCCTCTTGTTCACCTTAAAAGTGAAGTGTTCACATTTTTTTATTATATTGTCTTGAGAGGGATTAATTTTCTACATTCAAATGAAACACAAAACAAAATTTGACCTTCTTATCTTATATATCTACAAATTTAATACTTTTAGTTGGATGGATGAATGGATGAAATATATATAATATACTAAAACAACTCTGATATTTATGGTCGACTCATTCTCCCTCATTTTAATTATACTCAGATTTCGATTTTGTTAGCTCAATTTCAGTTTTTTGTTGTGTGAATAATTCTCCTTAAATTAAATAACTACAAAAATAATAGTTTACTAAAATAATGAACTTAAGGTACAAACAAGCTTGTTTCAAACATAATTTTTGTCACCGTTGACATCAAATACAGCCCTTTATAATGTAGAAAATTAATTCATGTTAGGGAATCTATATACATATACTTGTATTAATTGGTATATGTGTTGTAACTATTAAGAGAGCTAGCTAAGGTTAATATTAAAGGTGCAGGTGTGATCTCTTACCAAATCCTCGTACAATATATCATGTCATGTATCCACTATCAGATTATTTCCATCTGCAAACATTTATTTTGATGACTTAATTAAATTTAATTATGATAAGAACGTTAACGGCCATGACTGAACTATCTCTTCAATGCTTTTCTTGGATGTGATGATATATAATAACAATAATATCTATTAATTGTTCCTTAACCCGGTAACAGTTACTCTAAGGTTTGTCAATTACCAAATTAATAATTAAATTAATATAGGGACAGAAGTAAAAATATTCATTTTAATAAGTAAAAGATAAAAAATATTCATCTAAAAATAAAAGATAAAAATTACCCTTTACATGAGTACATTCATCATGTGCTCATGTATTTCATTTAACAAAATAGTTTGAATAACATAAACACATGAGGAAATTTCTCATGTTATCATGAAAATAACATGAGTACATGAAGAAATTCCTCATGTTATCGTAAGAAGTGGGTAGTTTTTACCTATTATTTTTAAGTGAATATTTTTTATCTTCGCTTTTTGAAATTTGGTAATTTAACATATTACCCCAATATATGTATCATAGTTAAACAAGACAGTGCAAGCATTGTCACCAAAACTTATACATATGGGAGAGATATATATACATGTGTTATAAATTATATTCCCTAATGGCAGTAGCTAGCTCTAAAAATATCACATGTTTTTCAATATCTATAATAATATACTATAACAAGATAATTATTGTCTTTTATATGGCTACCCCATCAACAGGCTTCCCATGTTTAAACGTGTGGGCCCTATCAAGTATCTGTGGTCCGAAAAGATGAGTTATTTCCGAATACACACATTTTTTATTATATAATGTCATTAATTTATGAAGTTAATTAAATTAATCGTTATGAATATGTAAGAAATTAATTACAACATCGTCTAGCCTTAATGATCTAGTGACTAGAGTGCCATGTGCATGTGAAACTGAAATATTATCCTCTTTTGTTCTCTTGTAGCCTTTTCTATAGCTCTAATATTTATGTATATTGATACCGGCTCCGTCCTCTAAGTGTCTTTTAAGGAAAAATTTTGTGTCCCCCAATAAGTGTTCTATTACAAAAATCAAGACAAAAATAATATTAAATTTCTAATTTTACCCCTTTCATCATTAAATTACTTTTACTTTTTATGTTTTCTATACAATTATTAGAGGTAAATAGTGGAAATTATTAATTGTATTGGTATGTGAGTTTTTATGTTTGGGGACACTTATTGGGAGACAGAGGGAGTATATACCATGTGACATCGTAATTTTAACGAATATTTTAATTAAATTTATTTATTTTGTTAGATAATGAAAAGAAAGTCTATGCATCCTACGGCCAGTAATTAATTGTTATTGCCCCATTTGTTCAAATTGGTTATGCTTTTATAAGTAACAAAAAAAATTAGTTTTTAAGTAGGCAAATGTTTTCTCCTAAAAAGGAATATTAATTTCAACATCATGAGCAGACAAAATCTAAAGAAAATCGTAGAGAATGTTAGGTGATAAATCAAGAACATGTTAAAGCTTTTGGGAAAAATTTCTCTAAAGAAAACATGTTTGTGTACAGATAGTAAAACAAGTATAAAAATGACAATAATATAGTGAGAAAATAAAATATGATGTGAAATATAGTGGCATTATTATATATAGATAAGAGTAGTGCCCATTTAATTTAAAATAAGAGAAAGGACAAAATCAGATGGGGGCAAAAAACTATCCTTAGCTGTAGTATCTCCTCAATTTTAGCCTCATATTATCATATCATATTTTGTATATTTATATATCTTCCATCTCTCTCCAATATCTAAAAGTGTTGGAAAATAAAATTCACAAAAGCAAAGCTGAATTAAAGTGAAATAGTAGTTTATATAATCATCCTTTTCATTTTCTTCTGGTGTTTATGATCTCACCCTTAGCTATCACTACAATCAATGCCCGATCTTACAGGTAATGCCCGAAATGCCCCCCTTCACATGCATCATTTTATTTTTACTTTTATAACTATAATTATAATTGTTGGTTGATACTCCACCAGTCCACGAAAGATCCTATCATTTTGATTCGATACGAATTTTAATAATTATTTTAACTTTCTGTAAGAGTGTGTAGTGAGTGAAATTTGGAATCCACCTAATTCATTATTTTTAAGTGATTGTGTGTATTAATAAAATTTAGATCCGACTTGTTTTATTATTTGTAACAGAGGTGAATGTATTGAGTGGAATAGTCACTTACTATAATATAAAAAATTTGAAGTGTAAAATTTTTTGTGAACGGATTGAAATGACAAAATGTAACTGTAGCGAAGTGAGTCTTCATAGGGCAATTGTTACTGTGTATAAGTCGGCTGGCTCATTCTTCAATAGGCACGCAGTCAGAGCCCTGGCCCCTCCCACTGCTTTGGAGCTTACGGTTTCATGTTCTATTTCACTCCCCGATGGGAGTTCTTTTCACCCTTCCCTCACGGTACTATTTCGCTATAGGTCACCCACGAGTATTTAGCCTTGCAAGGTGGTCCTTGCTGATACAAACGGAATTTCATGTGTCCCGTACTACTCGGGTCAGAGCGTCTAGTGATGCTTTTGGCCATCCAGCGTGCAACATTCAGACCGCTTCGCCTAGTAGCACGACACATGCATTGCTCTCCCGCAATGCTGTTTTCACGGTTTAAACTCTCTCATTTGCTTGCCGCTACTAGCTATACTACAAATAAATAATTGCATGTGTTGTTAAAAAATAAAATAAAATAAAACAAAATTCATTCAACATATAATTACAAATTCTTAATTCTTTTACAAACAAAAAATATAAACTTTATATATAATGTGCATCAAAGATTTTTTTTTTCTACGACAAATATGAAGTAAACAAGCAATAATTGATGGGGGTATAATGGTCCTTGAAGGTGGTTATAACTGTAAGTAACGAAATGAAGGCGCGAAGTCGTCCCCCCAGATTGAGAAATGAGATGAGAGAAGAAATTATTAGTGACCATGGAAGAAACACACCCACACGCACACACATACACACAGTCACAGGTGTGCAGAATATGTCCACGTATATTTCGACTACTTCCTGCCATTGCCTGTATTTATTCTGTGTACCATATCTTTCCACTTATCTTTTCCATGCCATTTACACTCTCTCGCTCTCGCTCCAACTCTTAACTGCAGGTTGACCCCCCCCTTTTCATTTCATGCTGCTTCAATCTTTGTTACTTATTGTTTACTAATATTGGCATGCAATGCTACTTTGAAGGATTCCTTGTACGTATATCTTCAACGTCTTGTGTTGCTTGCATAATTTTGTTAGTAGTTGTGATAATGGGTTGTTGAGATTTTTGCAATTGATTTATGGTTGATTGTGTGATATATAGGGGGCCTTGATTGTGCATTGATAGAGGAAAAAGAAGAAGAGGGTGCTGCTATTTTGGTGATGATTAGTTGTGGTTGATTGGTTGTTGGTTAGTTCCTTGAGAGTTGGAGTTGGAGATGGAGAGGAGATCTGTAGATGTGTTTGAGCCTTCTGTAAGCCGTAATGATGGTTATAATAGGAGCCAAGGAAGTGGTGTGCAGGCGGTTCCAGTGGTGCAACGGGGAGGGAGAGGGGAAGGGGAACCATCTCAAACTCAAAATAAATGGATGGCGTTTCAGTCGGATACGGGTGAAGGAGAGAACGAGAGAACAGAGAAAAGAATAGCTGAAAGAACTGCAGAGTGGGGACTTATGGTTAGAACAGGTGTAGGTGAAGGTAGTAGCTTCCATGCCATTCCTATCGATCAATCCGGAGGAGAAGGATCAAAGAGAAACTCATCCGACAAAGTTGTAGGATCAGCAAGGACATCTGAGGAATCTTATAATATCCCGAGGGTGTCTCAGGAGCTCAAGGATGCTTTAGCTACCTTGCAACAAACATTTGTTGTCTCCGATGCAACCAAGCCAGATTGCCCTATTGTGTATGCTAGCAGTGGCTTTTTCACCATGACCGGCTACTCCTCAAAGGAGGTTATTGGGAAGAACTGGTGAGACTTCACTACTGCATTACTTTCTCTACCCCTTTTTAGCATCTAAAGATACATATTGTGTTTGTGGAGTTTGAAAGAGGTATAGAGAAGGAGGTCATAGTTGTTTGTTTCAGCCGTTTCTTGCAGGGTCCGGAAACAGACCAGGATGAGGTGGACAAAATAAGAACTGCAACTAAGAATGGAACAAGCTACTGCGGGAGGCTTCTCAACTACAAAAAGGACGGTACTCCCTTTTGGAATCTCCTGACAGTCACTCCAATCAAGGATGATAAAGGGAGGACTATTAAATTCATTGGGTAAAGTCTATACACTTTACTCCTCTTTTTCTATTTTAGGGCCTCTGATACCTTGGTTGTAGTTTGGATACTCAAATCTGGATGTAGTGACTTACCTTGCCTAGAAATTCATCATAATGTTGTAAACCGATAGATCACTTGTTACCTAACTTACCTGTGCTGTTGAACATTTTGCAAACCATGAAGGCCTGTTTATCTCTTTCATATTAAAGTAAATAAATCCAATTGGACTGGAGAAAACAGCTGCTGGGCCCCATTTATTTGGTTTTGCTACAAGTACAACCTAAGAAAGAAAGGAAATTACACAAGCAGCTCTAAGTTTCAGAGATATTTACTATTTAGGACTAGGAACATATATCAAGGACATAATACTTGATAGAAGATAAAGGAATGAATGATATTTCCAAGATCAAGTCTACTTGCCTTCAATGATCCACCTTGTATTGAGACTGGTTCATCGGATGCAAAACTTTTGAATACAATCGACTGATTATATGTTACTATTTCAAACTGCACCATCTGGTTAGTCCTTATTTTCACTACCATATATCTCTTGCAGAATGCAGGTTGAGGTTAGCAAGTACACAGAAGGAATGAATGATAAAGCACTGCGTCCAAATGGATTACCAAAGTCATTGATTCGTTATGATGGTAAGGTCTTATGCATTGTGTGTTTTCACCTATAACAAACTTGCTTCCTGGATCTTACTTTATTGATTGCTCCAGTTCGTCAAAAGGAAGAGGCTTTAGGTTCGATCATAGAAGTTGTCCAAACCGTGAAGGACCCTAAGTCTCACATGTGGTCTCAGAGTCAAGGGAATCTAGATTACATGCTTCCTGGACTAGCTGAAAATGATAATAAAAGTACCCCAGGGAGGTATACCCCTGAGCAGGATGGAAAAAGTAACTTATCTCGTTCAAGTTCTCGTCATGAATCAAGCAAGTCCAGAAAGTCTGCACGCGTTTCCTTGCTGGGGTGAGCATGTTTGTATCCCTGTTTCAGCTTGTTCCTTTTTATATGAAAACCAGTAATGCATGCTTCTATTGCAATTTTTTTTAAAATATGGCTGCTAGGAGTGACCGTTTGTACTAAGGTTTCTTATCGTAGTTAAGGTTGCAAAGTTTGTAATGTTCATTAAGATCAGTATTCATTACTTTATTTGCTAAGTAGCTTATTCTGGTGATGATATTCATTTACAGGCTCAAAGGCAGGACTTCAAGCACTGCAGGAATGACTGAAAATCAGCCAGCTATTGAGCCACCAGAGATCTTAATGACAAATGATTTAGAACGTACAGCGAGTTGGGAACGAGCTGAAAGAGAAAGAGATATTCGACAGGGCATTGACTTAGCAACAACTTTAGAACGCATTGAGAAGAATTTTGTGATAACAGATCCTAGACTTCCTGATAATCCTATTGTAAGCTTTATTACAGACTAAAAGTTTTTCTCTTGTGCTACATAGAGTAAAACAATAACAAAGTTAATTTTCTTGCAGATATTTGCATCAGATAGTTTTCTTGAACTAACTGAGTTTACCCGCGAAGAAATCTTGGGGAGGAATTGCAGGTACTCATTTCGTTTATGCATCATTGTAGCTCTAATAAAAAAGAATTTTCTTGTTCTATCAACATCAGTTGAAACTTTACTTTTGTGTTATGTTCTTATTAAGTAACTTAACATGGCTAAAACTTTTCAGGTTTCTTCAAGGACCAGAAACCGACCAATCTACTGTGTCAAAGATAAGGGATGCCATCAGGGATCAAAGAGAAATTACTGTTCAATTGATTAATTACACAAAGACTGGTAATTTATGGCTTTTGGTATCCTTTATATACAACTAGCCTATAGAAGACTCCAGTTTTTCTTGTTACATATATTATCTCAACTAATTGCTTCTTTTTACAAATTTTAGGAAAGAAATTCTGGAATTTATTTCACTTGCAACCTATGCGGGATCAAAAGGTAAAATCTTGTTTTTAACTTAAAGGCAATTTCATTTGATATTTTGATTAATAACCATTTGTGTGTTTTTTTCTTGCATCCCTTTTAGGGTGAGCTACAATACTTTATTGGTGTGCAACTAGATGGTAGTGATCATGTGGAACCGCTAAGGAACCGTCTCTCTGAGAGAACAGAACAGAAGAGTGCTAAGTTGGTATGACATTTGTGATTGTCTTCTTGCTTTATTTTATAACCTTTGGGAGTGTGTTCAGGATTCATTTTTATAAGCTAACCAGCTAAAGTATCCTCACTAGGTTAAAGCTACGGCAGAAAATGTCGATGAAGCTGTTAGAGAACTTCCTGATGCCAACTTGGTAAGGTATTCCTTCCTCTTTGTTTATTCTAATCTGAATCAGATACTTTCATGTTGAAACATGAACTTGTTTGATAAGATTGATTTTTTGTGGATGTGTTACTATGGTTTAGAATTTGAAAGAACTGGTTTTACACGCTTGAATACTTTGAGGCATCAATCTCAACTTTCTGATGCAAAATAACATGTTTCATGCTCAGAGACCAGAGGACCTGTGGGCTCTACACTCTCAACCGGTATTCCCCAAACCGCATAGAAGGGATAGCGTTGCGTGGATAGCAATTAAGAAGGTATTATATTTCAAAGTTGGAAAAAACAAAGCTTTAAAGTTTCAACATTGGAAACTTCACATTAGCTAATTGCAGAATGTCAAGTTAACAGCTTACTATTTTATCAGCATGAATCTTATAGGTCACTTTATTATGTTCCTTGTAGGCTACGGAAAACGGTGAAAAGATTGGATTAAATCACTTCAAGCCCATACGTCCTTTGGGATGTGGAGATACTGGCAGGTAACACTCACTATTGTTTTTCCTATTAATATTGAAGTTCTCCTCCTAATCAAGTATAGCCATCCTTTAGCCACATGCATTTCAAACTTGATAGTTGATACCTGTCTCTCATCGGCCCAAGTTTCTTACTCATGATTGCATATACACACTTTACTTTTACCTATTTATTGTTTGGTGTTGTGTTATTTAATACGTGCTCATGGTATGATTCTGTCGTAATTAATATTTGTTCTTGCATGAATATTTCCTGCAGTGTTCACTTGGTGGAATTAGTTGGTAGTGGTCAACTGTTTGCCATGAAAGCTATGGATAAATCCATGATGCTGCATCGTAATAAGGTATAGTGAACTCTCCTCATCTTTCAGGCCATGAAAGAATTAAAATGTGCTGCAGTCCTCTTGAGCTCTCAAACTTAGATCGAGATTTAATTTTTTTGTTACAGGTTCATCGTGCATGTATTGAAAGAGAAATCATCTCGCTCCTCGATCATCCATTTCTTCCCGCATTATACTGCTCTTTTCAGGTGCTCAATTTCTTTTCTATTTTTTCTTTTGAAGTTGAGAATGTTCTGTTTTTTTCCTGATGGACTTCATGTTCTAACATGGTATTAATTTGTCTCCAGACACCTACACATGTTTGCTTGATAACAGATTTTTGTCCTGGAGGAGAGCTATTTGCATTGCTTGACAAACAGCCATTGAAAATGTTTAAAGAGGATTCAGCCAGGTGATTTTTCTTAACTTAATTAGTTTTTCATCCTATAATTTAGTTCCAGCCTGCATCTCCTTCAATAAGACTCAACCTAGTAAAAGAAAGATACTTTTTCATGTATCTGACATTTATGTTTGGCTTCACTGTCTTGCAGGTTTTATGCAGCTGAAGTCCTCATTGGCTTGGAATATCTTCATTGTTTAGGTATATCACGTTGTTTTCGTTATTATGAATGCCGTGCTCTTGATGTGTTTACATTCATGTAGCTGCCCTCTCATTATATGTGTTGCACTCCCAAGTTTCTCTTGCTAAGTTCTAAGTTCCTGCTGATATTTGAGCAATGAGTACTTTTTTATTCGTACTACGTTGTTTCGTTACAGGAATAATCTACCGCGACTTGAAACCAGAAAATATTCTTCTTCAAAAGGATGGGCATATTGTGTTAGCTGACTTTGATCTGTCATTCAAAACAGCTTGTAGACCTCAAGTATGTGCTACATAAATTTCCTGCTCAAAAATTATAATTACATAAATCCAATTTGATGTTGACGTGCTGTTTATTGTGACAATACTCTTTCAGGTTATTAAACCGCCTCCACTAAGGAAAAGAAGATCAACGAGCCAACCACCTCCAATTTTTATTGCAGAACCAAATACACAGTCAAATTCTTTTGTCGGAACTGAAGAATACATTGCACCGGTATGGCTATTATCGATGTTCGTAATTTTCTGTTTTCTGATTAAGTAATGCTCAATTGATTTCACGTGTTCTCATGTAGTCCATCATAATGATACACATTTAAACTTGATTGATTGCAGGAAATCATTACTGGTGAAGGTCATAGTAGTGCCATTGATTGGTGGGCTCTTGGTAAGTTTCTCAAATGAAACTTCTTTCTGTTCATACCATAATGATGTAATTTCATGATTCTAAGACCTTTGAATGTTAAAAACTCAGGTATTTTGGTGTATGAAATGCTTTATGGGCGTACGCCGTTCAGAGGAAAGAACAGGCAGAAGACCTTCGCCAATATCCTACACAAAGACCTCACCTTCCCAAGTAGCATTCAGGTAGATCATATATATATTTCTCATAATCATGATCATGACACTCACAAGGGCCTAATCATCTGCTTGTGATGAATTCCAGGTAAGTCTAGCAGCAAGGCAGTTGATTCACGCGCTATTGAATCGAGATCCAGCCACTCGTTTAGGATCAAATGGTGGTGCAAATGAGATCAAGGAACACCCTTTCTTCAAAGGAATTAATTGGCCTCTCATTCGTTGCATGGTATCAATCCTTCTCTTACATCATCCCCTTTTCTCTAATGCCATGACTGAAAGAGTTCATTATACTTTCTTTAGTACCTTTGACCCCAGCGAGTTTTCATTACAAGGGAATGTTGTGCATTGCTTCGTTTCTTTTCCCATCTTCTTCCTAGGAACGCCTAAGAAGATAGGAAAAGAAGAAAATGAGAGAAGAAACGAACAAATATGCAACATCCCGAGTACCAAAATTCGCTCCCGTGCCATTTTAGAACCAAACACCACGGCATGCATAAAGTATAACTAACCATAAAGTGAAAAGATTATAGCTAAACTCGAGTTTGCACACAGACCCCCCCACCCCTAGATGCACCTATTGATGTCATCGGAAAAGAGGAAGGGAAAGACGTAAACTGGACAGATGAGGGAGTTCTTGTACATCCTATGGAAATGTTCTAAAGAGGTAATGAGTCTTTGTTAAGATGTATCTTTCCCATATGGCCTATAAATAAACCATTCATCTTTTCACTAACTCTTCTTTATTACCATTCTCTTAGCAGGCAGTATCGTGAGGAGGAGATCAATCTACCTTGTCTGGAGACAAAAGCGTGCAACACAGAAGAAGCATGTTGTATTGTACAGGAAGGAAAACACATAACAAAATCAGAGTGCAGTATATTTCACTTCAAATGAGAGACCAGTTTTTACACCAGAGAGATGATGATGATGATGATGATGATGGTGGGTTCATAACTTACAGGTCTGCTGCAGTTGTTAAGAAAGCTGATGCAATAAAATCTATTATTTGTTACTGCGTTTTGGTTATTTTGTATTTAGTGAGCTCCAATAAATGTTTGTTTTGTATGATGATTATGCAACTGTTGTCTATTGTCCATATCATTGTATTATCTCTTTGCATGTATTCCACTGTAAATCATCATCAGCTCAATAATAATTATCAAATTTCCTACTCCATTTTCTACATTTGCATTTTCTCTTGGCATCCAACAGATGATTTCGTTTATCAAATATCAAGTCCATATTAATGGGTCTAACTAATATAAGCAAAGTTTTTAATTGGTTGTTTTCCATAGGAATAATGAGACCAAACACCCTTTGCAAATACTACATTTTAATGGAGTCAGTAAATTTCGTCTAACACAATCATATTCAATAAAATAAACTTGCTCGAAAATAAATATTATGTTGCTTAAATAAATAAATGTAAGAAGCAACCAAACAAGAAGGTTTTCCAATGTAATGTTTGGGCTGCCATGAGTTTGAGCAATGAGCTAGCTATGAATCAGAACAACTGATCATGATGAGACTTTCAAGCTTTTCAGCATATTACTTACGACCGAAACTTTGGTGGGGGATTGCTGCTTATAGGCTTTCTCCAGTGCTGCTGCTGACAGAGACTGCAGTTCAGAGTTGTCTTTGTCATCCTTGTTACGCCCTCTTGTCGACTGTGCAATAGCTGAAGCACACTGGTAATATAGAACATTTCGTACAGTCAAACCACAAGCTTATGGAATAGGCACAAATTATTCACATTAACCAGATAGAGTTAAGAAAAAGAAAGAGAGAGAGAGACCAGGCATATGCCAAAAAGGGCTCGGGCATTCTTCCCACCGGTCAAATCTATGGTTGCTGCATAATATTTCTTTGCCGCATGAAGATTTTCAACTCCTCCAAGTGTGTAGAGCACCTAGTTAAGTCGAAAACAGGTCAGAAGCAAATTTTACCTAATTCTGAAACAGGGTTATAAAGTTGGATTTTGCACAAAAATGCAACAAGAATCATAATTTCATATGAATATATGTAATATATCTGGATAAGCTAGAGAGAGGTCATCGAAAATAAGAAAATGAGAGAATACTGGAAGAAAATAGTTATGATTGACCAGATCAGGTTTTTCAGATTAAATCTGAAAATGTAAATAGAAAGTTCACTATTACTCACGATTGCATTCATCAGATCAATTCCTTTTATAAACAATTCACCACTAATCACTGTGAGGTAATAAGTTCTCAGTATGAGTGCCTCAAAGAAAATCAAGAAACCTATTAACAGCTGAATAAGCAGAGTTCATCTACGCCACTTACATCGGCATAGGCAAGGTGGTACAGAGGAATGGTTGGCTGAGATAAGAGCAGCTCCTCATAACAGAAGGCAGCTTGCTTATACCTAATCATAGCCAGAAGAAGAAGATTGATTATGTTTATAGCATTACTATACTACAATTTATCTGCATGATCAACTGTGCTCTATTGTGTCCCTCAATACAGTAAACAAATCGATAGAAAAAGAGATACCCACATTTGTAAAGAAACATAAATTTCTGCTAGCTCTCTCCATGCATCATTGTCTGCCATGAATCTGAATAACCAGCAAAAAGTCCATAAATTTCTAGAAACATCTCCATTAATTTATAAGAACAAAAGAAAAAAAATATTTGATTTTCTTACATTTCAAGATACTTATTCAACCACTCAATTGCCGCTGAAAGATTTCCTTGAGCCTTAGCCATTGCCACCCTTCTTTTGTGTATCACCTGAGTATTTCATTTCAAGACAATGTTTGGATATGCATGTTACTCTTCATTTTTCAATAGATACGAATAATTATATTTTCTGTATAGTGCCCAGAGCTTATGCCAGAAGGCCCAGAAGTAAAATAAAAGAAAAAACTATGCTACAGATCAATTCAACAATCTACCTGATCACATTGGTTTTCTTCTAAAAGGCTGGAATATGCCTTTTCAGCTTCTGCCCATAGCCCTTTGGCTTCAAGCAACATTGCTTCCAGCCTTCCTGCACATGCAAAATGGTATTAAGGATGCAGGAGGGAAACTATTTGAATAGTTTAATCACCAGCAACTGGAAACAATAGAGGAATGTGAGATGACCACCACAGTTGCCAACACTAAAGCTCAGTATATTGGTCAATCAACATTTTCACATCTTTTTCCTTAAATGGTCAAGAGATCAAGATAAGTTTGAGAAAACCCTCCACATCCTAATAAATTTTGGTTTGTGGATTCATTCTATCATCGAGGAAGGGGTTTCCAATCTAATTATAATACAAGTGTCCTATCTAACAAAGGGAATAAGTACAAACCAAATATCTAACAATTTGGAAGTCACTCTGTCACTAGATAGATCAACAAAACAACAGAACTAATGCTGTAGACCTCAAGGTCAGAAAGCATAGTTCAGATTCATGCTACACAATATATTATCATATAGTTGAACTCACCAACTCGTTTACTCTCTCGAAATTTTCCCTGCAAGACCTTGATGTAATCCTGCAAAAGTAGTGTCATTCAAATGGTATGGAGGATGCATCAAGAACAGTAAGATTGTGAAAACAGAAGTAACAAAATAAATCACAAAGTTCAATGCTCTAGATATGGAAGGACGGATTACGTACGAAAACCAATTGAATGCTAGCAGGGGTTTTAGATGTCATTATAAACCTCATACCTAATATTATTTTTAGCTTATACATTTAGAATCATTAAGAGAAACAGATAGCCTTTAGTTTCCAAGTATATTCAGAGAAGATATAGAAGGGGATGGAGATGTTGTTCAGTAGTTAAGAGGAAATACATCAACAGAAAGGGAAAAACGGATTGCACATGAACTTCGAAAGTATGTCCAGCGCCTGCAGACTATCTAAAGTTCAAATCTCCAATCTCTTTAGTATTAAATCTTAATACCCCCAAATTTTTGCAGGCAGAGGCAGATTACAGCTAGTGACATAACCTAAATGAGTCCCCTAAACGGTTGTCACATGACCTTCAAAGTAAAAGCAACCCAGAATGTCCTGAATTACATTCATTCTCATGCATGTTTAAGGGAAAACGGGTTGAATTTTTATTTCAGAAGAAAATATATACCTTTGCCACATCAAGATGCTGGCAGTCCATGGCAGCAATAGCAACTTGCTCATATAAAGTCCACTCTATATCAGTCAAGAGGGATGAAAAACGTTAATCTTACAGTTATAAGATAAAGAAAGAGGTTTCGATTTAACAGTTTCAACCAAGCAATATTCGTAGGCATCATTTAGCACATAAGATATGTTAGCTAATCAATTATTTGAGATGATCATGATATAAATATTCTCCTATAAAGAAGTCAAGATTTACTGCAAATGTCACCAGCCTGTTAAACGTGTTCACTTCTAAATTATCTGAAGCCAAAGAAGTGTGGACGACCACTATAGACTATCCAGCTATGGAAAAATTAAAAGAAAATTTACTTCAACATAGCAATCAGCGATAATGGTGGAAAATGTTCTTTATAATGTGATCGCTTTTAGATTCAAAGAAACAACATTTTGACCAAAAATATATTGAGCAACCCATATAGTCATAGAGATAAGATCACAAGACATGTTAGCACCCACTTTCAACACTCAGCGCGTGTTCGTCCTCCCATCACACATGCAAATGTGATCAATGATGATCATGAATCATGCACTTAAT
Organism: Leonotis leonurus; assembly: GCA_026898415.1. Classification (NCBI taxonomy): domain Eukaryota; kingdom Viridiplantae; phylum Streptophyta; class Magnoliopsida; order Lamiales; family Lamiaceae; genus Leonotis; species Leonotis leonurus. Next base: position 476,401 of record JAPKLX010000071.1, on the reverse strand, counting down.
GTAAGCAAGATCCTTTTTTTTAACCGTCAAGCGATCTATGTCATCCTGAAAGCACATAAGCTTCCAGTCAAAAAGATTTGGGATATACAAATCTCCTTAGCGCGTCATTCTTAATTCTATATCACACTGAAATCCCTCTGTTTTTTTTTTTTGTGACCATAAGAATGCCAGAAAGATAAATACATTCATGAGCAAATAGCCCAACGAGTATCACTCCACTAACCTAAAACAAGAGCAACAAGAGAGGTATATTCTCAAAAGCGCCAACTTTGTTTAGCATAAAAATCCCAAAAACCTCTCTTCAAGAAACCATATCTTATAAATGACACCAATATCACATCGCAACAATTCTGGTGGACCATTTGCTGCTAAAATTCTCATCCCTTTGTGTTGGATTGGAATCAATCCACAACAAATAAATAAGAAAAAGTATGAACTCTCCAACAAATAAATAAGAAAAAGTATGAACTCTCCTGGAGAGTTCATACTTTTTCTTATTTATTTGTTGTGGATTTATTCCCAATCCAACAACTTGACAATACAAACCCAATTTTCGCTCACTCGTAACTAAAAAGTACAAAAGGAAGCTCTAGAACTACAGAAACAATAATAAATTCACAAATAAATTGAAGATCTACAACTCGAAGAGTCAACCATAACCCAAAAACCCGATCTTTAATCAGAATCAGGGAGAGAATAACACCTTCGGGGCCGAGAGCAGATCGCTTCTTGGGGTCGCTGAGAATGGCGAAGCCGTACTTGAAGACTTTGTCGGAGCGGCGGAGCTTGAGCTTCCTGACGAGGCAGAGGTACTCCCACGCGCCGCCGCCGCCGTTCTCCACTTGATTCTCCAATCTAGTCAGCTGTTCTTCCTCTGTTTTGCTCACCATCTTCACACTCTTGGTGTGTGTATGTGTATGTGTATGTGGCGATGAGCGAAGAGCAGGAGCAGTGGCCGGCGAAACCCAAAAACAAAATCTAAGTTTTTTATTGAATCTTGGATTGGTGATTGAAATTTAACTACAAACTTGTTCGCCGCTAAGCTTTATCACTTTTTTTACCCCCAAATCTTATTTGATCGATCTTTACCTAATTCTAATATAATACTCCTAATACATAATTTAAATAAATCATTACCCTTTATAACTAGGGGTCCTAAACGAACCAACCTATTCGTGTATTCAGAATTCGGTTCGATAAAAGTTCGTTTCAAATTCGTTCATTTGCTAAACGAACCGAACTCGAGCCTCGAACCGAGCTCGAATAATTTTTCGAGCCGAACTCGAGCCTAAAGGTATTCGGTTCGAAAAGTTTGTGGACGTGTTCGAATATAATTTAACGAACCGAGCTTTGAATTGTTCACGAAATTTGTTAACAAACTTGTTCACGAACTTTAAAAAGGAGCCGAACTTCAAATAGTTCACGAACTTTATATACGAAATAGTTCACGAATTTCTCAAAATAAAATAAATATATATATATATATATTAACAAAATAATTTAATAAACGAGCTTTTTAACGAACTCAAACTTGAATATTTAACAAACTCGGGCCGAATTCGAACTCGGGTTCGAATTTCTTATTAAATCGAATAATTAACGAACCAAACTCGAGCTCGATTTTTATTTATCGAACCAAACTCGAGCTCGATTTTTATTTATCGAACCGAACTCGGGTTTAATTTTCATAAATTGAATCGAACTCAAACCGAACTCGAACCTCCGAATTTTTAAACGAGCCGAACTTGAGCCTGACATTATTCGATTCAGTTCGGTTCGATTAAAGTGCTATTTATAATGGCTTAGTTAAATTACGCTATTCCGTTACTTTTTTAATACTCCCATGACGAAGTTAATTGCGCTGCGCATTGGGTAAAATTCACTAGGAAAAAATGGTGCTATATTGGTATGTATGTATTCAACGTGTATAAATAGTTCCTTAGAATCCTCACTTCTGGATTGGACTTAATACATCTATGAACGACCTGACATGCATTATGTATAATTAAATTTTTAATAAAATAATGTTTATTAATTATTTATTTTTGACTATGACTTATTAATTATAATATAATTTAATATTATTAAATATAAAAAATAAAAAAATAAAAATTATAATGATTAGTAGGCTAATGTAGCACATCAACTATGAACAAGTTAATTGGTTCTTGTCGCGAGCATGTGAGGATGTTGATATAGTTCCAACTTCCAAGTACAAACTTTTGATTACAGAAATAGAGAGATATTGACTTGTTTTTTCAATATATTGGCTTGTTTTTTCATTTTTGAATTGTACCATTAATATTAGTTTGTTTTCCAAAATAACAATAAATGACTCTTAAAAATATGTAAATTATATCATTTTTTCACCTTTTAAACTACCTTTTATTTTATGTGTAAAAAAAGAAACAAGTCGTTTTTTAACGGAACATATGGAGTAGTTAATTCCCCAGGCGTGCTAAATTAGTGAGATATTCGAATGGAGTAATCTCAATTGAATGTCTAGACTTTGCCACACTAGTAGTATCATAATATGAAATATTGTTATTAATATAAAATTGAACAATTGTATATATTATTTTAGAAAAACTCGTAATGGGGTTGAAAAACCTTGTATTTGCCAAACCCCTAACTAATTAACCAAATATTTGTCCATTTTACATATAAACAACATAATAAATTAGGATTGTGGTTTTGCTTAGTTTCAAATTTCAATAATGAAACAGAGGTTATGATTATTTCTTGAATTGAGTTGAGAATGATTGGATAGTGGGGATCCTGCTTTCATGAAGTTTTTGTAAATTTTTAGCACCCCATTATCCTGAGTACACAACAGTCCACAGAAAAGAAGAAATCAGTTTATGAAACAATATAGAACACCTAATGGAATGGAAGCACCCAATATGATCTATACAATACAATGCAACAGCTACATCACATATACCAACATACAACAGCAAGAACCAAATATACAAAAATAAAATATTTAGAATATTAATAGAATTAAAAGAAGAAGAAGAAGAAGAAGAAAAAGAAAAGAAGACCTTGATCCAGCCTATGTCTATAGCTACCACTCCTACCTTCTTCAGAAAATAACATATCATCAGCACACTCAAACTTTTTCCCAGATTCACTTGACAGTTCATAAGATCCACCAAATGATCTTCCCTTCGCTTATGATCCATAATTCCTTCTGCATTCTTACCTTGGCTCCTGATTGTCGCTTTTATCTGTGTCGTAGTTGTCCCTCTGGCAATCCAGCTCATTGCTACCTGCCCTCGTCCTTCTGTGCCTTCTGTCCTGCAAAATTTATTCATTTTCTTGTCAACTTTTCTTCAAAAGAGTAGCAGCACATGTTATTTCATGAACGTGGGATGTGACACGCTTACCCCTCTCGGTATGGGATATTCTTCTGATTCCAGCATCCGGACAACTTGACTCATCCTTGGTCTCTTGTCTGAATCTGGATCGACACATCTCAAAGCAGTCAAAAGAGCCCTTTTGAGGGCTCTAGTTGACGGCTTCATGTCAATATTGGGATCCACCACTTCTTCCGACCGCCTACTTCCGACCATCATTTTCAGCCAGTCAACAAGATTAACCTTCAAGTCATGAAGGTTATAACAGTTAATGAAGAAAATGTACAGAATGTGCTCACAACTCAAAAGACTATTCCAGTGGATGTTATTCCTTACAAGATTGATCATGTAGTATTCAAGATTCAAGAATAACATGTTCTATGTCCTAAAAGTATCATCAAATAAGTATGAGCTTGCATCATTTCAGTTGATGAACTTGTTATCTATACTTGCATCTAAGGCATGCATGTATGAAATTGACATTACTAGATATGCTAACTGTTAACATCCTACTGTTCCTACATGTGAAAAGCTGCCTCAACAGACAAAAAATACCTCTGCAGCAGGACGGCCATAATCTACTGGATCCCTTCCTGTAATTGCTTCTAAAAGCAATACCCCGTAGCTATAAACATCACTCTTCTCATTTAAAAGGCCAGTATTTGCATATTCAGGGGCCACATATCTGGAAATTGATCAAGAGAATTAGAAAATGAAGTAAATTATAGCACTGATCTAAACGAAAAGGCAGGATAATCCCTCATACATGAAGAAACATTGAAAAATCATGAATAGACTAACCCAAAGGTGCCCATGACTCGAGTCGTAATGTGACTTTTCCCGGCACCAAGCAACTTAGCCAAACCAAAATCAGAGACTTTACAATTGAAGTCTTCATCAATCAGTATGTTGCTAGACTTTATATCTCTATGAACCACCTTTGGTTCAATTGCCTCGTGCAGATAGGCAAGTCTGCAAGTACACACATTATGTTATCCAAATTAAAAGGGAGTGAAAACTTAAAACCAGAACGGATCACACAAGACAAAAACAACCGAACAAACTCACGCTTTTGCTGTGCCAAGAAGAACCTTCATCCTAGCCTCCCAAGTTAGATACCCATGTTGATGCATTGCACCATGAAGCCACTGTTCTAAATTTCCATTGCTTACATACTCGTACACCAGTAGTCTGACAGGATAGATTAGAATCATTGCAAAATTCAAGCAATTAGGTTGATAAGCATAATGTCATAATCTAATTCAATTCAGTACACTCTAGCTAGATCTCATATGGTTTTGATCCTCAAATTTTTTTAGTTTAATCAGTAATCTTAGAAGCCAGAGTTGTATCCATACTGAAGGTTTGTGAAATGCCAAATCACAACAAGGGGTGAGTGGATTTTTATGAGAATTTGTACCTATGAGTTCCTTCAATACAGTATCCCAGAAGTCGAACCAAATTCTTGTGCCGCACATGGCCAATTGCCTCTACTTCCACTGTAAATTCTTTTTCAGCTTGACCTCTGGTTGGAGAAACATTAGAAGTACTAGCTTTAGAACGCACAGAGGAAAATAAAACAAGAAAACTTTTGAGACTCACAGGTTGTTAAGGAGCCTCTTAACAGCCACATGAGTTCCATTGATTAGCTGTCCTTGGTAAACAACTCCATATCCCCCCTCCCCAATAACGTTCTCTTTCGAAAATCTGTTTGTTGCCAGCTCAAGGTCTCTTAAGGTAAACCAGTGACCCCAACCCAAATGAGAAAATTCAGGCAGACCACTTAAAGGAGAAGGGGCAGTAATTGGATGTTGTGATGAAGAAGGCTTATATCCAGCAAAAGTTCCTGAACTCCCTTCTTCTCCTGATTGTAATCCATAACAATCTTTGTCGGCATGGTGGGATGAACCTAACTGGCTGCTGCTATCCCCATTTTTCCCTTTTGGCATCCCCAGATGGACCATAACCTTGTCTGATTCTCTATCACTTGATTTATCATGAATAGTGAGAAGAATCCCATCACGTGGAGCAAATTCCTGAGCCGATACTTGTTCGAGTCGGACTTCTTTTATCTCCTTAGACACAGTTGGTATCTGGCTTATGGGAAGCTTTTCTTGAGCCCTTCTCAATTTCTTTTGTGAAGTTAAATAAAATGTCAGCAGAAAGAGGATGATTACAATCAATAACCCAACTATTATTCCAATAACTTCCCAGATCTTGAGATGCAAAACGCCAGCATTTTTCAAAAGTTGGGCATTGAGATCAGAAGCCATCATTCAGAATCAAGAAACAACCTGTGGAATAAACAAAATGAATACAAGATTTCATGCCCATTCTCTTACTTGCAGCAAACTTATGCAGAAAAGTGCAACACTAAGATTGAAACACAATCACCTCTTCTCACTCTATTAACAATTCTAGGCTTTAACAACCAACACACAACAAAAGGGATAATTCTACTAATCAGAAATGTTAAAAAGCGTCATTAGCTATGCACTTTTGGCAAACAACTAAATGAACACATAAACAACACACAAATAATTAAAAACCATTGTAAAGCTGAACAAGATCCACGAGTATATATCATCTCCCACATGATGCAGAATAACTGTAACTTGAGTAATAATTGAAAATTAGTTTAAAGACAAAAGATTAAGAAAATGTCATAATATCTCAAAAAGTTGTCAAGCTCTTACCTTTCTTGGAATAGAATAACTCAAAAAAATCTCCTCAAATACCAGATCTTGAGTAGCCTTATTCCACTTTAGCTTCTCCAACTCCAATCAAATGGTAGCAGATCTCCTCCACACATAACCCTTAAACAGCAGCTTTCAGAAACCCCGCATTTCAAGAACGGCCTCAAATAAATTATTTACTCAAAGCACAACTAAATAGCCAAATTTTCATAGATCCCGTTACAATTATACTGCATTACAAAATGTTACTGGTATTGAACACCTCTACAACCAGAAGACCCCAAGTGACAACAAACAAAGGGATGTGTTTACAAAGAAATACTAAATGGTGCCCATAATTAATTTACAAGCAATGAAACGAATAGATAATTATGGAGTTTCAGGTAAAGGTATATAATAATATAAATAAATAAATAAATGGTAGCTGTGGCGAGAGAGAGAATGAAGTTATCAGTGGTAGGTGATGAGAAAAGGCCTTACTAACAATTTTAACACAGCAGTAAAAAGGAAGCATGAGAAGAGATAGAAGGTATCCCTCCACTAATTCTTTGTTTTATTAAAACTTTCTTATGAAGATGACTTCATAACCAAAAGAGAAACAGAGAAAATGATCCAAGCTTTTAACAAATTATATTTGGTTCAGTTTTCCATTTATTCATCAACCTGCAAACATTTGCCTTGAGGCAGAAGAAGATAAAGTTTCATGGAAATCACATTCACATAATCACATGCAATGGATATCAACCATAAATACATTTTAAATTGAAAAAAAAAATAGATGTGATATGTTTTCAATATAAAAATATTTTTATATATATCTTATCTCATTCTTAAAATAATCACAGCAAATTTGGATCTTTTTAGTAATTTTGATTTTTAAAATCATTTTTGTTATATAATTTAAATTACATTTTATGCAACTCAATTAATGAGACCTAAAAATATGAGAATCATGGTAAGAGAAAGAAGTGATAATAGAATATATTAAGGGTAAACGCTATTCACAAGATTAATACGCATACAAATAATTTGACATGCTTAGAAGATAAATATTAAATTTTTAATAAAACGTTTATTAAATTTACGACTTATGTTTATTGATAATGATATGGTATGATATTATTTAATATGAATAATAAATAAAATAAAAATCATGATGATTTGTATGCTGATGTAGCATTCTCACGTCTTATTGTTTTGAGAGATAAAATATACAATTTTAATCGTAACTCATCACATTAACTTCAAGTTTCCAACCATGGTCAAGACTCAAAATAGTGAGAGAGTGGAAGAAGAAAACTAATATCTCTATATTTCAGATAGATTAAATAATAAAGGGTTAAAGGCAAATTTGAAATACATTATCCATTATACTGTATTATGAGTGTCAAATAATGTTAAAATAAATAAATCTTAAACTATTTAGTTTGTAACTATTTTAATCCGAATTGAAATCCTAAAGTGTTGATAGTATCAAATCAGACCATGAATCATCAATTTTTATACTGTATATAAGATGCTTTAAAAAAGTCGGTGCAAAGTCCCTTTGTGGACATTCAAAGTTCACAGTGCAGAGGGGTTTGTTTCTTAATAAAGAAGTCTAGAAAAAATCATAACTGAATCATTGATTCGGGATTTCATTATTTTGGAATGATAACCAAACTCTGATTATTACGAATTACGGTTTATAATTGCAATATTTGTATATGAATTTTTTTATGATTTTGCTTCCTTTTTTTTTCAAAGCTATGAACTGAAATGCACAATCTTTGGTCTTTGCGACTAATATCTCTTTTAATCCATATATAACATCACCTAGTCAAACACCGATATATTGTTACCATATGTATTAATCTAGCTACGTACTTAACGCGAAGTTAAAATCTAATAAACTAAAATAAGAAAAAGAGAATAGTAGGTAGGGAAGTAGAAGAGGAAATAAAGTAGTACTTCCTCCCTCCCAATAAGCATAACATAAAATTTTTGGGCACGATTATTAAGGAGAGTGTATAAAGTAGTGTAAGAGTGATAAAGGTGGTAGGGTTCATATCTTTTTTAAAGGGATAACTTTTACTATTTTAGGAATGTGTCAAGTTTAGTGGAACGTCGGAATTGTGTCAAGCTTAGTGGTACGTATGGAGGGAATAACAAATAAAGACAACTTTTAAGATGGTATCAGCTGCATGGCACTGGTCGTGAATCAATCCCACACAATCCACATGTTCTGGAGATAAGTTTTATCCATTTATCACACCACATCATCTTTTTCTGCATTTCTAACATATTAATTCTATATTTCTTTTTAAGTGATGACTCTTCTCTTTTGTAATTCTTTTAAAATTTTATACAAGCCTATACCTACTAATTACGTATACACGAATAGTGTAAAATTTAACAATTAATTCATGAGTGGATTGTTGGTAAATTCGTTAACTTCACGTACAAAACAACCAATTTGTGAATTCGAGAGGATTTGACGTATTTGTACTGATCAAACAAGCCAATTTGTGATCTCACAATTATATAATGCAAATTAATTTGTATATTGTAGTCTACTATTATTAATACTATACTCACCCATATAATTCTGATAATATATTGTGGAGTATTAGTTAAAGTAACTGATTAACTGAAAATCATGAAGGACAATCTGAAACTAATAAATTGTGGAGCGGAATTAACAAATTAAATGAACAGAACTTAATACTTGTTATATATACGAGTATCAAAAATAAAAAATATAATAAGGTGGATTCATTTCTCTGTCCCACATTCTACAAACAAATTTTAATATATATTTTTTTCATTTTTAATTTTATATGTAATTTAATTTAATTTTGTCCGGTAAAAATTTAATATTATTTTTTAACATCATTTAATGATTTTTAAATTTAATAAATTTTATATTTTAGTTTAATTTATATTTATTAGTATGTTCAATCCACTCAAATAATAAATATGATAATTTGGAAGGATAATATCATTTCTCATTAAAATTTATTTAAAATGGAATAAATGAGGAATCAATTGTTGAATTATAATTTATAATTTAAATAGATTAGATGGATGAAAAAAATAATTAAAGAGTTATTATATTGTTAACCTTCACTCTGAAGGAATGAATATAAATATATAGAAACAAGGAGAACATAATCTAACTAAAAAATTATCACATTTTTAATCAAAATGAGTTATTATCACACGTTTTCCTTTTTGGGACGTCTCACTAAGCTTGACACATTTCAAAAATAATAAAAGTTATCTTTTCAAAAAGGTGTGGATCCTATCACTTTTATATATTTTATTTTATATACTCTCATTGATAACCATACCGGAAAAAGATGTGTCAAACTTAGTGGGATGGAGGGAGTATTACTTATCTTTAAAGTCATAATACAAAATATTATCATTATCTACTTCCTCCATTCTATTAAAGATGACATTTTTTTTTTCATTTCTGTATGTCCCACAAAGTTAGCCCATTTAGATAAACAAAAAGAAGGTCTGCTTACCGAAAAGAAAGAGATCATCTTAAATGGAACAGAGAGAATATAAAATAGAAATATAATTATTGTATTTAATTTCAAAATATTTCAATTATTAATATTATTTAATTTTACTTTAAAATTGTATTTTTCAAAATAATTATGAATATCATAATTTCAGAGTATAGTATACGCTTAATATTATTTGATTTAATTTTAAAAGAACAACGTTCTTAATTAAATTAAGATCGTTTATTCTTAAATATATTAGCTACCGTGCATCACATATAAAAAATGTAAGCTTTTTTCCTTCTTTTCAGCTATGCATGTATGTGCATGTGCCTCACCACTTTCCCAAATTCCATATATTGATCTCGATTCAATTGAAACCATATATAATATTATATTAATATAGAAAACACTGTTTGTTTTTCAATGAGACATAATAGCATTTGGGATGGGTGTTTTTTAAATTAATTATTTGTTGATTATTATTCTTTCCACTATATTGAGGCAATATATATTCAAAATTCATTCTTCATGACAAAGCAAGCACTTTTCTTGGTGATCAACTCGACATATTCCATCCTCTTTAACTTTATACCTTCCATCCTTAACCCCCCTTTCCTTTATCTTCTTCTTCTCATTTCTTGCTCACTGCACTACCCTAAATCACCAACTTAATTCATTTTCCATTAAAACCCTGTGTTTTCTTTCTATATTTTGAAAACTGCCATTATTTACTTAAATCTCTTCCATCGAATTAAATGGATTCAGCATCTTCTTCCAAGTTTCTTTATATATTTCTCCTTTCTCACATTTTCATGCGCTGCTCATCAGGTAATTAACCACTATTTCTATTAGTTTTCTGATTTTGTTTGAAACGACGCAAGTTTTATTTGTTCGTGGTTGGCCTTCTAGTTTAGAAGATATATATGTTTGAGCTTAATCGTCTGCAGTTTAGTAGAGTACATATTATTGGTTCTTCTTGATATTTTGTTTACAAAGTTTTTTGATCAATATTTTTTATAATAACGCGTCTTTCTGAATTTATATGAATAAGTAGGCGCAGTTTGAGTTTATGCGCGCCATAAGAATGTCATGTGTTTAGGATTTTTGCTGTAGTTAAATGTGTTGTGTAAATAATGGAAAGGTACTAAGTTACTAAGTAACTCATCAAGAACTAAATCGAGCATGTACGTGTTATGTTTTATGATAAATTGTGCAATGGCCTTAACTATCATGCTGTTGGGACATGTTATATTTGTATTCGTGCATGTTTTTATCCATGTTACTATACAAAAATACTTTAACAACCTTTTCCACTTATAGTACGAGCTAGGGATTCTATATATATATATGATGCTTACATGCACTAGTCCTCATCCTTACAGTGGTGAGGAGAGATGCCAGCAATTACACACACACACACACATATATATATATTGCGAAAAAATAAGCTGTATATATACACAGACACGCTAGCATATTTGATTTCTCCCTCTTAGACAAACGTCTCCCTCTTAATTATGGAGTATAAATGAAGAACGGCACCAAATTAGACGGTTTTGGTCAAATTCATCAATAGTTGATTAGTATGAGATGAAATAGAATTAAGCAAGTGTTTGAGTATTAATAAATTACAATAATGATTTTCAGGTTCATTCGTCCTCACTGATGTCAAAGGTATTATGCAGAAACCATACCAAGAGAAATTAACAACACATCGCAAAGAATTGTTCCCCACTGCTCAAGATGATTTCACTAATCCCCCTCCTCTTCTAACCAACCCCACTTCTCCACTAACCAACCCCACATCTCCACTAACCAACCCCACTTCCCCAGTAACCAATCCGGTAACCACTCCCGCCACCGGCACCGCCCCACCGGACTTTTCAGCGCCGCCAATGGTCACGATTCCGCCCGCAGTAGACCCCACCATCAACCCCCCGTTCCAACCGCCAGTGATGACAAATCCCACCAACCCCGGTGGCGGTGGTGGTTTCCCGGCGGCGGCGGCGGGGCAGAGCTGGTGCGTAGCGCGTGGAGGAGCGGCGGAGAGTGTTATACAGGTAGCACTTGATTATGCGTGTGGGTTAGGAGGTGCAGATTGCTCCACCATACAGCAGGGAGGCAGCTGCTATAATCCCAACACGTTGCAGAACCATGCCTCGGTTGCCTTCAACAGCTATTACCAGAAGAACCCGGTTCAAACTAGCTGCGATTTTGCTGGTGCTGCTATGCTCACTAATGCCAATCCAAGTAATTCATTACCTTAACCTAATATTACTTTTAACATCCATGTGATAGTTTACAGAGCATGTAGTTTTCACTTTTGCCGTTTCTGAGTCAGTATGACAAATATATGCAGGCTCGGGATCTTGCATTTTTCCATCGTCTTCGTCGTCGTCATCATCTTCGTCGTCACCACCAGCAACAATGTCCCCAACAATGACTACTCCGATGCCAACGCCATCTACTGATTCTTCTTACGGAGGAATACCAGCTGCGTACGTTATACGTAAACATGCATGAATGAATATATAAAATTAACAACATATATATGTGCGTGTGTGATTTAATTATGAAGTTCGTTTTGGATGGATGGATGGCTGCAGTTCAACAGGTAGTCCTCCAACAGTGTTGAATGGGAGCAACCCTGCAGCGGGAGTGGGAGGCGGCGGCGGCTTGGCAGGCTACGGTGACAGCCCTCCAGTTGCTACTATTTCTTCCACGGGAAGATTGAAGAAGTTGAAGCCCTTCATCGTGTGCACCCAGCTTCTCGCACTGTTCATCTTCAATCTTCATCATGCTTAATTTTTCTTAATTCATTATTATTATTATTATTGGATCATATATAGAATATAGTAAGTTTTGGGCTGTACAGTTCATTAGTGGACAATCTCTATAGTGCCCTAGCTTTCATTTTATACATGTACCTATTTCCACTAGTTATGCATACAGTACTTGTTAGGAGATGGATCGGTACTTAGAAATATATACACACACATTAAATTTATAATTTACAAGGTTTAGAGTGTAACAAAGGAAGACTAAGTAATTCAACAACTGCAATTGGCCTTGCTATGATCAGACGACTGATAAAGGTGTCTGCTACACTAATCTCAAACAAGATTTCATTATATAGATCATAAAACTAGCTATATTAAGATAAAAGTTTATATATGCGTCCCATGATTTTGGAAATTTCAATTATATTTTATTCAATTTGGATATTAGATTCAATTTCTCCTAAAAAAACACTTTGATTAATGATCCAGAGTTATCTGTCGACAACGATATTGGTGGCGGTCTATCATTAAATTTAGTTAGGTTTTGATACTATATTAAACTTGGATATACGATATCGATGTCAACTCATTATTGTAACAAACATACTTTGATACCATATAATTAAACTCGAATCTTGAACTCAATTTTTTTTAAATACCTTATTAAATGATGAGATTCTGACAAAGTACAACGATTTAAACATATTTCAAAGTAGCAAGGTGTGTTTAAACATATTTCAAAGTAGCAAGGTGTGAATGGAACAAATATAAGATGGACATGGCTATAACTGTAAGACTTGATTCACCCTAAAATTGAGCAAGAGATTGACCAATCGATTGATCATAATTAGCTATATATATATATATTCATAAAGTTATGCATGCAATTTAAAATATAGGATCCCTCGGTAAAATTTAAAAAATATATATGCAATATGCTAAGGTATTGATTTAAGTAATTAAGCATCCTAACATTACGGTCGAATTTCAATCGATTCAGTTTGCTTTGAGCTAATGACTTTTCGTTTAACTCACATTTTAGAAAATCAAAATTTCATCATAAATTTGAATTTGAGATACAAATTAAATTTTGGTCCCATCCAATCCCATCGGAATTTCTATGTTATAGTTACTCTCTCTCTCAGATTGATGCATGGTCGGATTATATCCCATTAATTTGGATTAATATTTTAGTATTAATTAGTTGATTAAATTATTATAATCTCAATCAAATTAACCGAATATTCACCAATACCGAATTTTATAATTATTCTTGTTTGCATAACGTATATTACTCCACTTAGTGGAAGTCTTTATTAGGATTAATATCAGACAATTAAATAAATTACTAAAATATAAAATCTATGCTGGTTGGACTCCAACTCCAAGGTATATCTTGTTGTATTCTTATGGTAAATTAAATTCCCACAAATTTTAGTTGTAGCCAATAATTTGATAGAATTGGCACTGTATTTTATTTACTCCAGGTGGGCCCAAGACTCGTACTAGGGGGGCAAAGTCGTCTTTCCACATGTCAACGGGACGAAAGACTGCCCTAGTCCTCACTTATTCCAAAGTCACCACGTTAGTCTTCTCTTATTGCACGCTCTAATGTATTTCCTTTACTAGTCTAGACTACATATTATATAACACTTTGCATAAGCTTTTAAAGTATTGTAGTATTCTAAAGAAAAAATATATTCCACTCCTACAAGAGTCCAAGTCTTTTAAAAGTCATCATTGGAGAAAAAAGAAATATAAAAAATGTGGAAGATTTTAGTCTTATTGGAAACTTCTATGTAATGTAATTAAACTCGGCCGCTGCGCACGATAGAAGAGACCCACCCGGTTTATATATTAATCGAAATAGACAAACCAAATCAGTTCAATCTGCAATTCCACATTATCCGCTGCTAACTGCCCCTCTATCTCACCCTCAATGCTATCGTGCGCCATCCCTCTCCATCACTGACTTCCCCCTCTATCTCACCCCCCTTGCGAATCGCCCGTTCGCTTTCCGAATCTACTGTGCTGCAATTCGCGTTTGAATTGTGAATCTGCCGGGTACTATGGGCGGAGACGGAGCGCAGTCGTTGCGTCGGCCGACGGTGGTGGCCACGGCGGAGGAGCAGTACATCAAGGCAAAGACTTCGGTGTGGTGGGACATTGAGAACTGTCACGTGCCGAAGGTGTGCGACCCCCACGCCATTGCGCAGAATATAAGTTCTGCGTTGGTGAAGATGAACTACTGTGGGCCCGTCTCCGTCTCCGCTTACGGGGACACTACCAGAATCTCCCCTGCCGTCCAGCAGGCTCTCAACAGTACCGGTGTTGCACTCAATCACGTTCCCGCTGGTATTCATGCAACTTCTTTTTCTCTCTGGAATTTGCCGGATCCGGCCGTATTTTTGTGCGTTTATTTGTTGACTTGATGATTGTTGGACGCCGGTAGATCTATCGTGTTGCTTCTCTGTTTTTGGTAGATTGATTACGTTGATAAATGGATTGGTTGATGCGAGATTGAGTTAGCGTTTAGTTCAAATGGATTTATTGGTTGTTAATGAGTAGATCGAGAAAGTGGAGTACAGTTAAATTTTAGAGTGAATTTCGAGGGTTGATATTTTATTGTAGTATTATTAGTTCATTTTTAATATCTTTATATGTGATTCTCGATGGGTTTATCTGAAATGGATTCCTATGTTAGATATCTGTTTGCGAATCTGCATGTATTTGTGCGTGCGCGCGCGCGCGCGTGTTTGTGATATACAGAGAGGAGGATCCTGCTCCATCATAATCTTCACAACCAAAAAAATTTCCCAGAAGCGAGAAGCAACTTTCTTCTTGGATACATTTTGCTAAAGTATGCTGGATTTTAGTCCACTGAAGTCTATAAAATCTGTAGATGAAAAATTCTGTTGGAAATCTAACTTTTGTTTGACCTTCATAAATTTTCTTTTTGTGTAAGACAGTTAAAAGTTTAAAACACTCCACAAAATTGTTAAGTTGTTCCTGGTAAGATTTCAACCAAATGTGCAATAGGTATAGTGCAGAAAATAATTTTGATGGCATAGCCCAGAAAATCGCATACATTGGAGGGCAAAGTGCAATCGTTCTTCAGCCAGTCTCTTTTCTCATTATAGTTAATGGCTAGCCAGTTTGAACATTAGAACCGAAATTTAAGAGGCCAGGCCTTGGTGTGTGTATTTCATTTAAGGGTGAGGGGTGATCTCTTTGCTTCGAAAGCATGGAAAGGTCTGAGTTTTTTTTAAAGTTTTCTCTGAAATTATCAGTGTAATCGTTCATTGAAATGTGACCAGGTGCTAAAGATGCTAGTGACAAGAAGATTCTGGTAGATATGTTATTTTGGGCAGTTGACAATCCCGCCCCTGCAAATTATTTATTGATTTCCGGAGACCGAGATTTCTCAAATGCTTTACACCAACTAAGGATGCGTCGGTATAACATTCTTCTAGCTCAACCACAAAAAGCTTCTGCGCCACTTCTTGCTGCTGCAAAGAGTGTATGGCTCTGGACTAGTCTATTGGCTGGAGGGCCACCACTTACAGAAGTTGAATCTACTCAGTTTGTAAGTAACAGCTATGGCTATATACCTCAAGCCCCCGACTCATTACGTACCGATACCATTATGGCAAACAAGCCAGTGGATTCTTTGTATGATAGTTCTCATTTGGGAAATCAGAAAATTCCAAACATGGGAAGAGGAATGGATGTAAAATATAAAGGGAAACAAACTCGCAGAACCTTCACTCAACCTACTATGTTGAGAACCTCAAGCAACATAATTGGGTCTGAAGAAGATTATAGCAGCAGCAACTTCCATATGACATATAGACATCCCAAGCAGTTTAACGAACCCCAGGAATTATCTAGTGCTTATAATGCAAAAGCTGCTACTAGTTTAATAGGCAACTCTTATTTTCCTGGTAATCCTGATACTTCACGGGGTGATAATAACCACCCTCATGGCTCTCATCAAAATCATTATTCTCAGCCATTAAGATCAAATAGCCTCCCTGTTGAAACTGCAACTCTGCCTGTTAGCACACCACTAAGTAACCCGCATTTGCATCCTAATGCATTGAATCGTAGAACTGATCCACCCAACATGACCTCAGCTCCTCTGAATTACCCACCTGATATTTCCAATTTAAACATTCCTGAGCATACAAGAAATGATCAAAACACAGCTGCTTTGCAACAAAGAAACGGAGGAGAGAGAAGACCAATGT
The DNA here is from genome assembly GCA_026898415.1 of Leonotis leonurus. NCBI lineage: Eukaryota > Viridiplantae > Streptophyta > Magnoliopsida > Lamiales > Lamiaceae > Leonotis > Leonotis leonurus. The sequence goes on along the minus strand of JAPKLX010000071.1, from coordinate 459,819 downwards.
CTAGTGATTCTGCAAACCGGATAAACTCTAACGGTCCACAAAAAGGATTTAATGCACAGACACAGAAGAAGCCTTTTTTTTATCAAGAAGGTCATAACAACAGGCATCTGCATAGTAATCAAGAGACTTTAGTACCATTGTCATCTGGATCAGGAACTGCTGCCATTGCTGTTAATGCTGCGTGGGGAACATCAGGATGCCCCAAACCTTCTGAACATGTACAAGGCCTTATTGGAATTGTCCTTCTGGCTTTAAACACCCTTAAAATTGAGAAGATTATGCCAACAGAGGAAAATATTATAGATTGCATCAGATATGGAGATATCCGACATCGCAATACTGATGTTAAGAAAGCTTTGGCATGTGCACTTGAGCAGCAATTGGTAGTAAAACAACAACTAGGTTCCCTTCAGATGTATATTGGGAAAAATGAAAGACTATGGCAATGTGTGAACCCTATGGGTGGCGATGCAAACAAGTTTCCGAAATCAATATGGGATGAAATCCAGAAATTTCTTTCATCCTCTTCTGGAAGATCTGCTATACTGGAAACTAACTGCAGGTATATCTTTTTTTTTTACTGCATTATTTCTGATTGCTGCTTGTAGAACTTGCTGATGGGTTCTCAAAGTGTTTTGCTTGATTTTCTCGTTTACTTTAAAAGTTGTATACTTATGTTGTTGCTCAATCTTTGTAATTCAATATCTAGGTACGAGGCAGCAACAATTATGAAAAAGATGTGCTTAAAAGAGCTCCCTTTGGGTGAAATTCTCCAGATCTTGCAAATGGTAATTAACATGAAAAGGTGGATTACATATAATTATCAGTCGGGATGGAAACCAATTAAGGTTGCAGTTGCAGAAGTCAACCCAGATTCAGGGTTGGCAGCTGCAACATAAGCTCAATGAAGTTTGGGGACGGAGGGGAGAAGGTTAGGGTATTTGATACATGGCTTCCTTCATGTGATGTGATATGGTTTGGGTTAAGAAGTGGATATACTTATCCTTCTCCCCTTGGTATTGGCTGCTGCATAAGCAGCCTTCAGTGATGCAATAGCCTATTTAGATTATTACTGTAGTTTTCCTTAACAGAAGACTTTGAAGGTCTCGGTTGAAAGTTTGCGGTTAGATAATCATTGAGACTTTAGAGAGCTATTAGGTGCTCTTGATAAGATTGTTTACCTTTGTCTCAATATGACCACTATAGAGAGATGCTTCAATGATGATCAGATACTTGTGTGTCATTGATCATTGATATGTGTGTCCGTAGGGGTGGTTTTGAGATTCAATTGCTTGGAGAAGCATGTTTTGGGCCTCTTCATTTTTCAAATTGACGCCTGACTATTGAATGGGACTCTTGATGATCAAATTGTCGTCAAGGTATAGAACTCTCGCACAATTACATATGGATGTGGATTGCTATTATTTAAGAAAGCTCGGTGGCTAAAGTTATTGCAACGTCGTGGAGAACATCTAAGATCTTGTTAGTTTTAGGGGGTTGGCTGTGCATGTAGATTTAATGATTCAAAGGCACGTGAATAAACTGAAGCCCTCTGTTTGGTTTTAAGAAAAACAAAGAAATCAATGATTTGAAGCTTATCTGTAACGATGGAGAACTCATCCTTAGCATTGGCATAGCCAAGACTGGTATTCGTTAAGCAGATTTCCCAGATTCAAAGAGGCCTGGCAAACTAACATGTTGCTGATCTGGGTATTATGTCGAGGGGAAGTTATTGGGTTCTCTGATTTGTTTTGCATGCTGCCTTCCGCTACAACAGTCAGTAGCCTTGGCCATATGAAACAAAATCAGGATTTTGATGATATCAGTATTCTGAGCATGTAAATGCAGATTATATATCTAGTTAAAACTATATTACTTTTCACTCTGCTATAGTTACAAAGCTCTCTGCTTCTACTGTTCAAATTATGTACATTAAATGTTCCAACTATTTTGATGATGAGACAATAATAGTACTCTGTTGTTAATCTTCCTTAATACAATCATATCTAATTTGTGCACATCAGATAAACTTCTATTTTCTACCAAGTATGATATAGAGGTCCTGCTTATTGGAGTGGAAATAAGCAATAGAGAACCCAAGAGAGATATTTTATGCTAAAATATGAAATGCAAATTATTTATCCGACGTTGTAGAGTTTTTTTTTTTTTTTTCCTTTTCTATGCTCGCAGTCTAACGGTAACCTAATTCGGTAAAAAAAATTATGATAACTTTAATATAATGTTATATTATATTATTTATATATTTAATTTATATGAAAAATATAAATCACAATTTTTTGAGATGTTTTCATTTGGGTCTGAAGAACAATAACTTTCAACATAGTACACGATTTCAAAAAAAAAAAAATCAAGATACCAAATCTACTTTTATTTGTTAACGTTTGTAATATAATCTTATCTGAGGTATGACTAATGGTAAACCCATGGACACGTAAGATTATAAAAATCCAAGACATTTTTATAATATTAGATAACATATACAGATGTGCGCATATAGAATAATAGAAACCATAGACATAATAAAAGTAATGGGTGAGAGTTCTGCTGCCTGCTTGCAGTTCAAAAATATTCATCCTCATAAGCTCCAAAATATAAAACAAATAGATCAAATAGATATATACATATATCAGTAAAATCAATACTGTCATTCAGATTATATTACAAACGCTAACAAATAAAAGTAGAGTTGATAGCTTTATAGCATTTCTTTTCTATTCTTCATGTTTAGAAACCGATTCACAATAGCATCATTAGTAACATTTACAAACACATCCTTTTCAATATAAGGTACAAAACAATCATTTAGTACCTCGCCTCCCATATGATCTCGTAGGGCATTCTTGATGATGTTCGCTGTTGAAACAACTCTTTCAACTGTAGCAGCAGCAACAGGTAAAGTCAATGACAACTTAATCAACAAATACACCAATGGAAAGACGTCATGGTTCCTCGAAGAAACCATCTTCTGTGCAAGATTTCCAATCCCTGATAGTCTTGAGAAGTTTCCATCCATGCGCATATCGAATATAAAATTCTCAAGTTGACTTTCTAGTTCATCCAAAACAACTCCAGAAAATTCAGAAGGGTAAAACTTTGCAAGACGAAGTAGTTTCCTAGCATCAAATGCTCTAAATGAATCTCTAGGATCGAAGCATGACATGCACAATAGTAATTCTGTGTTGACTTCATCAAAACGTTGATTCAACTCAAGCACTTGCATATCAATAACAGCATAAAATACCTCAACTCGATAATGGCAGAGATTCGTCCTTTTCTCAATGTCACGCCTTCTTCTTCCTCGAGCTATGTATTCATCTTCCATATTTAACATAACTATCTCATTTGTGCTACAAAACTTAGCAATTTCTGTTACCAACATCTCCCAACCATTCTCTCTCATTACTTGTAAACGCATTTTTGCTATGTTAACAAGATTCAAAGCATTAACAATATCTTGATCATTGCTTTGTAGCACTTGAGATAGTTCATGTGTGATTCCCAAGATATGCTTCATAAGATGCAACACAAAAACAAATTCAAATTGAGTAATAACTTCTAACACATCGTTAGCTTCGGCTCTTTGTGTACCATCATTACCATTCATCCCAATATATTCAAGAACATCAACAACAGAAGCAAATAGATGCATTAAGTTTATGAAAGTACCATAATGAAAATTCCAACGAGTATCTCCCTGTTGCTTCAATGCCATCTCTTGATTCCACCCTCTTCTAGTCTTCATCTCGTCACTTGCAATGCCTTTAATTATCTTCTCTCTTTGGCTCTCTCGGAGCTCATTTGTGGACTTACAAGAACCTCCAACAACATTGCATAACCGCAAAATGATATTAAAAAAAATTCCAATACTTGTAACTCTTTTAGCAACATCAACAATAGTAAGTTGGAGTGGATGGGCAAAACAATGAACCAAATAAGCACTGGGACTTCTTGTAAGTATTAAACTTTTCAAGTCATTGAATTCATCACTCATGTTGCTTGTACCATCATATCCTTGTCCTCTCAAACTTGACATGTTCAACCCATAAGTAGAGAAAAAAGAATTGATGGCGTTCTCTAGTGAAATGGCAGTTATGTCACTAACATGCAAAAGACCAACAAATCGTTCAATTACGAATCCCTTCTTATTCACATAACGTAAAATAATACCGAGTTGCTCCTTGACAGATTTATCTCGACACTCAACAACTATCAGGGAGAAAAAATCACATCCAATATCATTAATGACAGCATTAGTTGTCTCAACTGCAGCTGCATTTATAATATCCTTCTGAATATCTGAGAATGTATGAGCATTTTCCAGAGATATATCATTATTAGAAGAAGCTAAAACTTTCAAAAGCTCGATAAAGTTCCTCCGATCCAAGGATTCTCCCGACTCGTCATTTCCTTGAAATGTTAATCCTTGCAATATAAGGTAGCGAAGACACACAATCGATGCATTTAATCTACAACGGTAATCAATTTTAGACTGATCAGATACTTCAGATAGAGACACTTCGGTTTGTTCAGTTTGATTCATCAAATCCTGACACGCCAATTTACATTTGTTATGATCACTATTCTGATCTCCAACATGAGACCTCAATCTTTCTTTTTTGCGCCAAGAATTAAATCCTCTAGATACAAAAGCATCGTGTCCTTTTTCAGTACTCCCCGACGAATAAAGATAACAATATAAACAAAAAACTGCATCTTTCACAATGCTATATTCTAACCACGTCTTGTGATCGTCAAACCAAGAAGGAACAAACTTGCGTTTTCGATTTCCATCTATTGTTTGGGGAAAATCATGGTGACGTGGTTGACAAGGACCTTTTAATAAGTAAGTTCTGCGCACCTGTTCAATTAAATGAGGTGGATAACTCATTATATGAGGTCGTAGTCCTGGATCACTTGGAAGGTTTTCTAAATCAATTTCTGTATGCACTTTTAATGCTGCTTGCGGTTGACAACCATATTCCATATCCATTTGCCTTGATGATGTTTGAGATTGTACAAGTGCAAGTGCACTACCTGTTGAAGATGAACCATCCATACTAGAAGACAACGGCTTCAAGACCCGATCCATTTTACTTTAGAACATTGTTAAGCTTCTAGAAAATGCAAAAAAATATTCAATATCAGATTAGACTACAATGTATAAGTGCCAATTAGTAAAAATTGTAACTAGGGGAAACACTAAAGAGAAAAAATATGGTATAAGATGGCTGAAAATAATAGTAATTCTTAGAAAGCTATGATAGTGATAGCAGCTTACAAACAGATTCTGCTTTAACTCTATTTTGAATTTTCATATTTTCATAATGTAGTCACCCAAATCGAGAACTGCATTCATTACTATTGTCTTTTTGGGTTGCAAAGAACACTCCTTGTTTGAAGAAGATTGTATCTAATGCGAAGCAGGTTTAAGATGCATTTATTCAATTAATGCGTAAAGATGCGCAGTCTTTCAATAGATCAAACATCAAACTACTCCTATACATAGTCAGCATGAACTCGACAATGACAAATCGAAAACAACAATCCAGAACAATAGAACTAACTAAAAACCTCAGAGCAAGTAGGCAAAAGAATGACGTAAATGTTTTCAATTCACAGCAGGAATCTCCACAAAATCAATCAAAACACATTTGCATATATAATTATACAATATCATAGTTTTAACTAGTAACCAACACAGTGAGCTAAAAAAATGAACTTACCTCAAACTCTGAAACATTGCACCGCCGATGCGACGTCGGCGGAACTGAGAAACGTTATGGTGACTGGGTTGTGTCTTGAGGCGACGATCGATGTCGTCAATGTAAACACGGATAATAGAGGAAAAACGGCGAAGAGAAACGCAAGCAACTCAGACCCTAGCTGAAAATTTTGGGATTTTTCAGTTCAATTTAATTTTGATTCCTAATTACAAAAATACCCCAGTAATGTATTTTCATTTTCCATTATAGAGATGGAATGAGACTTTTACACATTAGTTATATATAATAAACTTACAACTATGGAAAAGTGCATAACTAATCCAATAGAAAGTTTTAAAATATCATAAAAATGTAAACAAAAAACAATATTACTATTATCCCATATACATGCCAAAACGAACATATACACATACATAAATAAGTGAATAGATAAATATAGAAAGAGACGAGCCAGGGAAGAGGCAGTGCAGGGAAAGGACAACAAACACAATGTACGGGGTTTGAAAAATCTTTTCCATGCTCTGTCTCGTCCCCGTCTCCACGATTCCTCTATACATATCCTCACACTAAAAATATCTCTCTAATTATAATTCTACATCTAATTAGTTCCATATTTATATATATGTTGTTTTTGCAGATGAATGGAAATAAGAGAATAGAAATGATGCACATTTGCAACTAATCTATTGAGCCCTATTTATATGCTATACAATGATGATTGTTTATTTATGTAGTTGCATTGTGTGGGAGGATGTTTAGGTGAGCGTACAATAGCGACGTATTCATGAAATACAATTAGTACTTCTCATCAGCACAAATAATGTACAACGGTGAGATGCATATAGTACTACAAACATATCCACACTAACACGTGTGTACTTCATTTTAGGAGCTCGTACATCTCCTTATCTTTGACTCTACATATTTATATGATTCCATTGTGGTAGCATTTATTCATGATTGTTTCCGTCCCATCAGGCTTGAACCCTTCTTTATTCAAATGAGTGTATTATTTTAATGAAAGGGGCCAAGATTAGTAGGATAGAGTACCTTTTTTGGTTATTTCAATTCATAAAAAAAATAACCACTTTCATGATTTTCCATAACTAAAAATTGTTTTTTTTATATTAATATAATAATATTCCTGATAAGGTACATAGATGATTGCATGATAAAAGTGGTTTGCATCATTAAATTTTGTATTATATGATACAGTTATTCTTCTTTTCAACAAGGTACATAGATATTTATCAATCATGTATACTTGGAATTGAATGAAATTAGTTTTAAATTTATAGCATATACTTCCATTTTTTAATAAGTGTCATATTTCACTTTTTTTTTTTTTTAAATAAGTGTCCTATTTTAAAATTTTAGAGTATATTTATAACAATTTTTCAATTTTGCCCTTATTTAATACTTATTGGAATTTGATATTATTTGTATGAATGTATTTATTATGCTATTCAATAAAGAGTATATAAGTAAATTTTTCATTTTATTGGTATGTGTGATTTAGTAAAATTGGACACTTATTAAAAAACGGTGGAAGTAGATAATACTCATGAGAGGAAAAAAAATCAAGAAGATGATAAAATGATTGCCCCATATTCATGAACTAACTCTTTGGAACAGGTGGGGATGCATTGAATCGATTCTATTCTTATTAAGATTTAGCAGGAAACGCTAGAAGTCACAGTATGATCAAGAACAATAAAAAAGTAAATCTAGAGTGTGGTGCAGGAAATTAAAAGCAAGAAAATATACCTAAATCGCCTAACAATCCATCAAAAACTCTTTACAAGTCGACTTGTTGTGCCCAGTACCTTTGCATCTACTGCACTGGAGTTGGCGCCTCCCTACATCTTGCGAGCTAACTCGCTTTGTAGTAGGCCGGCCAGGCGGGCGACGAGTAGGAGGAGGGGTTACTGTCACTGTAAACTGAGAGGTTTCCTTGTTCCAGTTACCATCCATGCTGCTAGCAATAGGATTCACTGATTGTGTGTATGTTATTCTGTAGCTGTCAGTTGTGAAGTACGGAGAGCAAGAAATATACGGATCACGGGCAAGGCAGCCCATAACCGCAATTGCATGACAACAAGGCAGCCCAGTTAGCCACCTCCCCTTACAAGTACATTCACAACTCTCCCCATCAACAGCTTCGACAGTATCTCCACGAACCTCAAATCTGTTACCGCCTGATATTAGTACGTGAAGATTCCGGCTCTTGAGGCTCTCCTGATCTAGCCTTTCCTCCATCGATGGAGTCAACCTTGTTAGCCATTCCACAGACTGTGCCTGCCTTGAATAAATCAATTCCATAATCCTATTACGTATTGCATCAACCATCTGGGTTATGGGCAATTCATGTGCATCAGATGCCCAACTATAGAACTGCTCCCCGAAATCTGATGTCATGAGGTTGTATCTTGAACCTTGGAAGAATGCATTTGCCCAGTGAACGGGCTCACTTTGCATTACCCAATTGTATGCTTCGATTGATATATTTTTTATGCTTTCCACATGCCTCTGAAAGCCTTCAGGTGTAGAGGCATGAGCAGCACTTCGAAGATCTTCAACCATGAGTTTTTTTACTTCGTGAGAGAATTGCCCATTCAAATCTCTAAGAAGTTGTTCCGACAAATAGCGTAGACAAAATGCATGATAAACATCATCATTCTGAAAAATTTCAGCAATTGATTCTCTCAATCCTTTCTCCCTATCGGCTACAATAGTTAATCCACGACACATGGGTAGCGCAGTCTTCAGTTGTTGTAAGAACCAGTGCCAGTTTTCATCTGATTCAATGTCTACAATAGCAAAAGCAACAGGAAAGAACCCATCATCCCCATCAGCAGCAGTAGCAGCCAACAACGAGCCTTGATATTTTGACTTCAGAAATATACTGTCCAGGAAAAGCAAAGGACGGCAACCTTGTTCAAAGCCATACAGACAAGCATGAAAAGAAACAAACAGTCGATGGAAACTTGAATCTTCTTTAGTGGTGAAAGTGGCTAGACTTCCTGGATTTGTTTCCATTATCTTCTCACAGAAAAGTGGCAACTGACTATATGCCTCTTTATAAGAACCCTGAAGCTGTTCCTTAGCAATCTCCTTTCCTCTCCATGCCTGAAAGTAATTTAGCTGGACACCATATTCCTGCTTTATGTCATTAACAATATCCTTCGGTTTGTAATTTGGGAAAACCTTCAGCTTCTCCTTAATGATACTAGCAACCCAACTTCTTGTGGCTTGATAGCCAGTAGCCAGCACCGAACCTTCGCATGTGTGTGATGGATTCATTTTCTTAATACAAATCAGCGGGGTGGTTGACAACCTGGATGCATGGATCCTCCATGGACAACCCTCAGCCTTGCACTTTACAGTCACACGATGGCTATCATTCTTCTTGTACTTAAAAGCAAACTGATGTGCGATGGCATATTTTCTCAAGGCCTCACGAAACTCATGCACACTATTGAATCTTTGGCCGACACCAGTAATATTGTTCTGCCACTGTTGTGCTGCTTTAGTGTGCTTCTCGTCGTACGAAGCAGTAAACGAAATTGGTAAAGCCATATCACTGGATACAGGCATGTCGCTTGACAAAGGCATTTCAGTTGGTACATCAATTTGTGCCTCATCATGGTTAGTATCACCAACCACATCAAAAGCAGCACTAAGCAGGAGATCAGGCTTGTTTATGTCGCCCACAATATTGTCCACCATACTCGGGGAAGCATCAACAGGAACCTCAGCTTCCGACATAGTTGTCCTACTAGACCTGCAGATACAATGTTTCTACATGTTTTTTATGCTCAACTCATAACAATTCTAATAATCTTTTAATAAAATATCTACCTGCTGCCCGGCATGTGGGATACATCAGGGGCAGCAATTTCTTCTGTCATAACATATATCTCAGCAGTGTCAGAGTCATTATGAAACTTGATCATGCGCTTGAGGTCTTTGTCATTTGAAATGCTGATAAGTGTCTTCTTATTTCCAGGAAGGAAGTATTTGATGGCCAGGGTACCAAGATTGCAACTAAACATCTCAGTTACCTCCGACTTTAAATCTTTAAACTTCAGTTTATCATCAATCTCCATAGCATGAGCATCACCACCTCTATAAGATAATACACCTTCTGCATTGGACTCAAATTCACCACCTGACTGACAGATGGCTATAATTCTCTTCCCAGTCATGGCTACAATACTGGTATATAGCAACTAGCAAATACAATATAAGATAATCAAATTTCAGAAGATAGAAACATGAAAGCAACCAATATTAAATCGATCCTTTAGACGGTCATCTAAAGTTACATTTAGAATCACAGAAGATGAACTCATCTAGTGAGGACATCTAACTAGAATTTACCACAAGACTGAAAAAACACAAGTTCCAAAAGGTAAAAAACAAAGCAGCCAAAATTAAATCAGTAAACAGCTGAACAGTCACTTAAGTAATCGGATTGTGCACTGTCTAAACACTCTTATAATCATGCCATATTGACTTATAAGTTAACAACTCCAAATGGCCTAAATTTAGGATTAATTCGCATACATTCATTTCCTCACGTGCAAATAAAAATCAGCACCACTCTACAAGCAACTATTATATGGTAAAGTTCTTGAATCTTTTATATTCTATTTCATTCGGAAAATAAAATTGGCAAAGACAAAAGGAATAAGATAAAGCAAAACACAAAATCCCAAAAAGGAACACAACTCCTAAAACATGAACATATGAAGAAGAAACCAGGCTTCTGCTCATTACCAGCGAGTAAATGCACCAAACAGTCACAGTAAACTGTAATCGCCCACCATGAAGCTAACACGTTTCCTTCACAAAATTGAAATAAAAAAAAGAAGTTAAAATCCACAATGTCAAAACCCCTGGCTTCCAAGCAATTCTTAAACCATTACACGGTCAAAATAAAATAAAATAATGGAGTCTTGAGTGATAGCACCGACAAACCCTAGAACCACAACGACGGGATTGGACTGGCAATAGAATTACCTTTTTTGCAAATATAGGACTCCCACTTAAAAATTGCTCTTCTCAACGATCTGGGATGATAAATTTGTAAAAGGGTTTTGAAATTTGCCTAAATTCGGTAGTAAAAGCGCAGCTATAGGGGGTGGGGTGGGGGCGGGGCCCTGGGAGACGCGAATGTTTGCAGCAACGAAACGGTGAGTGTGAGACAGAGGAAGGTGAAAGGTACAGTTCGAAAAGGGTGGAGGGGGAGAGGGTGGGTTTGAAAGGACTTGTGATGATTGTGTAGATATGTAGATAGATAGATTTGCGGGATACACAAAGAATTTCAAAGAGAGATTAGATTGCAAGAGGTAAAGAAAAGAAAAGGGATAAAAGAAAGATGTTCCAATTGTAGAAACATTACTATGTATCCGTCCGGGTGAGGACGTGGCCACCCTCAACAACCAATTATGGGCTTCACTTCACTTCTTCCATATCTATCTCCTTCCTCCTTCCTCCATCATTTTTCTTCCTTTGCCATTTCAAAGTTTTTTCTTTCTAAATTCTTTCCTAGTCTTCCTTTCTTTTGTTTAGATAGATTCGCTATTTTTTAAGTTATGAAATAACCTAATTTGTGAGTTTTGTTTATAATTTTCTCACTTACACTTCAGATTTATCATCGATAATAAAATCATATTTATGATATTTTTTAAAAAAGGTACACAAATACTACCATCACCACTTTAATATACTGTTCCATGTGACATGGGTTTTAGAAAGTATACAAGGCAAGTATCGTAATGTATTGAGAATGAATAAGAGTAGAAGTGATACAAATATTTTTGGGGTAAATGCTAAAATACCCATTTTGATAAGTAAAAAATAAAAAATACCCACTTAAAAATAAAAGATAAAAAAATATTCACTTTTTACCCCAATAATTTTATAGGTATTTTTTATCTTTTATTTTTAAGTGGGTATTTTTTTTTTTTTTTTATAAAAGTGGGTAATTTTACCTATTACCCCAATATTTTTTGCCGAAATAGAAGGTTTTAAATAAAAATATTATTATGAACAAACTAAGAAGACAAAATGTAGTGGTATAACTTTTCAATTTCATTTTTATATAGAATTAACTTTGGACAATTTTGGGACATAAACTCCATCTGAAATAAACTTTGAAAAATCTCTTGAAATATTCAAAAGTGGTGTATTAAATGAGTGTATATCGAATGAAGATTGGGTGATTTATTTTCAGACAAGACTCGACTGCAATAGTTGACAAAAGTAGATATAGCTTAATTTGTAGAACTGATAATAAGTCATCAAATGAGACGTATAATTATACTATGACAGCCTTGAGCGTCCACCATCTAATAAACCAACTATCCGTAATCTCGTTGCTTGCAAACACAGTGCAGACTAAATTATCAGACACAAGATTGAATGATTTATCCTGTCTATAGTACTATGAAGGAACATATTTTAGAGAAATATGGAAATTTTACATGTTGAAGTACATTATAGTGCAGTCAGATGTTTCTGAGCTCTCAAAGTAACAGAATATCAGCTGCAAATTCTCTATTCTTCATCACTGTCATTTCCAAAAACTGAAGCAACAGCCACCTTTGGCTTCTTATTCTTTGCAGAGTTATTAATAGAGCTCTGCGTCATCACACAACCAAGTCTGATTACCATCCACAGTTATATATACTAATAAGAATGAAATAATACAACTGCTTCAGAATTAGGGCACATGAATTTGTTCTAAACCAAAAGGGAAGAAGAATTCAGGTAATATTGGTGGACAAAATGCATATGCAATCCATAATAATTTATTTCTTATTAATTCCTCTCATAAGTATGGCTTGTTATCAAGTCATTTAACTTTATTATGCAATAAAAGATGAAAGCTTAAGTAATATGGAAAGGTCTCAAAACAATAAAGAACCGTTAATGGAGATATAACAGAGCCACCATTTATAAAATTATTAACAAATAAGCAAAAGAAATTAGTGATTACCCTGACTGTGCTGCCCTTTGCTGAAAATCCAAACTTCAAAACTTTCCGCTGATCTTGATCTGCAACAGCAGTAGCACTACTTGTTGCAGAAGTAACTGGAATGATTCCAGCTTCCTCCTGATTCTGCATCTGTTGGTGCTGCTTGTGGGTATCAGCCCTGCTCAGAGTAGATAAGGACTTTTTAACAAAAAATATAACTAGAAAAACAATAGTGACATCAGATCTGGTTGATAACGAGGCTGTACATCTGCTTAAACTTAGCCATCTCCCTCTCTTGACGTTGTTGTTCTCGTTTCAATCTATCATCACGACTGCTGCTTCCATGCATATCTCTCATTTCTTTGAACCTCTGAAGTTCAGAAACTAAATGAAGACCCAGGCCAATAGCACAACTACTAGAATCAGAAAGTAAACATGCATCAATTGGGAAACAAACCTTTCTGTGGTTGTGATCATAGGAGCTCAAGTGAGCTTCAAACTCCATTGCCAATTTATATTGCTTGTTGCAGAGATCACAATAAAACACCTTCCGTATTTCTTTCACCTCACTTTGAATTTTTTGCTCACGCTCTGCTATAACCTGGATTTTAATAATGTGCAGAAAGCAGGCAGTAGAAGCCACCAGGTAATAAAAACTTCACGAAATTCTCAAGATCTTCCAAAGTTGATTTCCCTTTATGATATATCATTCCCAACAAAACACAATATATGCTATATGCTGCCTTCTGCTATTCAATGCATCATGTATATTTCAGATAACTTAGAAAGCACTAACTCCCAATTGGTATGGAGTTGAAAATAATATGCTTTCTTGACCTCTATGAGAAGTTGAGAACTTGAAATGCATACCTCTCTCTTCTTCACAACTTCCTCAGTCTCTTCAACTTCGATATCCAGCTTTTTACGCTGGATGTTTTCTTCTGCCGTAAAATAGTCATCTTCTTCTTGCTTCCCCAAACCTAATCTTGCATCCCTTATTCCTGATTTTATTGGCTCAGTTATCCCTGAAAAGCATGAGTGATATACAATTGAGAGAAAAATACAACACAAATGAGAAGTATCAAAATGATGCTAGGAACACACAGACTGTACATACTCAAACTATAAAATTGAACCATTAATCAGACAAAGTTTTATGTAAAACCTAAAATGCATTCAAGTCACACATGAACAAGCAAAGATAGTTTCAAAACTATACATACCTTGTTCATCCTTTCCAAGCCCTTTTCCTTTCCATCCCATCTTCTGCAAAAGCCTAAATCCGACATTTGATGATGTCAATTGTGTGTCTAAAGATGCTTGCTCCACATTATCCAAATCTACATTTTCAGTTATTCTATGATTAATTGGCAAACGGAAACCCTCAGCAAGATCCTCAAGAACAGTAGCCTCATATGCCTACAACAAAAAAAAAACAGAAAATGTCACTGAAACGATATTTGCATGACTTGATTGCCCATATACAGTTGCAAAGGACATAAAAAACGTGACAAGTAATTGGGACTACATTATAAAAGCATAACAAAAAAATAGATATTCTCTATCTCTCATTAAAAGTGGTTAATTTCCGAAAAATGAATTATTTTTGCCTTCAATATATTATTGGAAACTTTTTTAAAGCAACATACTTTACTTTCTTAATATCACATGCATACCTATTCCCTTGTAGTCACTTTTAGTGGGACAGAGGAAGTACACCATTATCTATTTCCCACCAACATTAGGTATCTAACTACATTACTCGCAAGAATAACTAGTCACAAAAATCCTTTAGAATAAGTGGTCCTAAGTCCTAATGACTCAATTTACCAGTAATGAGTCATCACAAAAAAACCGCAATACAAGAAGATCTAAAAAAACTTTAGAGCAGAGACCAAAGTAGAGCTAACAGAGTTTGAACCAGAAGGATACATAAGGCACAAACAGATTGTAACATTTATAACATTCGAAGAGATTTTTCTTCCACATAGCAATTAACACCTGATTAAGTAAATACAGTACAACTTATGCTAAAACAAAAAAAATTGATCATTCGTGAGTATTGCCAATCACCACATATAGAAAGGAAGGAAACATCAATTAGAATGAATTTACAAGCCTTACCTGAGCTACCTCATCATTTTGTTGCCTTCTAATGTGCATATCCTGTTTACCACTATACCATCTACTATCCATGTGCTCAAGGACTCACTATAAGGAATCAAAACCAAAAAAATAATGAAAAAGTAAGCTTAAGAAAACGATGTCACGCAACTGTCAATATATCATCATCCAGAAGTTCATCACATTGAGATTTGAGTTATCACAGGAAGTCTACAAAAATCGAAAAGCATATGTCCTAATTATCAGTTAACTGTCCTGAAACAACTAGATTATAAATACAAAAAAATAAAAAACAAGTCTATGAAGGTTTCGCGTGATGTTTGAAACATGTCCAATGAAGCAAGAGTTCAATTTAAACTCCATCATTTGCCCATTTCTAGATCATACACGGATGATTATCCAATCTAGGGTTCCTGTTCAGATACATAAATTAATGGAAATATGAAACTGTATTCACGCAGAAGTATGGATATATACAAATACATCAACCGACAATAGCCACCATAAGCCAAAACAAGGTCTTTCCAGCATCAGAAAAGGTGAAAATTAACGATGTCAATCCCCTATCTAATTTGAAGCAATTCAATAAACTGTGACTAAACAAGCAGAAATTTAACACAATTCGAGTCTTCAGCTTGCCAAAAGTACCAAAACCAGTAACCCTAGAAAACCACAAGAAAGTGATTGAACCCGCAACAATAGTACCTCTCGACGCTAAGCTGAAAGATTGGCCTTCGAGGCGATCTGGGACGATAAATCAAGCAAAGGGTTTTGAAAGAAATGCCTCAATTTGAAAACCCTGCACAGATAGATTTGTGGGAAGAATTGGCAATGATCACTTGTGCTCTAAACTTTACTTCAATTTCACTGCCTCAATCTTTTGAATCCAATATGTGTATTGATATTTCAATTTATAGATAGGGCTTCTTCGTTCGTTGTTAGCCTAATATTCTCGTCATGATACATGGCTTGAACACCAATCCTTACTCTCTCCAGTCTCCAGACTCTCCACCATTTCTGTTAAAGTTCATTTTTCTTAGAAGGCCTTTTAGTTTTTACATATTGATCTTAGGCCCATATTAACACAATAGCCTTAACTGGACAGTGGACACTATATCGGTAGGGTATTTTGCACTCCGGCTTATAGTTTGGGCCGGGTTGACCCATTCCCTTGTTCACGCATTCAGCTCACGGGTCGGGCCGAGTTAACACCTTGACATTAATTTGCTGTAATATGTCGTTGGATATTAATTTAAATCAAAATATTTAACGGTCTTATCATGAAATTGCCACACACAAGACTTCTTGATAATATTTAATTATTTCAATATATGTGTCAAAAATATTAAATTAAAGTTAATAAACATATATACGATCTGGGATGATTAGGGGTGAGAATTTCGGATCGGGATTTGGGACTTTCTCGGTCCCGTCCCTACTGTCGGTGGGATTTGGGACCGGAACCGGGATTGAAGAAATTAGAATTTTCGGGACTTGGGAGTCCCGAGTCCCAATCGGGACTCTTGATTTTCCTAAATTAATATTAAAATTCGGGAAATTTTGGTTCCGTTCGGAATTTAATTTGGAACCATTCGAGACTAATCGGGATGGTTTTTTCGGGATTAGGATCGGGATTTACAATTTTCCAATTTTGGAACTCCTATCGGGACCAAAATCAAGACCAAAAATTCAATAATTTTTGAGATCGGAACCAGGACTCCCGATCAAGTCCCGATTCTCACACCCTATGGATGATGATCATCATTCTACAGGTATGTTACCTTTAGATTAGAGAGATTCTCAACACTGTATAGTTCTTGTCGGAATTCTTTTCCTCTAAAAAATTTTCCATATTAATTAATCACGGGCAGATAAATAGAACTCAACATATACAACTCAAAACTCTCCATAATTTATTTAATGATTATATAATGAATTTTAATTAATCCTCATTATTAAAAGTTGTGTTTTATGTACCATAAATTTAGAATATTAAACCCTAATAACAATTCTAAATAAATTAAAAACGTTGCAGATTAAATGTGAAAATAACTTATAAACCCTAATTGGCTTAATAAATTATACTAGCTAATACTTGTAGAAGTATAGATAAATACAAAGACGTGAGTTTTGAAGAAAACAAATGGTTAACTACATATAAAGAGACACCGATGAACATTGGACACCAATAGTAGAGGGTCTACTTGGATCGGGTGGGCCAAATCGAGTATCCTATTTGAAATTTTTGGGTATTCAAATTCGAAAATTCTAAATTTTAACTACATAAATTCAAATCAAAACTAAAACTTTGGGTATTTGAACTTGACTCGGATATTTTAGATAGGGTATGTGGGTACACGAAATTATTCAAATTAATTAAAATTATTTGTATTTTCGAATATTTATCGAGTATTTTTTAAAATTAGATATTTAGGATATTTTACAATATTTAAATTTTAAAATTAAAATATAATATTATATAATTAATAAAACAAAATAAATTTTGGATAATACCTGAACTTGAAAACCATAGAGTGTGAAAATCCGAATTCGACTAAAAAATCGGGTATTCAAGTAACGAAATTTGTATTTGAATTACTCGTTGTCGTAACCCGATAGACACCTCTAGATCCTAACTAATGAAATTGATTATTTAAATTTAAATAATATAGCGAATGATTAAGCATATAGTTATTGAACGGACTAATGTAATAGCGCCAACTTCACTTGAGATTCTTACTAATCAAAATAATATACAGCTTTCACAACTCAAGAGCTACTAAAATTATTCTAAAGCTGCAGTTTGAATAAGTTTAATTAACTGTAATCAAATGGTAATACTAATACATATATGCAACATTTAACACGTAACAATGGAATATATTTTTATTTACCATAAATAAATAAATAATCCATTGCAGAAAATGCAGTCCCTAAATACACGGGGTTCCGATGTTATCTTCTCTTTTTTCCTTTCTATTTTTCCATACATTTTCTATAACTAGTTCAAGTAGCATATTATATTATTCAAATATAACATTTCGAATCATTAGTTATAGTTAGAAAAAATCGATTTAATCATATCTAAATCACCCAAAAATAATTTACTTTGCGGTTCTTTATATTCTTTTAACAAGAATTTGCACAAAAAACCAAAAATTAGTCAAATATTCCAATGGAACCTTGAACAACCTAACAATATGATTGCTTAATTAGACATTTTCTTCAAATAATTCATTAATAGAATAATTCAATAGTTAATTATTGTAAAGACAGCAAAACTATATATTTATAATAGTTGTTCCCGTGAAAATTACCTAAAAAGTTATTAAAGCGATTGGGGAGAATATGAGTTTCAGTACTTTCCGTAGTTGAAAGTACAATTAACTTGGACTTAGACAAAATATCTGGCTCTAATCCTTTTGAGTTAATGATTAAATACTTCATTAGGAATTTCAAAAGGTAGACAGCTTGCACGCATGCAGTGTAGGAAATCAAACAAAATCCATGCTTTCAATTTAAAAATTAAGCTTT
This sequence comes from Leonotis leonurus, assembly GCA_026898415.1. NCBI lineage: Eukaryota > Viridiplantae > Streptophyta > Magnoliopsida > Lamiales > Lamiaceae > Leonotis > Leonotis leonurus. The sequence continues at coordinate 441,432 of JAPKLX010000071.1, read as the reverse complement.
TCTTCATTTGTATAATTATTCTGCAATCCTGAAATAATTATTCTACGAAGCCAATTAATCCCATTCAAAACAATTAAACTCGAGAAAATCTTAAAGCTTCTTTAGTTTTGAGTCTTTTAGCCGGCTAATTTATTTTCTCTCTTTCATTCAGTTAATTTGTAGTGCTTCATCGGTCTGACATAATTTTTTTAAACACGGATTTTAATGCAAGAGTTTTAAGCATATAATATTTCATCCTTCCGTCCCCAATTAAGAGTCCCCAACTAATAAAACTAAAATATCAAGATAACATGGTATTCATTACATTGAAAATATAAAAAGTAAAAATATTCAAATGACTAAAAGAGTAAAATAAAAAGTTTAGTATTATTTTACTCTTGAATTTTGTAATGGAACATTTATTGGAGAACAAAAAATTTTCTGTTATAGAACACTTATTAGGGGACAAATGGAGTAATAAATATCTTAATATTTTTTTATAAAATTTATATAATTTAAATATTTTAGATATTTGATTATAAATTAAAAGTTCCACATTTTAATTAATTAAATGTAAATTAACAAGATTAGATTATAATTATTTAGATTAATATCAACTCATTTCTTATAATATGTCAAGATTAATGTGATAAATAAAAAGAAAATTGTGTCATTACGAGTGGGATGTAGATTATTTTTTTAACTTAATATGACTTGATCTTTCTTTTCTTCATTTAAATATACTTAATTAGTTTATCGCATAATGAATAACAGTTTACTTCCTTTATTTCATTATTTCTTGTTTGTTTAATCAAAAAAAATTATATTCATACTTTTGTCGATCTAAACAAGAAATAATAGGTAGATGGAGTACGCGTTATGATCTTTTTTCATTATATATGATATTATAATAGTTCATCCGTCCACTTTAATTATTCTATTTTATATTCAAATGGAATAATTAAAATAGAATAGAGAATATAAAATAGCGAGTAAAATTTCTAAAAATATTACATTTTTCTTGTTGTACTAATGGATGAATGAAAGATGACATCATTCTGATTCAAACTTTAAAGTATATATTTATATATAAAAATTAGACATTTACTAAATTATAAACTAGCATTTCTTATGACGCTTATCATTTTGTTATTAAAATATTATCCAATTAGAAAATATAAAATATAAAATAATATTACTAAATGAAGAATTAACCACCAAAAATTTTGAAGGGATTATATACTTAAATATAGTAAAAACTGAAACTTAGGTAACATGGATTGCTTTCGTATCTGCGAAAATTAAAGGCATCAAAGCGAAAGAAGCGTGCTTTACGTTAATTTGGCAAGCAACAATTATAACATACTACTAATATATAAATGCACGTATGTATGCATCTTATAATAGACTCCCTACCAATAGCTAATGAAGACGCGTATAGCTACGTACGTACGTACCACACATTTCCTACCAATACATCATCTTCTACATTTTTCAAGCGATTAAAATAAATATATGTATTAGTTTTTAACGAAATTAAATAATTAATTATAGAATTAAAAATGATTGACCACGCTTTATATGAATTACTTTGCTTGCATTATTTTCTATTTGTAAATTAAATTGTATTTGGTTCATTTGCAGCGATCATGATGTGTACTAACATAATGGATCCGAGGATCGACGATCGATGCCATATATATTGCTCTCTTTGTGACATGATAATTTGAAAATCATGTCGTCCGATATATAAATAAATATATATATATATACATACTTAGCATTTACTTCATGTGTCACACTATTATTGTCTTATTCTGACTAAAAAGCTCTCATAATTTTGAATAAAGTTGGAAAATAACAGTATGACAGGAGGGAATACTTATTTTGTATATCATGTAATTATAAAATGCATGAAATTTTTGTATAATTTTTATCTCACGAACGAATTAAAAAAAGAAGCAGGAAATTAAATACACTAATTATAATATGTTATTCAGCCAATTTCACCATAATTTAATTAGATCTATATATCCAAATTGGTGTGTCGTATTCTATATATTTTTAATTTCTTGAGCAAAATCTATAAAATCACACGAGCTAGATCTTAATTATAAAAGAGTAAATCTTAGCGTGAGAATCACATACTACTATAAATCTATAATTTTCTTTGTATACGATTATGTCTTCTTCTATAACTATAACAATGCCTTTTGGCATATATCCTACAAATATATATAATGGTCCATATTAATTAGTTCCTCATCATAAACCAAGATTTGTATTAATTTCATAATACATTTTGTATATAATAGACAAATTAATTAATTAAATTTAATAGTGTAAAACTAGCTAAGGGTTGTTTTGGATTTGACTAGTACATGATAATTACATATCAATAGTGCATGTTTGTATTCCTGATTAACATTTAAAACAATATATACAGTGTATATAAATGGGAAACGTCCGGAAGAAGCAAGTGATAATAGTCAAAATATAGAAGCAGCGGTGCGCAGTACAAGTTCTTTTTGCCATAGATTTTAGTAACAAGCACCAAAATGTTATTTCCTTTCATGAAATCATAGCCATCAATCAGATCAATGGTTTAGATTCCCTCTTGCTCTCCCTCTCTATCATATCATCCATCCATCCCTAGCTACCTTTGTCTCCACTATATATAAATCCCAATACACCAACACTCTTCTCCTTTCAAATCACAACACACATATATACTCATCATCTCCTCTCCTAGATAGATAGATAGATAGCTAGCCCTAGCCCTAGCCCTAGCCCTAGCTATTATATTGTACTATATAGTAGTTGTAATTGAGTAGTAATATCTATCGATGGCAGGAAACAAGCAAGGATCATCCTCCTGCTTCTTGTGCTGCTTCTTCCCAGGCAGAAGGTCGTCGTCGTCTGGAGGGGGGAGAAGAGGAGAGTACTACGATGAGTACGTGAAGGCTTACAAAGTTTACCCCAGCGATGAAGACAGAGGAAGGTGGGTTGCTGAGCCCAGAATTGATCAGAAGGCCTCTGCCTATATCACTCACACTACTGATAAATGGGGAAAGCTCGACGCCGCCGACTAGCTACTTGCATATATATTCCTTCGAATTCCTTCCTTCTCTACCTAGATATCATGATCTGCACCCTACCTACCTATTTTCTTTTTCTTTTTTTTCATTATTCATCTTTGTTACTACGTACTCTACTCCCATCCTATGCATGTAATGTAATAAGTACTCTTTAATTAATTCCTATCCACCTCTAGCTGCAACCTCATCGAATTGCAAATACCCCTATCAATAAATTAAGATGAACATTTTATATATTCATCGTCTTGTTTCGTGTGTTTGCTTTCTTCTTCGATTGTATATATATTCACTACTTAATTTTCATTTATTTGCATTGTAAGTTGTGAACTTAATTAAATTTCGATCGAGTGGAATTAATGAATTAATTAAGTCGTGTTGTTTTTACTCATCTGTTCGGTCTTCCTGAAATTAAAGGAAAGGATGATGAGAAAAAAATTGTATCACAGTATATGATTTGGTGACGACAAATGGTCACCTATATAATCATTTTGGAGTTTCATATAAACACACATACGTGAAGAAGTCTTACATATAATTAGTTTTTATATTTATTTTTTGAAAAATATAATAGATATACATTAACCACATGAAACGTACAATTATTTCTTTTTGAAACTATCCTGAAGAGGTTGTAAACTTGCATGAGAGTAAATAACTAAACTGGAATATCTACAAACATATATATAAAAATAATTATACTGATATATAGGCGCAGCAAAAATTGAAGGACGACATGCATGTAATTTGATGTAGTTTTAATTAGTAGTGGCGAATGGCGATGGATCAGAGGGTGAAGGATAGTTGGGAAGATTAAAGAATTTTGCAGCTGCTTTAATTTGTTTGGAATCCTTAGAATTATTGGTGAGGATTGGTGGATTTTTTAGACATTTCATGTTTCCCAGTCGATACTTTAATAATTGTAGGCTTTTAGGGGTCTAGTTTTGTTGTTTTTTTAGCAGTATAACTAACATGTCTTGTACTCTTCCACATCAAATCCATGCGATGCTTCCCACAATTTTAGGCATTGGATTGGCCAACCCCATATATGTATTTATATATCATATTCGTGTTCATGTATTGAATGTATAGTTACGGTTTGAAATCTATTAAACTTGAATATTGAGTCTATTTCTCTCTAAAAACGTCTATATTGAATTAAATAATCATACATCACTAATGTGTAACAATTTTAACACGCCTCATACGCACAACATGAACAACCCAACACCATATGTTGACAACGATATTAGATGATGGTCCATCATTGAATGAAATATCCTTTGATAACATATTAAACTTGGATATTGAATAACTCCACATAAGAATACCAAAATGAGGTGAAAGTTCATTAACTTTGAAAAATAAGCCCTTCAAAGATCTGTGCCCATATTAACTCACAGAATTTGATGGTGTATATGGAAAACGATAAAGATATATTTTGTGAGTTCACGAAAATTAATTTGTTTAATTTTAGCAAACAACATACATATATTGGATCAGAAAAAGTCAATTTAAGTGAGACACAGAGTATTAAACAATGAAATATTTAATGTCTACAACTAATTAATACTCTCTCTATCTCACTTTCACCAAAAAACTCTCATATATTCAAACTGGAACAGAGGAAGAGGGAGTACTAATTACTTTGAACATTTTACTTTATAATATGTATATCATATAAATAGTACTTCTATATAAAAATAAAGCTTCAATTGCAATGATCTACAAAAGAAAATTATCCTATGAATGGAAGACAAAAAGAAGTATGGAGTTTATCAATACAAGTGAATAATTCCTATATAGGACAATAAACAATTTTAACATGTTCTCAGCGTAACTCACAAATTATAGTACCATTTTACACAAGCAATTTACGTTAATTTAGTTGAGTTTTATATCGTGCAATTAACCTTAAAAATTCCTTCTTTTCGCATGAAAATTATATATGATATTAAAATATGTTGCTAGTTTAAGAAATTTGTTTCATACCACCAACATAAATATATAAAGCAACCCCAAAATGATGTACAGTACCTTCTTAGCAAGTTAGCATAAGAAAAAGTAAAACGAATTTTTTAAGGCCAGAGTGCATGCAACAAATGGTTCCACTATATATTTTCTTCTTTCTTGTTTTGTAGTTTGACAGCTTTTATCTAATGTAATCCATGCTAGCTTCTTATAAATCTTTTTTTGAATATAAAAACTTATCTTGGCCTTTTTATTTTGGTGTGCAAATTTGTAGGATAAGAGTTTTTCACACACAAAAAAGGTGAAATTAATGGATAATGTCCAATAATTTGTTTGTCTTTAATTTTGACAGTTATCTTGACTTTTGGGTTTGACATTTTTATTTGTAAGTTTTCTAAATAGTTTTGGTTTGAAAGACTAATTTATATATACATAATTCCTCCCTTTTTCTTAATTTTTAAGAAATTATTACTTTTTATATCCTCCTTAATTGATTAAGATGACATTATAATCACTTATGAGTCTATGACTCATTCGAGTGATTAAATTAAAGAAAGTGGTGAAATTCAGAATATGAATAAAAAAAAAGATTAAATGAGAGATTATTAATAGAATATGAGGAATTTAATTAAAGTGATTATCTTATTAGTCTTATTTATTACTCCAAGACCATTAACCCATTTATGTATAAGTATTGGTTTCTACACATATATAGATTTAAAATAGTTGGTTGGGTATATAATAAAAAAATTGTTGTAGATCGAAATAATAGAATAATAAGAAATGGAACAAAATTAAAGTACAGTCCACCCAAAAAATGTTTGAAACAAATTTGGGATGATTTCCTTTTTGTCTTAAAACTAGCGAGTTAATATAGAGAATTAATAGAGTTGCTATGTGTACGTAGGTTGGAACAGGCTTTAAAAGATACTTGGTACAATTATTAACAACAGCTGTAGTGTGAAATGAAGGACGACCATCTAAATTAACTTCTTTCTTGGAATCAAAAGAAAAGGCCTAACCAACTTTTCTTTAAGCATTAAACCAAAGCCCACCAATTTAATTCTACTTTCTTTCTTCCTTTCCACTATGCATGCATACTTTTCAGGATGCACTGTCACAGGTTCTGTTCCTTCTTCTTTAACCATAAACAAAGTTATATACTTCCAAATCATTGCCTGCTTTATTTAGAATTTAACCTCAGACTCAGAGACATTATATAGAATCCGGTCATGCTTGGGACAATATTGTTACTAGTATAATATCAATAAAAAATTTGTCTCGTCTTAATTAAAAAAGAAGATGAATTAATATAGAGGTTATATAAGGTGGGAATTTAATTTATGGGGAGTTAGTTGGAAGAATAAATTAATTTACTCTAAAACAAGTGAATCTTGAAATGTTGGATGGCAGGTGGTTTGCAAATATGGATATATACATTTGCTCTTATTAACCGTGTCGGAAAAAAAGGTGTCCTGTTTACTGTGAGGGATGAAATATAAAATGAATGAATGCAACAGAAAGTAATAAAACACATATAATGAGAACACAATTATGTTTTATATACGTGTGTGTGTGTTCTAGGAAAAGCGGAAACATTAAAGGAATTTAAAAGGCAAATTAAAGTTGTTTTGAAGGTGAACTAATTGAATACTAGTATTAATTTTCAGGATAAAAAATATCATTACAAATCTGCGAAGCAGTCATAAAAATCATATTCAATTCATGCTATTCTCTTCACTAGTATTTAATATCACGTACGTAACTACCTAATTAATTAATGAAGTTTCCTGCAAATCTTTCCTTTTCAATTGGTTGGTACGTAGCAGCTAATTAATAAACTAGAGTTGCATGAATAATTGAATAAATCTTACAAAAATTAATATAATTAATTGTGACATGAATTATGTGCATTCACATCTCATCTTATAACACGAAAGAAAAAGACATAATTAAACTAATCTTCCTTCGAATCAATATTACAACTATGCGTATAATTTTTGACTTGTCCCCCTATATAAATATTCTTTCTTCTTCAAAGTTGATATTCAAAGTAATTTTCATTAAATTTGTCTCCTCGATCTCATCCAACTTACACATTCAACCTCCAAAGTCGAAATATTACATTTAATTACTATTACTATACTTTTGAGCATCTAAATCCCACTATTTATAGTCATATCACGAGAGAACTAATTTAGGGGCGAATGTGGACGAAATATTGGCTCTTTAAGATTTTTTAGATTACTAATATTTTAACATATTGTATACTTTAGTTTGGAATAAATCCCAAAACTATATTCATTATCCATTTATTTCAAAATTTACTTATATTTGGTAGAAATACACCATCTTTCATCGTTTATAGAATATTGCATGCTTTGTAGTTTAGTCATTAACATCCGGCAGTTAAAACAAATACTCCCTCTCTCCCACCAAATTCAGATTAGAGGCATTTGATTAAAATACTACACCCATTTGAATATAAAATGCCTCTAATCTGGTGGGACGGAGGGAGTACATTTTTATATATATCTATTGTTTAATAGTGTGATAGATCATAACATGTGGTATAATTAATTGTTTGTGATATAAAATATATTTTTGCTTATATATATCATAAATTTTGAATCATAACCATAACACATATCACGATCTTATTAATACAAAAATGTTACGTTAATAGCCACTAGTCGATTGACCCAATAACAATTCTCTCCAAATTGTATAGATTAACGTTTAAACAACCAGCGAATATTGTTGGTGAAGTAAACGAAAAGTTGATTTTTTTTTTTAAATAGAGCAATTAATTCTGAAATTGAGGGACAATGCTCAAGGTCACAACAACATACTAGTAAGTTTTGATCTTATCCAGGTAGGAATAATTAATTAGTGAAGTGCATGAATAAATAGGATCTGAATAATTAAAAAAGAAAAAAAAAGGAGTCAAGCAATTCTAGGGAGCTGAGAATCCAATCATGTGACTTGACTAAGAACCCATCCACTATCTTCATTCTAATCTAACATCCAACTAATTTAAAACATCACACACTGTAAAATCGAATCAATGAACTCTCTTTATCAATAGACATGTAAGTTAACATATTTGTCCATATGTGATGCGACAGACACTACAAAAAAATGCGTTATATAGCAACGAAATAATGACGGAATTTTTTTTTGTTTTTAAATTTTAACTGATTAACAACGGAATTATTGTTAAATTTTAGTAACGAAATTAATGAAGAAATTATCTGTTATTAAAAATTTAGTAACGAAATTTTCCGTTATAATTCCGTAACTAATATTGAAGAAATCATTCTAAAAACGGAAATTTCGTTACAATTCCGTTGTTAAATTTTTTAGCAACCATTGATATTACTATGAAAAAATCCGTTACAAATCCGTTATTAAAATTTTTAGTAACAAAATTTTTTGGTTTAGTAACGAAAAAATTTTGTTGCTAAAATAAAATTTATTTTGGTAGTGAGATGCTTTCCTTCTTTTCCATTTCATTTGCCTCTATATATTTCTCTTTAAGACTAGACCAAAAGAAATTCATATTAAAGTGAAACAAATCAGATATAATCAACACATTAAAGCAGATGAGAATCAAAGTTCAATGCTGGAGATAGTTACTAATTTTCGGTCTGTCGAAATTGATCATTTGTTGGAAAACAAACTGGTTTGAAAAAAAATCAATTGTTCAGTTACTCACCCTTTATTGAAGTATGCAAGGAAAATTACAATCTGTGTTCAATCAAAACGTGTTTGAATGTCATTTACCAGGATGCGTGCGGGTCATGACAAAACACGATTATTTTTCTAATGATTCATTTGTTGTTTTTACCTAGTACATGTTTGTTAAATATCAAATTAGCATTACTAAACATAGAACATGTACATAAGTGTTTGCATAAGTTAATTACTATAGTAGAAAAGATACTATATTTTAAGTGTTTATTTTTTTTAGAAAAGAAGAAAATTTATTCATAACATGCATAAAAAATGCCTTCAATTAAAAAAATCTACACAACACACAGCTAGGGGATCCACACACTAACACAAAATACAAGTTAGACAACAAGAAAATGATTGATACACCACGTCGTAATGCATCACTATAGACTTTCTTACCAACTATCCAACTCCACATCTCCCCAAACACTATCTATTTTCTACTCTCCATTATTAAAGATAATTTTATTTCTATAATTCCAAATCATCCGCACTATACATTCCCGTATCCGATGATTGAGTGATAATTAATTGGCCTTTATTATATTGTATGTTCTGATTTGATTTTATAAACTATGAACAAATTTCAAAGGGCCGACTCTCGTGGAAAACAGGCTTATATACATTCCATAGTTTATTGGGCCGCATGCATATTCATATCAATAATCATTGCCTGCCATATTAATTGGAAAATCAGTCGGTTGCTTACTTAACATTATTATTTTGTTGGAAAATATTATTCTTCTTTTCTCAATAATCTTGACTCTCTTTTATAATAGAATCGGCTCACGAAACTAGTCTCTTTCCGTTAAGAAAAAAGAAAGTTAGTCCACTAAACCTACTTCTAAAAAGGCTAATTTGATATTTTATCTATATAATTTTATTCTAAATTATAAAATGTTTTATTTAGTCAAAATGAAGAATTTATCTTTCTGCATTAATTTTTATCCTCGAGAAATTTGTAGCATGATGTATATAGTCTATATAGTTGGTACATGTTTCTTAATCTGCATGCTAAAAAGAACGAGAGCAAGGTTAAAGCCATGAGAAAGATTCCAAAGTTTGTAATATCTCCTTATTAACAAATTTAAATTTATGTACCATATAAAATGAACACTTGGAGCTATCTTTATAATAGTTTGAAATTTAAAATATAAATGTAACAACGGACTAAAATTTATGTCATAAAATGTGATTGAGCCTTATTGCTATCACTATTTTTTTTAAATAAGACTATATGTAATTAAGCATGCTATTGGACAGTTGTGACTTGTGAAGTATGATGTAATGAAACAATAATAAAATCGATTGCTTGAAGAATTGGGACAGTGGAAAAGGATTCCATCTTCGCCTGGCCCACCAAAGAGATACCTTTCTTGCCAACTTGCCTAAATGGCTCTAGATACTCCAACATACACTATCCCAAAAGCTACTATTAAATTTCAATGCTTTTCAAAGAATCAAATTTCATTTGAAAGATTCAAAGAATCTAACCAGAAATCACTGCCCACCACCAAATTATATTTCCAATTTCCTTTTTTAAGAAATACAACGGTGGTTATATTTAGGTCGAGTCTAGGACTGTGGATTTAATAATTATATCCTGCTAATTTTATATTATATGATATCTCTATCACAATGACTAATACACATATACTTTACCTTATGGAAATATTTTATTGTCATGCTAAACCTAGGCATTAATAATAAATATCATTGCTTAACATTTATTTACTTGTAACTTGTAAGGCTAAATACCATTCACAACGACGCTTTAAAAATTGATTTTTCATTTTTTTGCAGTTTTATGGGTCCCGTATAATTTTTTGCAGTCTCAAAAGACTCTCCTTTTTATTTCAAAATAATTAAGGGTATTGGTTTTTGATATTTTTGTAAAACAACATAAGTGTGTTTTATGGCGCAAAAACTGGCAAATCATGTCCAGTTTTTTCGGAAGGAAAAAACTTTTACCTATCTCCTCATAATTCCTATTTAATAGTACAAATTTCTGAAAGAGTAAGAATGAAGAGAGAGAGGAGAGAAGATGAATTCTTTGCTTGGGAAGATGGGCAGGAAACAGAAATGCTATATACCTTTCCAATAGAGGAAAACTAAGGAAAGCTTGGGTTGGCCAAAACCAAAAGTATACACAAATCATTATATCTATCTTGAATCTTGAATTTTGATGGTTGCATAAATAAGTCATCAGAACAAACAATGAATCCGCCAATTGCAGTATAAGCAAACACATGAACTAAATCCAACCTCATCTCTCGCTCTCTTCTCATACAAAGCAAAGCAAAGAAAAGAAAAACAGAGAAATCACCTCTGGTCTGCAGAAAAGCTCAACCGCAAGTGGCGTAAACAAGGATTACATATAACCTTGCGTGCCGGTAATAACCTTAATTAGTGGTGTGCTTCATTCACAGATTACGTTACTCCAACTAACAATTCAACACACACTTCAAATATATATAGCTAAGCTCAGTGTCGTTGAATAAACAGAGAGAGAAGAGAGGCGATTGGGATCGGGATAGGATAGGGATATAATAATATATGAAGAAGAGGGCGACACGGCAATCTGGGCAAACACGGAGATCTGTTTCTGGACGGAATATTCGATTGTATCCATGAAATCACGTCCGCCCTTGTTTTCTCCTCTAGGATGACCGACTCTGCTTACCAGGTCGAAACCACCTCGCGCCTCGCCCAATGGCGGATCGACAACTTGGCTTCTTGCACTTACAGAAAATCCGACCCTTTCAAGATCGGCAACTGGAATTGGTACCTTATATTTGGAATAATTCACAATTCATGTTCTTATGCTTCAATTTTACAATCTTTGCTTACATTTTGAAAATCGTACTACCAATTATTGTTGATCTGAGAAGATGGCAGAAAATGAATTTAACCTACTTATGAGACGGAGGGAGTGGAGTATTTTCTTTCTCGTCATTTGTATTTGATCAGTGATTTATTATAGTTATCCTACTTAATCTAATCTAATTATGATTATGATTATGATTGATGAAGGCATTTGTCTGTGGAGAAGAGTCGGAATATGTTGATGATAAAGCTGTATCCTGAGATATCGAATATAAGTAGGGAGAATCCTCCGATCGTATCATTTATACTGAGAGTGGTTTCCTCTGTTGGAGATCGCAAGCCTTTGTTCCACCCAGGCATGTCTTCTCCTCCTACTTTCCACCAACTCTTCTACCCTTCATTTCTCACCGTCATTTTGCTTGCTGCCTATCTTATCTTACTTGCAGAAGTTACTGATAAGCAGCTCAAGACCAACGACGACTTCTCTTGGGCTGTCGAAGTTCCATTCACCGGAAAATTCATCATCGACCTAGAGTTTCTTGATCTCAAAACTGCTTCTCCACACGTAATGTACTCACCATCATCTTCACTGCTGCCCAATGAACTTGTATTCTCATGCTTCACTTTCACATTCTTGATTGATCTTGATAATTCATTTGGAAAATATCAGTATAAGTTAAAATTAAGCTGATGAAGTAATCATAATTTTAATACTTCCGGTGGTTGTTGAATTCCATGTGCAGGGTACAGATGCTTCTTCAATTTGGAGTGAAGCATTCTCCCAAAAACAAGTGTTGCACGAAACAGCTGTGACCTCACTCGGCCGGATGTTATCCGAAAGTATTCACACCGATATCGTAATCAACGCCTCCGATGGAAGCATCACAGCACATCGAGCAGTGCTTGCCTCACGGTCACCTGTTTTCCGCAGCATGTTCTCACACGACCTCAAGGAGAAAGAGATGTCGGCCATAAACATATCCGACATGTCAATCGAAGCTTGCAGGGCTTTCCTGAAATATATGTATGGCAGCATAGGAAACGAAGAGTTCTTGAACCACAGGCTGTCTCTTCTCCGAGCAGCTGACAAGTACGATGTTTCGGACTTGAAAGAAGCTTGCCACGAGAGTTTGCTGGAGGATATCGATACGAGGAATGTTCTGGAAAGGCTTCAGAATGCTTCTCTATATCAATTGCCGCAGCTCAAGAGTAGTTGCATGCGATATCTCGTCAAGTTTGGGAAGATATATGATATTAGAGATGATTTCAGTGTCTTCATACAGTGTGCAGATAGAGAATTGATTGCTCAAGTATTGGATGAAATGCTTTGTGCTTGGAAGGGTTTCTGAAATATACCATTCCTTGCTAAACGAATGTTATTGTATATTAGCATTAGTTATTGTTTGTTTATCTGTACAGTACAGGTTTTACTTTGCTTTGCTTTGATTTGATCAATGTGTATACTAATGCTGAATTAGACATAAAACTTTATTTGGTGTATGATGTGACATCAGAAATAGATGATGTGATTTTTTTATGTCGAAATTCTTGTTTAAATGTAATTTGTAAAATAAACATGATGGTGGATGAGCAGATTCTTTAGAAACCATGCACGAGCTCAGCACTAAGCTTATATTACCATCTAACTTAATTCATAGCAACTTCCATCTCGTTTTGTTGCTCATAATCACATATAAACGTAGTAACGTACGTACCTTCTCTTTTCATCAAATTTAGAGCACCCGTGCCCTGTTCCAAACATTTCTTAGCCCTAGGCAGAATTAAAAAGCGGATCCTTTATATATTACAAAAAAGTTATTTTCAAGAATAATCTTGTATTGTATTAATAAGAAAATTTGAGCTCCTATTTGGCCTGGAAACTTTGTATGTGGAGAAAAAAACTATTTTTGCTGACTTTGATGTATGGAATCATCTTATTAATACAAGATTATACACATGCGTTTAATCTAGTTCAAACTGACGAATTTTGGAAAGATCAAATATAAAATTATGGTACAAATTAAAACCCAAATCAAGCTGACTCGAAATTCAACAGAAGTTGTAATTTTTGAAGTTGAATCTGTGTCGATTTTTTACTAGTCTGATTTATAAGGCTAGTGAAAACGATTTAAAACAAGCAAGACAAGAGCGGAGTCCATATGTATAATAATTATAAGGAGATTAAGGGTGGAGAGGTTAGATAGAGGCTGCCTAAAGATGAAATTAATGCATGCATGTACTATTTTTGGTGTGATAGAAAAAAAAAAAAAAAAAAACAGCCACCAAAATTAAACCTGAAAATGTAAAATAAATATTAATATTAGAGGTGAAAGTGAAATGTTAAGTGGATTAATAAGCATTTCCTTAACAGAAGGAATGCGTGGAGTAACCGCTTTGAAGAACGTGTGAGGACTCCACTGCACTCCTCTCCTCTCCTCTTTTATTAACAAGTAATTAGAAGAAAGCCCAGCCCAATACTCCTCTCACTGTCTCCCTCACTCCTACGCCTCATTACTTGTATTAATATATATTGCACCCCTTGACAACAACCAAATCCTCGTCACAACATTCAAATTTGTAACTAGGAATTCAATCCCCAGATAAACGAGAGAGATAGAGAGATGTGTTGTGGGACAAGGGTTTGCTGTTTCTGCATGTGTGTAATATTGTTGGTGATTGCCATCGGCCTTCTCTTCGGATTTGGGGTGTTCGAGCATGGTTTCCACAAATTGAAGGACACTGTCAATTATTCCCACGTCGGCGTTGGTGGTGGCGCTGCCTCCCCCTCTGCACGTCCCTTCTTGGGATTTACTGCTCCACCGCCGTATTAGGGATTTTGTAATTTCCTTTTCTTCATGCTGTTGATTTCATATATGTTGATTGTTTTTGTCTTCATGGTGTCCTCTTATAATGTTAGGGCATTAGTTTTAGTACATTCAGTAAAGATTGAATGTCGTTTAGTTATTCTTCCCTTATCTCAATAAGGAGCCTTTTTTTCCTATCTTTTTACTACTTACTTTTGTGAATATGTTGGAAGACATTTATATATTTTTTGAGCTTTATCTAGAGTTCTGATTTTTCTTCTGGTCTTTTGAGCAAACATAGAGTTCTTATTGCAAGTTTAATTATTTGAATGTTTTTAGGGAGTTATTTGAAGGTTACATTTTTTACTTCAAATATTTGAATAATATAGGTTACGAGTTTAATTATTTGAAAGTTTTTAGGGAGTTATTTGAAGTTACAATTTTTACTTCAAATATTTGAATCATATAGGTTATTAATTTTGTTAGTATCATAACTCAAATACAACATTAAAGAAACGGAGGTTACCTTAGAATTTATTGACTTTCAGAGTGAGATATTTTACAAATTATTTCATATTTCCCGCCATTCACTTTTTTATTTTTTCTTATACATATTAGGCAGATCAATAAAGTCTCATTTTTACTTACTCAATACATATCTCTCCTAAAAAAATTGTTATAAAAGAAAATGAGTCATCTTGTTGAGACGGACGAAAATGACAAAATAAGTAATCTTGAATGGGACGGACGGAAATGACAAAGTAAGTCATCTTGAATGGGACGGAGGGAATATTATTATATTCAAACTACATTTTACATATTAACTACTTACACATTCTATTATACAAAATCAAAACATCTAATAGGGAATAGGAAAATGTACAATAAATTGTTAAGATTCAACAAGTTTAACTTATGTTGTGGATGCGACATTAACATGCTCAAATTATTTTGCACCAATACACGTTAACAACGTATTTCCTAAAAACAAAAGCACGTATTATAAATTAATTGATACCTCTATTTTTTTATTAACGTCTTCAAATTTAATTTTAATATTTTTGTATAGTTGAAATTTAAGTATAATAATAGAAAAGTGATAAATAGTCACACATTGCTTTAAACACAGAAAATTTGCCATAAATGCTAAGTAATGCTCAGGGTCGCCATCAAAGACAATAGTAGTAACAAATACACCCTCCAATTAATCAATGGTTAATCATTTTAATTATGCTTACAAGTATAACCGATAAATTAAAGAAAAAAAATGTAAACATGAAATAAAAAACTTAAGCAAAAGAATAATCCATGCTTAAATATTATTATTTTTATTGTTTAACCATTATAGTGAATATTATTAAAACATAATAATATAAAATATCCATATTAAATGTACATATAAGAGAAATACAAGTAGAAGATTTGAAAATAATTTATATTACTTCGTAATTGTAACATAATCATCATCCTACAAAATTTTAAAATCAATAAATCGTATTTAATTATAGTTAAGAACTAATATCAAATCTAATGAATAAAGTGCTCATTGAAGATTGCAACTCAAAAAAATTGGCATCTCTTTATATTCTTTTCATAAGGCACTAGAAAAGACTGAAAAGTAGTCAGTTGATACAAAGTTTATATATTTTATATAATAAGGTGCATATGGAAAACCTAGCAAAGGATAAAAAAAATATGAATGAGATTTCCTTTTTAGGAAAAAAAAGAGTCAAAATTTGGTAAATACAAAGGTGTGGATTTAACAATGACAGAGACAAACTAAAAAGGGGTGAAAATGAAGGCTACATACGCCCATTGTGTCTCTCTCCACTCTTAGCAGATCTCCTCTGTACATCTGCATCGTAGTGTGCAAACGCCGCATCCAGCGCCTACAACAATGTTCTTGTTTATTTAACTTTCAATTTTGAAACATGCATCAGTAATGTTTCTTCGACTACGTGCAATCTAGTGCTAACCTGAAGCATCGGATGAACTAAAAGTGAAACCTGATGCCTGAAATCAGATTGTACCGATTCCTTGATCTCCTGAAACGCGATGGAACATTAGAAAATAGTAGGTCATAATTTGAAGTTACCAAGATAGATAAAGTACCTGCAACTTTGGATATACTTGGGACATGGCATCTTTCAATCTGGTAACCTGATGAAGGTATGTATAGTTTTAGTGAACAGGTGTTATTTATAATGGACAAGAGTCGCTTCAACATATCATGCGCCATAGTATCAACTAATTAATTCACACAGGAACAAATTTTGCTGATATTCAAGGTCTTATAATCAACCTGAAGACATCTTACCTTGATATAAAGGTACTCTGTTGTAAGAGGGTATGATGACCAAAAGTGTTTCAAGAGTTCCTGGACAGAAGTCCAGTGCTGCAAAAGAGGATTTTCTTCACTTCATAAGCTTATGCATATCAGAACACGGATAATGTTTCAGAGTTCTAACCAGCGAAAGGCAAGCTATTAAGCATAACTTACATGCAAGAGTTCCTCTTTAGTTACTTTTGGTAAGATATCTAAGACACTCTCGTTGGGACTGTTTCCTAGATGGAACTTGGTGCTAGAGATACTCTGGGCCAACCCACTGAGGACCTGTTTTTAGTTAAAATTAAGCACTGATAACACAATCTCTCTTGCTTGAACCTTATAACAAGAGGATCATAGATGCAAATACTCATGTGGAGGTCAAATACCTTTAGGGAGACATCTGTATTCACACCTGGTTTACTCAACCCCATATCTTTAATATCAAATATGGCATTCCTTAACGAGTCATAAGCGTTCCCAGCACTCGCACAGGATCTCAAGGCTTTCGTAGATGAACCTGTATCCCCCAATGCTTTTAGTGTATTAGCTTGCTGAGAATCAAAATAGTCCCTTGGGTCCTATCAAAAGAATGGAAGAAGCTCAGAATTTTTAGCTCTCTATTATAATTTAAAAGTGAAATGACAGACATACCTTGATACTGAGGGGTGCAACAGCAGGATCTCGAGGCCCCTGAAGATCTTCAATCTCAGCACTTCGAGATATCCTATCAGAGAGCTCTTTCTCTAAATTCCTATTTAATTTCTCATCAGACAATTCATCTGCAAATTTATTAAGCATTAATAATCCAACTTATTGCAAGATCAGGACTGGACAGTGTTTGTATCCGTAAGAATGGCCAATGAAATTTGGAGAGCACCTACCTTGCTTTTTCCTGGAAAGGGCTTCAGCAACAAACCTTGTATCTCCCAGCTCAAAGTCTATTGTCATGTTAATGCCAAAGAAAGAAAGTAAAGCTATCATATATTTGAATGATATGAAAATTGAAATCAATACATTATTTCAAGCTTAACTGTTCGCAAGATGATAAAAATTGGTGTAATATACAATTCTGGATATTACACGTCCAGAAAAATAATAAAGAGAAATGACATTATTGACCGTTAACCTGCCTAAGAGAACTTACCCACAACTCTTCCTTGAAGAACAACTGCAGAATGCTGATTCAGATCTTGCGAAAAAGTTTTTCGGAATGGCTCATATTGAGAGTCTAAAACATCCTTGGCCTCATCACGAACTAACCCATGATCCTACAAATTCAAAATAACATATATGTAAGAATAAAAGTGTGCATGTATCAACTATCATAAAGTTAAAACAAAAAAGGTAATCTAGTGCTGGATATTGTAGGCAAAAACAAGCAGTGTTATGGTTTTTTTTACCGGGAGATGTGTGTAATCATCGCCCTCGTCAGCTTCAATGTCCACAGATGGATCAACACACCTAATCTGATTGGATAATAAGTGTAATCGGATGTAGGGAGTAACGTAAAAGCAAAATGAGTTTCAGCAAAAGAATGCCAACTGAAGGTGAAAATGCAAATTTCAAACAAACTTACCTTCCTCCGTGCTTCATTTGCTAGCATCTCATCTCGCTTCAAGAAAACAGCAAGTTCCTCATCTTCAGCAGCCTCTGCTGCAGCTGCAACTACATTTCTTGTACTGTGAAGGTATTCTGCTCTTGAATATTTTGTCCAGAACTCTTTTTCAGACATCTGGGGTTAAAGAATAAGCTTTTTACCATCGATAACATTGTTAAAGCAATTTGTACCGGCAAAGTGCTGAAGTGGTGGCAGAAACTACCACTTTCCTATATAAATCATTTATTGGATAAAAAATTAATTATTTATATATTTAAAGATGATTTCTTAATTCTTTTTTCTTGGCAGCAGGAGCCATAAATAGTTATCTCCGCATTCAATTTATTATCGAAGTCGTAGAGAAGAAAGGTTAGGGAGATTTTTGCAACTATCGTAAATAGTTCAATTTAAGAACAGAGACAGTAGATTAGAGAATAAGAATTTAAAAGATAATGAACTCCTTTGGCATTCTACCTACCCACCTTGTGAGGAATAAAACTCAAGTATGCTTGACGAACTGCTGGTTTTTCAGCAAATATCTGTAGAAAAGATTAATACAATTAGGGATGGCAAAAGTATCAAAAATATTGTATAATGCATGTATCATACAGGAAAATATCAATAAACAGAAATTAGTGATATGTCATAATTTTTGGAAGGGTATGATACTGTACGGCTACAATATGGTAAGATAACGGTATGGATTTTCACAACCATGATATACCGTATTATAAAGAAAACTCAATACATCCTCAATAATGGTGCATACCACTATATAGGTATAATACCAAACTTTCTATAGCTGTCTAGCAGTATATATTGTGCCAAAATATTAAAATAATATTATTTATTTTTGATATATTCTTTGCTATGACAATAATTTCAGTATATCATGAAATTTCAGTACGGCATATTAATAAATATGATATGAAATGGTATACAAAAATGCAACATACATTGGTAATTCTGGCATATCATGATGTTCAATGTTTACTGGCAACGTTACGGTACACTGAAACTAAGGTATGGTAAAGGTATGCATTTTGCTCCATAATGAAATTGAGATATAATGATGACTGGTATACTGAAAGGTAGAGTAAGGTATGAAATTTCTCACACCACAATTTATAACAAGATATAAGGTATGACGCAGATTACAAGATCCATCGTACCGACCCACCACTATATGTTAGATAGTTTTGGTGTATTGCTAAGGTTTCATAAGATGTGGAATATAAACAAATGAAAGGGAGAAGAAAACGTACCTGGTGAATGATTTCGGGCGTCAAGTTAACTGTCACTCTGTTTGACTGAAATACAAGAAAAGAGATGTAAGCAGGAGGTCCCATGTTGAATAAACAGTGCGACCACATAAAAAAGTTTTGATGAGGCACAGGATGTTTCAACAGTTGCGATGCAATCATGCATATGATGATTTCCCATCCAAGGTACAAAGAAACTAAACTTACTCCAAGATTCAAAGTTTCTTTTTTAATATACATCTATAGGGAGAGAAAAAAACCATTGGAATAAAGTAGGAAATACCCCATAAAAGAACTCTTATATTACCATAACAGAAGCCATGCCCAACAAAGAACACTTGAGCATCCAGATTAGTTAGATAGCAACATGCCTTTGACACCAGAAAATTTAGTTTTGCTAGAATGGAATGCTTAGTGCAAATGCCAAAACAAACTCAGAGTTGCACTCTTAACCATACACATCTATTAGTGGTTTCAAAACAGAGCTTTGTAAGGTCAATTATCTGGTACCTGGCCATCAGATAATGGCTTAACCCTCCACATTTCATTTTTTAATGCTAGCCGCTGTTTTAGTCTTCTGCCATCATTCTGGTCCAGCAATTTCTGCACTTAATAATGAAATCTAGTCATTACATATTACTCACATTCATCCAACAAATATTTAATGTATATGACCTTTTATCCAAAAGTGCAACTGATAAAAAAATGAACAGCTTATAAATTAAATTTTAAGAAATAGATAGTATCTGGCCGGAAAAAATATTCCAATAGCTAACCTTCCTTGTTGCCCAAAATTCATCATCTGTCAGTATACCTCCAAATACAAATTGCTTGTGCAGTGTCTGTAACTCGCTGCCAATTACACCTATTTAGTACATTAACTATAAGCAAAATAAATAACACAATGAAAGCTCATGTAAACAGGATTTCAAGGCTCAGGCTCAAGTTTCAGTCATGGTAGAAAAATAGAAATACTCTGTGATAAAAAGAAAGAATGATTAGATAGGCAAGTTATTAAAATGTCATTATAGATCAGGCCTATCAATACATTACTTTAAAGATTCTGATCTTCACCAACAAGTTTTGAAAAAGGTTGCTTCAAGGGAAAATATTTCTGGATAAATCATTTAAGTTGTTCTACTGACATAAACATCCATCATCATGGTAGTACAATACTGCGAAAGAAACAAATATAATGGTTGGACGATGCACAGCTGCAAGCATGGAAACACGTTACACGTACACTATATAACTAGTATCAGTGCATCATAAAAACTAAAAAAAACATAGAGCTGCTCCACTTAGTCCACTATATTATTAATGTCATTGTATCTGTACATCTTACAGAACATTGTAAACTTAACAGTAGGTGTTTTCCGTAATATAGCATTTCCTTACATCAAGAATTGACCAATCAGCTCCTATAATTCATAATGGTGAACTACGACTTTTGAGGACCTGCTCAAAATAAAGAATTCTAATGCAGAATGTCAAGTACAGAAAATGAGCAGAGACTGTTAAATAATGCAAGGATGCACCACAATCATTATTATCTCTATTTTATGTTAGTTACTGCCTTACTGGGGACCTTGGGTTTTAAACTTTTGAATGAGATCGCTCAATGGGTTTTTCAAATGTTACATGAGATACTAATAACAATTCTGAAATGACAAAAGAATTTAATACAACGTGTGAAAGATTGGCAAACAATTTACCTGTTTTCCTGCAACAGCTTAATGCGGCGCTCTGTTTCTGCTCTGCTAAGTTCATTGTTTACTTGAGGAGCACTTACTTGAGGTATTGCTTTTCCACCTTCAGTATAAAATGCTATGGCCCGACCTGTACATGGATTGTATAACCTCATTGTTAGGTATAGTAGCTTCTACAAACTTTTGGGAGTAACAACTCTAAAAATGCCAATAAATATATAAACTGTCTCACACATACTAGTATCGTCACTTAAATGCACACCAAATCCAACTATATCTAATAAGATATTATCAATGTTGTAATATGTGAAGGTGTACTTAAGGCCTTTTGTTTCGGCAAGGTTTAGGCCTCAAGGCAGTCCGAGGCGTAAGCCTCAGACTTGAGAAAATATAAGTACGAAAAATTAGAAAATAATACAATAACAAATCAAACACTAAATTAAAATCCTAGAAATCTTACATCCATGAAATGAAATTCATTGTGTGTCTAAATTAAGCATAATGGTACGACTCAAACACTTAATTAAGCATCATAAATTGTAATCTCGTCTAATCTAAGTCTAACTTGTCATCATCAAATATCATTAGAGCCATCATCAACTTCCTCACCAGTTGACAGGCAGTGGTTCATGTAGCTGGCAGCGGTGGTGGGTGGAGGAGGACGGATGGATGGAGGTATAGAGGGAGATGATGGGAGCAGTATTGTGTGTGTGCTTACTATGGTTGAGCTTTAATTGTTTTATGTTCAATGATGGGCTTTGCAATTTTAAGGTCGTTGAACTAAAACAAAATTAAAAAATATCACAAATTTATGCTCAATTGTATATGAAGACGAGGCTTGGGCCTCTCCCATGATGAGGTGGTGGGCCTTGAGTCCTAAGGCTAAGACACAAAAAGAAGGCTGTAGCCTCATCAGAGGCAATTTATGCCTAGGCCTTAGGTCATCACTTCACGAGGCCCTCCCAGGCACGTCTCTAAAATGTTTTCTGCAACACTGAATATTACTCATAGCAAATTAACAGGGAGTCAGGGACTGCCCAGCCAAAAGTAATAGAAAGCATTTGTGTTGAGGTACATGGGGCCTGCCAACCAAAAGCAGACCATATTTTCTCTTTTCCACCCAAAACCAATATGATGTGTGGTCCTGTGGAATCAAATTTGAGGGGAAAAACAAAAACACATGGCCATAGCATGCTATAAGTTAATCTAACCAATTGCCATTTTTATCAGACAACTACAAAATGTGAGTATATAGCTATATGGTGCATAACTATTCATGATTGTGGCTCACCAACAAATTCCCGGCAATCATCACGATCAGCAAAGCTCTCAAATTCAAAAATGAAGTTCCCCCCCTGGAATGACATGAGTACAAGATTGTTACCTGGAGTGAGGAATAACACAATATACAACATCTTAAGCAAAAACCTAAGTGTGACCCTTCTAGATTGTTAAGATCACAGACCTGATCCTGCATGACATTAAGTAGGGCCTGTTTACTGGTACTTTCCTTGGTGAATTTCTGACCTGAAATTAACACATGTAAATACAAAGATATATGTTGACGTTGCAATTAATTAGTGGACAAACACTGAATTCTTTTAGGTTATATTTTGTTTTAGGATACATCTCCATCCAAACAATTCAATTGATTTATTTTTCATGGACTTCAAATGATTCAAACGCACATCAACATTTTCAAATAAACAAGGATAATAAGCATGGGATTAATTATAAGAAAGCAAGTTAATATTGACTGCAAACATAAGTTTGAAGAATCACAAGTAAAAAAAATCAATAGCTAAGTCTTAGTGAGATTGAAAAATACGGAATAGGATCACCTTTGATCGTCTTAAACTCCAAATTTAGTTTGACGCCCGATTTTTGATCATTTGGCATGTAGATCAATCTTTCTAAGCTCTGGGAAACAGAAAACCACAAAAAGAACGAGTTAAACGAACACCCCAAGAGTGCAGCACTTCGTACTTCACATCATTTAGTAATAAATCCAATCCGATTCCACGGTTACGAACGAAATCACCATGACAGAAATAGCTGCTAATATCGTCGTTGCTCCACTTAAATAGTAACAATTCCCAAATAATACAGCAAACACACTGATCCCACATATACAGAATGAAACACACACAATGCAAAGTATTAGGTATAATAATAACCAATTTGAGGACACCAGGAACTCCGGGGTCCTTGGCGGAAGATTTATACTTGGCACGCTTAATCACTTGCTTATCCGACATTCTGTATTCTGAATTCCAACAAGCCAAAAATGAAACAGAATAACACTCGATTGATCGAGTATACGCCGATGAATCAAGGCGGCGAGGTATTAATTGGACGGAACCATGGGGAATGCAGCGGTTTAGGGTTTTAATGGAGTGGTGTGGTTGCAGTTGACGGCTTCAGTAATCCTTTGCTTTGCTTCAGTTGCTGCTGTCGCTTCAAAGGAGCCAAGCCAACTGCGACGAGGGAGAGAGACAGGCGAGAGAATGAAGGGGGAGATCGTGTAAGGAAAATATAGGGTGCGGTGCCATGGGGCCATGGCAGGCTGCCCAAGTTCTATATTTACTGTTATGACCTTCATGCCAGTCCATCATAAATCGTGTCATGTTAAACCCACTTTCAGAAACATAAATAAATCGTGTTAGTGCATCTGCACCCAACCCAAGGGTGAGCATGGAGTTTTTGAATTTAGTTGTTCAAGAAAAACAAATACTCTATCCGTCTAAGTTAGAGGCATTTTTTTTAGTACGGTAATTAAAAAATGTATGTTTAAAATTAAAAAATATATAAAGTGATAATAAAAATATATATTATTTAAAATTATGTATGATAAATGTATTTAAAATAGGAAATGTAGTATACATCTCAACTTAATTATTACAAAAGGAGTATATCCGGTTTGTGTATATATGGAAAATGAAGATTTTTTCTGTTTGGACTTTGGAATCTTGTTAACGAATGAAATAGAATATAAATAAGTGTTATTTGTATTATTTCATTTTATCTGAAGTATTAATATAAATTTATTTTTGTGCTTGATAAAATTATTATTATTCGAGATTAAATATCTTAATTTCGAATTCCGCAGGATGCGGTTTGAAAATTTTGTTTCATTGTTTCAAATTTTAAGAATAAAAATTATTAAGTGTAGATTGATCTAGTGTAAGACTCTCGAGTTTGCATATCCCGTAATCCAATTTTTAAATTTTATACAAATTTAATAATTAAAAAAAGTATTTAAATGCATACGGATTTTTTGTGTTCCACAAGTAAATTCTTATATATTTATTTTTTAAATTTTAAAGTTATATAATTATTTATCTAATATTTAATGTAACTTTTACACCATTTTTATGTTTAATAAATTCAAATATAGGGTATATAATTTTTAAAAATTTATTTTTTTAA
Source organism: Leonotis leonurus (assembly GCA_026898415.1). Classification (NCBI taxonomy): domain Eukaryota; kingdom Viridiplantae; phylum Streptophyta; class Magnoliopsida; order Lamiales; family Lamiaceae; genus Leonotis; species Leonotis leonurus. The sequence goes on along the minus strand of JAPKLX010000071.1, from coordinate 416,693 downwards.
ATAAATGTTAATTATAATTTATTATATTATAACTTTTTAATAAAAATAATTAAAATAATAAATTTGTTTGTGAAACAAAAAATATGTATTTTAAAAAAAAAATGGGACACTAAATCTCATACGGTTTTAATTTAAGGATTTCAAAACTTTGATCAGGACCTTAATTCATAATGATGTAAGAAAATTAGTTATAACTTAAATTTTAAATAAGAATTAACTAATAAATCTAATTTTGAGATTCAATCACGTCAACCAAACACAATAGAAATTATTCATTCAACATCAAATCTCAACTATTTACTCCTTCTATCGGGATGAGATCATATTGTCTTCGGAGGAAACCTTTACAGACTTGCAGTTGATCTATCGTTAGCTACATCTGCGTTAACCTATCTTACCCTTTATTATGAGTAAGGACTAATTCATGGCTTCAAATTAAGAGGCCTTGTCAGAGGAGAATGAAGAGAGTTTTGAGATTCAAAACAAAAGAACTCTTTCATAAGGTAAATCTAGATATCTTCCATGGATGAGTGATGGAAGAACCTTAGTTGCAGCTACAATTCTTTCAGCTTACAGACTTGAGTTGAGAGTAAATATATGGGTTATGATAATAAGCAGAGAATAGGCTGGAAAGCAGCTTGCACCAATTAAATTGAATACTGATGGTGGTGTTGTGACTTGTGATATGGAGTTTGATTTGGGGGCGGATAATATATATGGAAGCATGTTGAATGCTAATTTTTGCAGTGCAATATATATAGAGATCATGATCGAACTGCTGGCTATCATAAGTGTATGGGCACGATGCTCGCTGGTGCGTCGTCTTACACCAAAAATAAATTCGACTTTTCAGTCGGTATGCCACACTACTCAGTTCAGTGGTAAGCAAGATCGTCTCCCAAGGGACCGGCGAGATTTTCCTTCGAATTTCCAACTGCAAAAATTATCAATTTTATTAATCTAAGCACGAAAATAAATCTGAAAACAAGTAAATCAAACGAAATAGCTTGGTTGTGATTTAAATAATTTAAACGATTCCGGCAGCGAACAAGTCCATCCTAGCTCAATTATTTTGATCCTTGATGCAAAGATAACTCCAACAACCTGCAAACAAACCAATTATGACCACCAAATACGCTTCTGACACGATTTTATTTCTTCTTAACTTCTCGATAACCAGGAAGACGTTTCACCAGTTATTTCCCTAATCGATTGACAACCGTAAGAGAACGCTCTATATATTAAAGAGTCGACAACATTAAAAACTAGAGAAACCCGATTCAAAACCGATAAACTTTGACGCAGGATTATCGAATTAAGACTATTATTCACTTGACTTGAATAAGTCAACTTACCACTAATTAAACCTAACAGCGATTACGTATGGCCGATTCAATTGGCTATAAATCAATTCTACTCAACTAAATATTGCACACTACTTAGATGAATAAAACGATTAATAAAATATAAACACGAAGAATAATAGATGCTTGCATGAAATTAAAGCATATAAACCAATTACATCTCACAAAATAATCTTTTCAGGACTTCCTTGCTCTTGCCAGAATAAGAAAATTAGCTAGAACACATAATCAAATTAAAATCAAAAGAAGTAAAGAGATGATAAATGATGTGAAAAAGTAAAATCTTCAATTATGCTCCAGATTCCAGCGGCTATTCTCCTCTCTCCAAGCCAGGGTTTTCACAAAATAATACTCAATATATATAGTTATCGTCCAAATCAACAAAAATCTCAAAATTTGTTTTTATTCGTCAGCTATAGTGTTTTCCATGCAGTATGAGCACACAGGCCGAATTTCCAGCGGACCATCAAATCTTTTAACTTGAATCCAACTTGCAAACTCTTCCAATAAATCATCATTAATGACCAAAAATCATATTTTACCTACAAAAATATATCAACATCACAATGAGTCCAAAGTAAGGTGATTTCATTCAAAATGACACCAAATTCGATCAAAATATCCCAACAATATGTAATCAAACATCACCTAATCACTCGCTCTCCCTATGAATTCTTAGATGGCTTAACAAATTAAAATCTCAAAGTTGGCCATGGTATATATTAGAAGAAAGATGGAAGGGGAAGCTGCTAAAAAATTAAAATGGCGAAAATGGGTGGTAAAGAAATGGTATTGAATTTAATATTAAAGTAGAAAGAAAAAGGAAAAGAAAGGAGGGAGGGGGTTGACCTTGACCGGGCGTCTTGGGGGTGAGCTACCGGCACATGGTCACACGCTCAACGGCGTTGAATTTAATATTAAAGTCTTCTCTCTCATCTCATGCACTTTCAATGCCATTTATCTTCCTTTCTTCTTCTCAACTCCTCAATAACCATTTAGCTAGCTAGCTTAATTCTCATCATTCATTCATCCATCGACTAGATCTCTCCTGAGTCCAACTAATATATATATGGGGAGAGTTCCGTGCTGCGACAAGGAGAAGGTGAAGAGAGGGCAGTGGACCCCAGAGGAGGATCAGAAGCTCTCTTCCTACATCGCCCAACACGGCACTCGCAATTGGCGCCTCATTCCCAAGCACGCCGGCCTTCACCGCTGCGGCAAGAGCTGCCGATTGCGCTGGACTAACTACCTCCGCCCCGACCTCAAGCACGGCCACTTCTCCGACCAAGAGGAGCACACCATCGTCACCCTCCACTCCGTCCTCGGCAATCGGTACGGTACCTATATATACCTACTCCTGCTACCTACTATTCATGAATCGTGATCATGCTGCATGCCCTCCATCGTCTCATCTATCTATCTATATATATTGCTTCTTGAAACAGGTGGGCGGTGATCGCTGCGCAGCTGCCGGGGAGGACGGACAACGACGTCAAGAACCATTGGAATACTAAACTGAAGAAGAAGCTCTCTGGCATGGGGATCGATCCCGTCACCCACAAGCCATTCTCCCACCTCATTACGGAGATCGCCACCCTCCCCCCGCCGCAGGCACCCAACCTCGCCGAGGCGGCGCTCGGCTGCTTCAAGGACGAGATGCTCCACCTCCTCACCAAGCGCCGCATCAACATCCACCTCCACCACCAGGATAACAACAACAACACTAACAACACTAACACTAACAATAACATTAATAGAGATGGTGAGACCATCGACAAGATCAAGTTCGGATTATCAAAGGCCATCAAAGAGCCCGGACTGGAGACCCTCGGAGGAGGAGGAGGAGGAGGGGTATTTGGGTCTTTTCAGGGATCTGATAGTGGATTCCAATACGAGCTCGCGTCACTGGACAACAATGAGGGCGGCGAGGTGTCTCCGTGGCTGCATGATGACAAGGTGGCGGAGGAGGAGGGTAGGAAGGAAGCGAGAAACGGGGAGAATATCTTCACTTCTCAAGACTGTTCCTTGTGGGATTTGCAGTCTAATGATTTGATGAACCCCTTAATCTAACACCCACGCATCTTTCTGCTTTTTAATTTACAACAGATTTATCTGTTAAATCATTATTATTATTAATATAGATGACTTTTGAGGAATATACACTGAAAATGTAAATTAAACTTATCAAAATAAGTACTTACTACTTACCAAGAATTCTTGGGATTTTAATACAAATATTTGAAATACACTCTTTCGTCAATAATTTTCTAACTATCTAACATCATTGGTTTTTAAAATTGGTTAGTCAGGTTACCGTTATAATGGCTTTCGAATTCTTTATTTCTTTTTCTAACAATTAACATGACCAAAGAAAACTAGTATTTCATGATCTTTTGTATGACAAATGATTGATTTTGTTTATTGAAAAAGCACAAATGATTGATCGACAGTTTCCTCGTGCTTATCCAAACACTATCTCATAATTCTCCGGCTGATAGTGAGATTTGGCTCATGAACGTTTTTGTTTTTGTAATTTTGTGCACAGATTTTCCCAACTGCAAATCTGACTTATCCCAATTACAAGATAGATTGTCTCGTTTTTCAATAGATGCAACCACATTTTCATATTGTTGAATTCTGCACCCAATTTTCTTCCTGTTCAACATAAATTAGTCTAGTCTCTCATGGAAACAAATATTCTTGAATACTGACATATTCCTGAAAGTAATTATAAAAGCATGCTAATTGGTTTCCTATTAAATTACAATATCGAAGTGCAGAGGAATCTAGTCTAAGGCAGTTGCAGTTTAGAAGGAGAAGCACATTAAGGGTTTACTACTTGCAGGTATATTAAACATACAAGCAAGCAAAGGTTTTAGGTTCTTTAGAGTGCAGTGCCTTCATTGTTTCAGGAATATCACAGTATATTACACGACATTGCACCTCCGGCATGGTTAAGTTAGGCACTCTCAAAGCCGAATATTCGAAAAACACCTGTTCATTACAACATCAATGTGATTTATCACAGAACAGAAAGAAAACTTAAATCGCCTTTGCCTTTCCTTAAAAAGAATAGTACCTTCATCAGCCTGGTACTTGTTCTTATCATCTCCGGCATATGCAAGTAAGTTGTACTTGGGGTTCCATTCCACACTGTTCATCGCTGCTCGACATGGAATTTGGTGGACTGCTCTCCCTGTGTGAACATTGGACTGTAGAAAACTTCAGCAAGGTAGATGATAGCACGAAATTCCAAATTAGTGTGACATGATTTCAGTTATATGTTTTGTCAAAGTATGATGTTATACTATAATTAAATCACATTACATGTATTCTTACCCCACTCTGTTCCATGACCATGGTATGCATTGCAAAAATAATAGAGATAAAAAAATTGTAGTATTTGAGTAGCAAAGATAATGTTATGACATAGAAAACAATTGGAAATCCCAAATGGAAATTCTGAGAAAGTAAGGAACAAGTCCTGCGCATACTCACAATATCAATGAACAAATCCTCACTGGCAGAAGCAATATATTCTCCAGTGTGATTGAAACTAATTGTCCGAACAGGCCATCTAGCAAGATTAAGGAATAGATAAATATTCACAACTTGATGAAATTATGATGAGATTAGGAAGCCTTGGTGAAGTGGTGCCAAGGCAGAAGGAGAAAACAATTTACTCGAGTTTTGCGAATGTACGGACACAAAGCATCTCCTTTATATCCCAGAGGCTGACTAAGGAGTCAGCACTTCCCACCGCAAAATACCTACACAAGAAAAAAAAATTGTGTTTCCAGCAACATTTCAAAAACCTTTAGAAACCATTTCACCCTGAGGTCAAACCCCTCATATTAGATTAGATTATCACAGTTGCATACCCTGGCTTAGTAGAATAACCAGTCTATTTGCAATCTACATAGAGAAGAGAATGAGATGTTGATCAGAAACGTACTTTCCCACTGGGTCGATAGCAATACAATAGCAACCTGCTGTATGAGCCATAAGGGTATCAACTGCTCGAAGTGATGGATAAGCAAGTACTTCAACAGTACCTAGGATGTAGCAGAACCAGAGGGGAGGGGGTAAATTGGTCAAACATCAAATAGCATACCCAATACAAGAAAAGCCCAACAACAAAACTTTTTTTCTGGTACCCACCATTCCCAGTAGTTAAAAAAAACATATCACCGGTCATGTTCCATGCTATCTCATTCACCTGATAAGGGACAAAAGGAAAGTCAGTGACTTGAGTCATTTGGATATTAAAAGGGCATAATATGGATGCAAATATAGCAACTTTATTGCTTTAAATTGGCAAACCAATAACAGGAAATTGAGATGAGTGCAAATTAATATAAGATACTACTTTTGTCCAACTGCCTGAAGGAAAGTTAGTGAAAAAAGAAAATGCTTGTAAGAGAAAAGAATTGAGCTTGTATAACAAGTGCAACCATGAACCAAACAACAATCTAAAGTTAGGTGAAATTTCAGGAAAAAATGTCAAGCTTGTAATCTTTATGAAATAAATAGAACAAAAATGTTAATACTAATTGTTTAACCATTGAACCTTCTGAATGACAACTGACTAGAAGATGATTCATCAGAATGAGTCAGTTCAGGGTTTTACCTCATAGTTGAACTTGCGCTTATGTATGGGCTTAAACTTGCGTACATCCAATATTGTTAACTCGTCATCCTGAAGTACATACAAAAGTGAGACCCTCAGATGCTGAAAGCAATAAATATTATCAATCAGCAGTGTTTGGGAACTAAGTTAGAGATAGTGTACCCTGTTACCAACAGCAATGTGAGTCCCATCAGGTTTATAAGTGATATTAATGTTTTCCCCACTGAGTTCTGCTTGCTGCGAGCATTTTCCACCTGCAAGCCAATAGAAAACACCAACCAAGCATTTCAGAGAAGGGGAGAGCCAAATGAGATGGAGTCACGCTTGATTGAAGTTTCTAGTTCTCATGATTGTTTTGAAGTTTAAGGCATCATAACTTACTGCGAGCATCCCACAAACGAACAGTCTTGTCACCTGATGCTGTTGCAATCAAATCAGCATGTTTCGGGTCCCAGCATAACTGATCTACACTATCAGAATGCCCCTTCAGCTCAATATCCTTAACCTTACCCTGCATGCTCAAATAGCACACATATCAAAATACAAAAAGAAAATTCAGAGCTTGCATAATACAAATTAGAAAGCTCACAATTAGAAGAAGCTAACAAAGAACTAATGGCACTAGCTTTCAGAAACCAAAGGCTTATCAACCACAAATATAAGATTATGAGCACAGAGGTTCTTTATAAGCATATAATGCATCAAATGTTTCACACTAATTGACCAAGACACGGGGAGGATATTCCTATACAAAGTTTCATCCAGGTTGCCCCTTATATTATAACTCGTTCTACATCAGCCAGTTTAACATGATTCTGCTTCTACCAGTATGCTCTATAAGAGAAAAGATGAATAAGCTCAATTCCATATCCTCCAATTCAAACCCAACACAATGACACATTAACCTGGGAAACATACTTAACTCCTGAGCTTCTTAATACAAAAATAACATACTAAAACCTGAGAAGGCTGGCCCTAAAGCTCAGTTTTTGTACCACACTGGTGACGCAAAGCACGTAAATCATGCAAGAAATTTAGCAATTTTGTACACGTTTGCCAATTTACTCTACACCAGAAAATGCAGTTCCCTATATACAGCAAGATTTGTCGCGAGCTTAGATGATAACGTAACGGCAACTAAAAACAGAAGTTTATAATTCAACGAAAACAAAAAATTTATTAAGACCTTTTCTAAAAATAGCGTAATAAGATAAGACAAGATGTTTACATGGCCATGAGGTTCGATGAGCCAAACTCGGGCCGTCTGATCAACAGAGCCCGAGGCTAGTTTTGTGCCCGTACAATTCCATGCCACAGAATGTACCTATTTTTAATCAGATAAACGGACAAGAGATCAACATGAAATCCCCTAAATTAAAGAAAGTAGCATTTAGCTAGGGTTTAAAAAGGATTGCACCTTTTTCTTGTGGCCTTGGTACTCTCTACTGTGGAGTGTGTTGAAGGGTATGGCGTCCTCCATCAGCCTCTACAACTCTAGTTCCAATTCTAAACCTCTTGATTCTAACTTTACAGCCAATTCTACTACTCTTGACTCTTAATTGCGTCTACGAAATTTGCAAATTAGAAATCGCGAACAAAGTAGAGTGAATGAATATCGCCAAAAAAAATCATGTACTCCTATTTTGTTTAGAATAATAGCACTTGAGCTATTCTTTTCGAGAGAAGTTAAAATTTCAAATTTTGACTTCTCTGGAATTTAAAAAAAAAATACTAATATGACCCCCGCAAATTTATCCAGCTTTCATTATGCATGCATGGTACAAGCATATTCTTGTTAAAGTTGTACTGTTTCTCTTGTTGAAGTTTGGAGTTACTATAGTTATGATACAGGAACACATCTTGTGAGATGTGATATTGCCTAACCGTGTCACATTTTATGTTACATCAATATAACACCAATATAACACCGACATGTGATATAATTAGAGTTCAAGATTTATGATATATAAAATAAATATATATTGAATTTTAAAATATTAATTATGACGTCACTCTTGCATTAATGTAACAGAAGATGTCAGACTGTTAGGAATAGAAGATCCAAATTGACTAGGCTACTAGAATTTACTGGTAATGTAACTCAGAGTTTGAACAAGGTGTATGTACAACATAAACTTAAACATGAATCCTGTCTTCATTCATTTCTAGCTACCAAATTATTGTAAAGAAAAGAAAAGAAAAATATGAGATGAGCAGCTAACTAGTATAAGCAATGTTTGGGCGGAAGAACATGAAATGACATAGCAAAATATGGTGGAGAGGAGAAGTAATTCAGATCAAACATCCTCATCCTCTTTGTTGGCTTCATCGTCGTTGTCATCGATGCCAACCCAACGAGTAAAAGCAAATAGATATTCCTTGTAGTTCACCATTCCATTCTTGTCCCAGTCCATCTCCTCTGCAAAAACACATTGCATTTGCATCAAACAAAAACAAACTTCCCAAAATCACAAAGAGAGAGAGAATGTGTGTACTAACCAAACCTCTTCATGGCTATCCTACCAGAAGAGCGTTCTCCTGCAGTAGTTTCATTAATGGCCTCAACCATCTCACTCTTGCTCACATACCCATCCTTGTTCTTATCTAAGAACACAAATGCATCCACTAATGTTTCAAAAGTACCTTTCAGACTCTGCACTCCTACCTGAGATTTCATTTACTTAACATAGATTCATGAATCAACATAGGAACTGAGAGTAAATAAACATAAAGCATACAGAGTTATGAGCATCAGGATCTTTTTGCAGAATGTAGACTAGACAGAGGAGAACGATAAATTCGTTGAACGTTATCCTCATGTCGTCGTTTATATCACATTCCTCAAAGAGGTCATCGATTTCCTCTTCCGTAAAGTTGATCTCCAGCTTGTGGAAGCAGCGTTTCAGCTCTCCTGGATCTATGGAACCATTCCCGTCCTCATCTATTACCACATGATACATTCAAGATATAGAGATATGCAGCAGTTCCAACACCTTGTGTTATATATGAGATTGGGAGAAAAGAAGAGGATTACCAAATTCTTCAAATGTGGATCTACACTTCCTAAAGCTCTCATCAATTTTAGGGAATTTCAAGATAATGCTGTTGAAGGCTGTCATGGTAGATCCTTGACCTTCTCTCCTTCGGACAGCGTCAAATATTTTGGCCTCGAGCTTCGTCTTGGGGGCTGAAGCCTCTGGAGATCCATCCCTATCAAGCACACCTCCCATTTTCAGTTACAATAAGTGAGATTAAAGTAGTGAACTGCCTCTGCAAAAACATTATTACCAAAACCAGATTAGGACGGACTAAGATCACAATAACCCATTCTACCCATCTTCCTAGCTCCACAAGAACAAATGCCATCATTCACTATTCAATTCTTCAACCCTTTATATCCCATCCCATGATGAGAGTATTGAACAAGAAAAAATTATCCCCACATTAAATACATGATTAATCTGCCCATTCTTAATTTCTCACCCTCTTCTCATTCACAAAACAAAGCGGATCGTAAATCATAGCAATAGCATAGGCAAAATCTTGATCCACATTTCGCAGGCAAAAGATTCCTACCCAAATCATATTAAATTCAAGATTCAAAATGAATCCTTCAACATCGTGAATGGAGATAGCTTATTGGAAACAATCACAAAAAAACTCAAACATGTAATGTTAGCATGAGAGAGAGAGAGAGAGAGCACCTGAGATTCATTGAGGTGAGGGAAATCGAGTATGAATAGATTGGAAAGGTGAATGTTTCTAAGCGTTATGTTATTACCAACAAAACAAGATTCCGATCACCACTGCTAAAGAACACGGATCTTTACGTTCAATGCTTAAAAGTAAAACGACATTTTCAGAGAGAAAACCATGTTTTGGATCATAAAAAAATTCCTACAATGAGATACAAAGATGGTGTCCTAATAAACACACGAACTATCAATTAAGTATTACTTTTAAATTTTCCTACAATGTAAAATATCGTCACATTATAACACATAAATCATGTTATAAATCTGCTTAATTAAACTCATTCATAATCAATTCAACAAAGAAAATTGATCTGTCTTTAAATATATACGAGTATGGTATCCACATATATAGAATAGATTCCCCCTTTTGTGTATGCATTATCTAATAATATTTAATCTACGTATTATTTTATATTCATATCTAAAAATAGTACAAAAAAATTAATTAATGAAAAATAAATTATAATCCCAGAGTCTGAATGCATATCATTCATATCTACTATGCAAGTATGATTCATACAATTCATTGATGATAAGCATGCATTAATTTTCATGTTGCAGCTATATTTAGGGAACGAAAAGTTTCACTGTGATTTAATTTGTTGTTTCATATTAAGACATTGTTTGACCGAGTATATAAACTTTTTAAAACAACTTATAAGCTCCTTAAAAATATTTGACAAATTAAGCTTTGAGATATTATAAATTGTAAAAATAAGTTATTGAAGCTTATATATTGTTCAAAAAATAATTAACTTTCATCTCAACTTATTTCTACATGAACTTATAAGCTGCAACTTATTTATCTAGATATAATATCTTATAAGCTATTTAAAATGAGCTTAGTGAAACAACTTGTAACTTGTACCTCTTTTATCTCCAAATTCAACAAAAACAAAAGGAAAAAACTCATACCACACTACACTAACTCAAATTCATATCCAAATTCAACAAAAACAAAAGGAAAAAACTCATACCACACTACACTAACTCAAATTCATATAGATAGGTGAAATGCATAAAAATAAATTTCTACAAATATATTCAACAGACATATCTATGATAGTTTGAAATAAGTTGGAGCCTACATCCAGAACACTAGCATTATAGTGGGAGAGAGAAATGCAAGTGTTGAGTCCATGAAACATTTCTCCAGCCAAGAGAATACAAAAATGAGCAAGAGGAAGATTCAGCACCCAAGAAAGTGAAGTGGAAAAAACAGCGGCAATGCAATGATGATTGAAAACGGTAACAAGGGAGTTGGAGTGGCGGTGTTAGGCAAAGGTGACGGTGGTGTTTCAGGGCACGGGAGTCCCTCTTTGTTGCCACGGCATATACTGGAAAATAGGTCTGACGGATACTGTCCTGCTTTGCTAAGATTGGTGGAAAGATTTTCAGAACAGTCATTGCTCCGGTCATTCATCTCGGTCGCTATAGGGCAAACCAATTGTAAATAACTCGAACAGCACGGTTCCGGAGGGTAATCCGGTGCTTTGCACTGGCTCGTTACGATAGTGTAGTTCTGCTTCTCCATGTCTACAGGGCAAGCTGTTGAGTACAATCAACCCAGATGTTAATTCTTCAAATCAGTCAAAACTAAACTCACCTTAAATTAAAGCTTTTGCGAATTCCGGATGCATTCTCTCACAATTCATCTACAGCCTCCAGAACACTTATATACGATTACAAGAGCTGAATATTCGAATACCGATCCAATTCAAGTATCTCTAAGCAATTGCAAGGATTAGTGTATAGTTGAAGTAAAATTCGACTCTGATTAAAAAACTAACGATTACATACTATCAGATTACACCAATGGTTAAAATTAGATTGCTGAGATATAAACAGATTGTGCTCCAATTTCATTTAACTGAATAAAGTGCTTCATTAATTATAACTTACGTTTCTTCACCTGAAGGAGGCTCCTCCTCTTCCCAACTACAGCATCTGCTCATCAGCATACACCAAAAAGAGAAGAATAAGAACCAGAAAACATAATCGATACCCTATGCAATGGAATATATATATTTGCAGTTTATCCTTTCTGTTTTGGATTTGTGGCCAATAATAAACCTGAAATGGAGGCAGAAGCGGAGAGTGAAGTGAGCGGTAAAACCAACTGGAAGAAGAGAAGAAGAATAAGAGAAATCTGATTGGAAGAAGGCATGAGTGAATGAGGTAAAATGGAAAGAAAGTATCTAATCTACATAAAACTCCTCCAGTGGAGCTGTGGAGGAGAGGAAATAATTGCACTCTGTACCTTTGCTTTACATGGCAGTGATGGCACTGCAGTGTCAGTGTGTGTGTGTCACATCAAAAATAGTGCAACTGAAATTTGGAATTTGGAAAATGGCTGACTGAGTCCTCACCGAACGAAATCCACACATACTACTACAAAATTAATTATTTTTTTTATCGAAATAACTTGACCATAATTTTCACGTGGAAATTATAATAACGTTATATAATCATAATTTCAAATGACCAAATCTAAATTTCAATTTGGATCCTTTAATTTTTTAATAAATTTGGTCAAATTGATTATAGTTTTAAAAAAAATCAATTTATTTGGTTTAAAAAGATCACCCCATAATGTAGGGAGATCTTCTCTAATCAATCAAGGCAACTATATTACCCTTAGGGCCACTTATTTAGATTCATTTTAACAAAAAAAATTATCAAAATTTTGATCAAAATTAGATTAAATAAATGGGACGGAAGAGAGTAGTACTATAGAAGCAGTCTACCTTATCTCGGCATAATCTTGGTCATTAATATACAATAATATAATCATGGTACCTGAGGACTCCATCATAATTCATAAAAGTAATATAAGCAAGCATATGATGATGGCTTATTAGAGTTTTCCATCAACTAGAAAAGGATCATAAAAGAGCTACAATAATCAAGAAATTACAAGTTGTTCATGAAGATTCTAATTGTCATCTTACAGTTAGTTTGTTTGCAGTTAGTTAGTTGATTGTTAGTAAATTTACGTGTAGCTGCACACTACTAGCTACCATATATGTTAGTTTGTTCTTGCATCCTTCGGATAAGCTTTAGATCGTGATGCTCTAATCCTTTTATGATGTTTAGTTTGTTTTAGTTTGGTTGATGGACTGATTTTTGTGTTCTTTGCTACTTGTTTTACAGCAGTTGGCGAGTGGACATGGTTAATTATCAACTCTTCACAGACTCTCTTAATTTAGCCTTGGCTTTCTAATTGGTTATCTTATTATGGATGACTTCCACTTAAATTATTGTGAAAGGTATTGATATCTAATGGCTCAGCTTTAAAATGGACTATCAAACCAAAAAATTATCTTACCTAGTTCTTTAAATTTATTTTGGCTATTTCTTCAATCAACCCAAACTATTAGATTATAATAAGCTCGAATAACACAATAGAACTGGATTTTGACTGGTACACATTAATATTGCTAGTTCCATATAACGAATATTAGAAGTTCAAACCTTTACTAGATAAACAGGGAAACAAAAGTTATGTAGTATATTTTATTTATTCCCTTTTAGTTGTTCCCACAAGCTTGTTAAAAGATATAATAAATGTGGGCATGAAGTTGGCATAAAAGACTATAATGATTGAATCATAGAGCACATGACATCTTTTAAAAAACTTGTGGGAACAACTAAAGAAACATTGCAAAATCTTCTACTATTATTTATTTAGTCCCAAAAAGCTTTTTTTGATTTAATTGTTTAGTCATAACTTTCTTCAACTACAACTCTATACTCTTCTCCCAACATCTAATCAAACACAAGATATTGTTTCATGTGGAGGTATATAAAAGGAACGCTCAAAACATGTGCAATATTTTTTTTTAAATACGTATTTAAATCAAATTCTCACCTAATGTTGGTGGGATTTTATTGTAGAAATTCTATATGATATGTGCTCATTATATATATATATATATATATATATATATATATAGATTGTAAAGACAAATAAATAATAATCATGTAATGTCATTAAAATAATAAATTTTAAGAACACTAACTACAATGTTCCAATTTGGTTGTATGATTATTTTACTGGTTTGGGAGCTTAAAAAATATTCCTTCCAATCATAATAAGTATGATACAGTTTATATATTTAAATGAGTATATTAAAATTATAAATTATGTCAAACTTATTGGGAGATGGGATTAGGGCTATCAAAATTTACCGAAAAAACGGTATACCGTGCATACCGTATCGAAAAATACCGTAAAATACCGAATTTAAGGTATACCGGAATTTTTGGCAAGGTATGATACCATACCGAACTTTTCGGTAAGGTAAAGGTATAAGTTTTTCAAATACCGAGGTATACCGTCATATACCGTACCGTAGTATATAGTGGAAAAAAAATGATATATATTGTTGTTTTTGTGTATATAAAATTATATGTACATATATATTCAATTTTAATCATAACAAAATAATTATTTATAAATTATAAATTATAGTTAATAAATATTAGTGACAAATTACAAAATACGTGATTTTGTTGATAATTGAAAACATTGAATAAGACATAATTTTTTGTTACATAACTAAATAGTTGTGATATAATTTTACTAAATTATTTTTTAAAACTAGCACATCAATCTAAATAATTATAATAAAATAAAAATAAATTGTTTTATATGATAATATAACTATGTCTACTTAATTTTAAATATAATATAAATTGTAATATATAATGAATGAAAATAACTTAATTTGTTAGTATAATATATCATGCATATATGACCAATTAATAAGAAAATGATTCATATATTTAAATCTAATACATATATAACAATATAATAATATAATTAGTTAATCTTTTAGTAATTAATTATATGATATTAGTGGTTAATCTCGAAAATTATGTTATTATAAAATAATACTTTGTATTTTTTTATATGTTTAATGTTATTTAAGGTGTTGTTCATTATGTTTTATATATGCACATATTTTAAATAAATAAATTTTTAGTATACCGTCAAAGAAAGGTATACCGAAGTAAGGTAAGGTATACCGAAAATAAGGTAAGGTATAGGTATGTAAAAATGTCATACCGAAAGTAAGGTATACCGAACTAAGGTATACCGAAAATTATGGTAAGGTAACGGTATGAAATTTTCCATACCGAAGGTAAAAGTAAGGTATAAGGTATGACGATTTTAGTAAGGTATACCGTACCGTGACACCCCTAGTGGGATAGTATTATATATATTGTTTGAAATTAAAAAAGGCAAATTATTAATCCATTATGCGCTTAACAGCACAATATAAAATATTTATTAGTCATGCAATGCATATCACGTGATTAAAAAATTCCAGTGACTCAATAATATTAACAAACTCTCAAATCAATATATCATTGCATTATTATAACTAAATATTTCTTGTGAACATCAATAATTATTTTGTGGTGTTCCTTCATAGCTTTGAAGGTATCTAATACAACCCTTTGTTGAGAAGTATAACTATTAGGATTATTTGTCTTTAAATTCAATATTAAAAATATATTTTTTCATAACCTTTTGATTTAGTTAATAAATAAAATTAAGATTTTTTTAAAAACTTTTTTACTATAACTTTTCAGTCTAGCCAATAAATATTTAAATTTACGAATTTTTCTTATGACGACAGTCGATAAATTTAAATTGATGAAAAATATAAATTCTTATTTTTAAATACATGTTAATATAAAAATAAAAGCGAAAATATTATATTCCAAATAAATTTAAACTTGACAAAAAAATTGTCATGAGAAAAATAAAAAAAATTAAATTTATTTATTTATTGATAATAAAATTACAGAAATATTGATTTTTTTTAAGTATATATATTTATGGGTGATTGTCGAAGAATGCCCTATTACGTAACTTAGGGATGGAAAATACCCTCTTTTGTAAAACTATACCAAAAAATACCCAAAAAGACCATTATACCCCTAATTATTTGTTTAAAATCAATTTTGATTATTTGTTTGGAGAAAATACAAAAGACTTTTAAGTATATCGGCTGGAAATATTCCTCGTACCCTATACTGAATCTCTTTATCGGACAGTGGGTCTGGTCTTCAACAATGCCACGTACTAAAAGTTTTGAATTTTTGACAGAACTCACCCTTTGTACTATAAAATTTAATTAATTTCAAACGATTGTTTTGCGCCTTGAAAATGGTATCAGAGCGTATAAAAAGCCTTGAGCCTCTATCACGTGA